>JAMWYP010000025.1:2894467-3494467 GCA_025563575.1 Acacia pycnantha
TCGACTTGATCTCTTCGCCTTATGATTTATATAATCTAAAAATACTGTGTTTATCTCAAATGCCTGGTCTTGTATAACCTATTCATGACATTACATAACTGTTTGTAATCTTTTCCAATATAGATATTGAAATGCTTGTAGTCAGCGGTGGACCCACACTGGGGCCCGTGTGGGCAAGTGCAGACACTAAACTTTTGATAATATATATATATATTAAAAGAATCCTACATCTTTTAAAACCAAAAGCACAAAACCAGCACCAAGAGGTTTCGAACCGCATCTTTTAAAACCAAAAGCACAAAACCAGCACCAAGAGGCTTCGAACCTGAGACCTATGGGTGCACTGTGCCCTAAGAGTTTGCAGTCTACCAATTGAGTTACGCGACCTTTCATTGAGGGGAGACGCAAAAAAATATAAAAAGACACCTTTCATTTAGTTTACTTATCCATAATTTATTGATTACAAATACGGTCTTTTCATGCTTTGGATGTGAATTTAGTTGACTCTTAATTATTATTTTTCTATGTTAAGTTGAAGTTTTTTTTTTTTTTTTTTTTTATTTATATTTTTTTGTTTTTTAATGCGTTTAAAACTTTCCCAAAAAAAAAATTTCGGGGCGCTGCCCCCGAACCCCGAGTCCCACCACTAATTGTGCAACCACAAACCTAAAATCCTGAATCCACCACTGCTTGTAATCCCGGGATGACAACAAGCAATAGCGATGAAGATAAAACCCCCTACTGGAACGTTAATGTACCCACCAGAGAGATCTGCTATAATTTAACTACAAAAATGGAAAGATATTCTACCAGGGTAGATACCGAACCAAATTCATCCTTATTCCCAATTGTGGCTCCTAAAGAATCTGATCGAATTTTTAAGGTCAATATCATGCATCTGCATAAAATCACAAAATTCTTGTCCTTGCTTATTGCCAATTCGTGATTAATTACCATGTATGCTACTTATGTCACTCAAGTTGTGCTAATGATTCTTGCTGATGAGAGAGGGAGGTTGGGAGAGAGGAAGGGATAAAATGATTTATTTTATCTATTAAATCCTCACCGTTGGATGAGATTATAATCTAACGGTATTGAAAGAGGTAGGTAAAGGTAGGCAAAATAAGGGTAGGCAGAATAACTTATCCCTATATATGTGTGTGTACACACACATATTAACACACAAAAACACAAATATACATATATATGTATACACATACATACATACATATATACACAGACACATGTACATACATGCATATATGTTTATAGATGTATTGCAACCCACATATATCTACTCACCAAAAACCAAACACACTTGAAAGAATAAAATAGGGGTATTTTAGGAAGAAATTGACAAAAACTAAAAAGTTGTCCTATAATTAGGACCAAAACCAACCCCCAAATATTGTCTTATAATTAGGACCGGAAGGAGTATTATATTAAGGGTAATTCTGAAACTATACAATGCTATGTTGATGTTTTAGGAGATCAAACTCTATATAATATAGTAACATTTTAGTGAAACTAGGGACACAATGTAGAACTTTAGAAAAACACAAAGGCATCGCCATAGTGAGCCCACCAACCTTATCTGCTTATCCTAATTATAAGATCCACTCCTCCCTCCCCCATTCAAATTCAACAACTTTCCAATGTCAATTGAAAAATGTTTACATATTTTAGGAGTATCACCTTTATTATGATTAATTAAAAACAACAATTTATCTTATTTAAAACCTATATGACAGATTAGTTATCTGGAAAAATTCAAATTTTATTATTTTAAAAAATATAAACTTCATAGTTTAGAAAAACAATAGACGCAATTCGTTTTCATGAATTGTTGTATTTTAAAATAATAAAATTTGAATTTCTCTAAATGAATTATCTGTCATATATAGAATTAAAATAAAATGAGTTATTGTATTTTAATTAATTAAAATATAGATGAGGTAGCGTTGATATAATGCTTAAGTATTTCTCATGTCAACATTCTAATTCTGTTTTCTTCCCCTCTTTTTTAGGTGAGCAATTTATTGCTGTTGGTGAGTTTGGTTCCCTCATCATTTTCTTTTTAGTTTTCTCCTTCATGTCTTGTCACGTTTGGTTTGGTTTGGTTTGCCAATTCTTAATTTTTATATAATTTTGGTAACTTGTAGTAATTAGTCATTATATAATTTCTACGTGGAGCTAGTGGCTTATAAATTACGATATGATATGATTTGAATGATAAAACTTTTTTTAATAAGTTAATTTTATTTTAGAACAGGAAAAATTACTCATAAATCCCTATTTTAATTTTTTTTCTTGAAATAACCTAATTTTATTTTAAAGACTTAGGCTTTTTATTTTTTTTTGATAATAAGGATGGCTAAAAAACCAGGATTACAAATAAAACAGAAACTAAACACTAAGGGAATTTAATCCCAAACTCTCTTGAATTACCCATGCCCTTAAATACATAGGACATACACTCAAAATGTGAAGACTTTGAAATACCCATATTAGCTAGCCCATCAGCAACTCTATTACTATCGCGAGGAATAACAGAGAAACTAACTTGCCAGCTCCATCCTCGCATTTCCCTGATCTGGACCAAAACTAGGCTCCCCCCATCAAAGTTCTCATCTAGAATATTAGCTATTACCTCTCTTGCATCGGACTCAATCAGAAGCCTTCGAAAGCCCATATCCCAGGCTAGACGCATTCCTTCCAGTAGAGCACATTCCTCAGCTGTGGAGGCATTTGAGAGTCCAATCTGTTTAGTGAATCCAACTATCCAGTCACCCCTACAGTTCCTTATAGTACCTCCACATCCTGCCTTGCATGATGATCGACTACAAGCACCATCCACATTTAACTTGTGCCATCCCTCCGGTGGTTTTTTCCAAACCGTGCTCTCAAGTGGAGCAGCATCCGTGCCAACGTTCAGAGGAATTGAGAATCTTCTCCAGGTCTGGGATATCACAGCTGCCGGGTTTCCTGGTTTTCTGAACCCTTCCTTAAAGCATAACAAGTTCCTCCAATTCCATAGCTGCCATATTGCTACGCCAAATACCAAAGGCCAGTGAACATTAAGGTTTCGGCCAAGTTTTCCTTTAATGTTCATATGGATCCAGTCACAAAGCTTGCCGAGAAGAAAGAGTTGGCACATCTTGGCAAAATTAAATTATTCCACATATTGCGGGCATACACGCAATCTCTCAAGATGTGTATAATGTCTTCCTGGTTAGAGTTGCAGTGACCACACTCCGCTGAGGCTTGGGACCATTTGCTTCGCCACAAGTTGGTTGGTAGCTTGTTAAGGACTACCCTCCACATAAACACTTTGATACGCTCTGCTCCTTTCCAACGCCAAATCGCCTTATAGACATCACGCCTAAGGTGGATAGGCTCCTTTTCAAGGCTTTTTAGGATATAGTTGATAATTTGAGTTAGCTCACGAGTTGCAGGCCAACCTGCTGCAGATCGCTAGCCGACAAGTTGGGCTCGTTAGCCTGCCCTTGGCGGTTTGGCAAAATGCCAACCCGAGCTTGACAAGACAGGTTGGCGGGATAGCCCACCTATCTATTATTTTTTTAAAAATAATTATTACACTTCTTTTTTGTTTTTTTAAACTTTCGCTAATCACATCACACTTTTTTTCTTTTAGACATTTGTATTTGTCAGCCAATTTCATTCTTACTTTCTTTTTTTTCCCCACTTACATACTCATATACATCGCTCTTTTAAATTAAACAATAGCAAAATAAATAAATATAATATGAAAATAAAAGTGTCAAATAAAAAGCAAAGCCGGGAACAAGCAGTATGGGGGTGGCGGTTAGGCAGGAGCTTCGAAGAGATAAACGTAGCAGGGATAGGGGTCTAAAGGATGTGACAGGGAGCATTTCGGGGAGGTCTAAATATGTGCCACAGTCAAAAATAAAAGAAACAGGAGAGGATAAAATGTTGGAGTCAAATGAAGTGGGCCCATCGGTAAGTAATGAGTTAGTGATTTTCTCAAGTCCATTAATTGATCCAGGAGATACTGATTTTCTCAAGTCCTTTAATTAATCCAGGACCACTTTCATCCCGGTTCCCGTCACGAATAGGGTTCTCAATTTGTCTAAGGCGCTCCTCGAACAACCTCATTCTCTGCATTTGTTCTTGCCGTAGAAGAGCATTACGACGATCCATGTTCTCCTGTATCAGTCAGATATCCTCCTGCTTCTGAAGGCGGTTACGCTGCTTCATCTCCTCCATCCGCCTTAACATCAAACCCATCGTAGTTTGCAAAAGACGAATGTATGGGTGCTCGACCGGAATCTCTGGAGGAGGGTCTTGCTGCAGGATTTGCTGAATCACCATATTTGATGATTCACCACAGGCGCTGAGAGAGGAAGTCATATTTGATACATCTTCGACTGGCACCGTGTTATGGAATAAAATACTAGGCCACCCAAGGTGTGGCCCATCAGGAGACATCTAGTACACTTGGGCTTGGAGGCACCAAAGGCCCAGCAAGTCCAAACCCTAACCCTAAGGTAGCCTCTATATATAGTTGGTTAACCTAAAGAGGTACACATCTTCTAAGCTCTCTCTCAATTGCATATACTGCACACAGAGCACACACACCACCCTCATTGGCTAAACGCCTCCGGTAATCCTCGAACTACGTGGACTTTGATCCCTCCTCAGGGTACGTAGGCCCTAGGTATCGCACCTAGGTCAAGTCCCTGTGCTTTGTGATCGCAGATCCTCTTAGGTATTCAATCCATGGATGCTTGGGGGAGAGCCATTTAGATCCTATATCCACATCCTAGCCCACCTAGGGTTAGGGTTTATGTTCTATGACAGAACATTGGCGCCGACCGTGGGGACTCGGTAAATTTCTGATTCCCATGACCAAAGAAGGTTAATGATTCAAATTCCCAGCTGCTAGATGAACAATCTGAAATCTGCTTTGGAGAAACTTTTATGAGGAAGGGGTTGTGCAGATTTAAATTTTCACAGACTCGTACAAAAACTTTCACAGATTCGTACCAGAAGGAAAATCCACATCTTGGGTTCCTGATGATTTTGAATCTGCCCAAATCTAAAAACGGATTTCTGGAAAATTACCGATTTCGAATAGCGCTTTCTGGAAAATTGCCGATTTTGAATTTATACAGCCTCTTCTTGCAACACAGGAGAAGCGCAACAGAAGAATAAACAAAAAGTGCCAACTTTGAGTTTATTTACAACGTGCATGGTGTTTTGCCGAGATGGAGCCCAGCGCCAAGATGAAATGGAGCCCAATGCCGAGAGGCCATGTGCGTGTGGAAAGCTGAGATTGGAATTGCTGAGGTATGTGTGTGCAGAGACATATGAAGTTCCGAGATGCTTATCCGTTGAACGAAACCGAGACGCCATTTCCGGCTGTGGGCTGAGATTATTTCAGTTTTCTCCAGCAATGGGAACTTGAAGTGATATATGCAGGATATATCATGGCCTGATTTAATCCAGCATTTAAACCCGTTCAAAGCACACCGTTGAACATAATCCAGTTCTGCCGAGGGGCTCCAGTGTCATCGACTTGTTCAGGAGAAGGTGGCCGGAGGATGAAAATGCCAAAACCGGACTCATACCAGACTCATCGTGATAGCTGGATTGGCTAATCATGCTAACCTCCACCCCGGCCTGTACACCCGGATTAAAGGTTGGAAACCTGAATGCCGAGGTGATGCTTGCCCTGCGCCGTCATGCTTTCGATGTCAAGATGTAGATGGTGAATTGCCGAATGCCCGAGAAACTCAAGGGACGACAGTTGTTTGAATCCATTTATGCTTACCTGCTTGAACCGAGATACAATCTCGGAATGCCGAGATGCTTCATTATGCGTGTCAAATATTTAAGAACAAATCAGAGCTGAGTTGAGCTGAGAAGGGTGGATGCCGAGATTGTGTGTGCACCGAGGTGTGCATGAGGCCGAGATACAAAAACACTGAGGTGCTGATATGTACAGGTCAGAAAAGGGGTTTGCCGAGATAGAGGGCACCTCCAAGGGATCTCTAAGTGATTCTCCAGCAACTTCCACTGCCACGCTGTCTGGCCTTGTGTGTCGACCTTGTGTTGGTCTTGGGAGTGACAAATGCACTTTGAAATCTCTGAAGAAGGATGCTCATTCATTCTGTGTCGACCCTATGTTGGTCTTGGCATGTACAGAGATTATGATTCTGTGCCGAGGTGTACCGAAGATGCAAAACCGAGATACCTTTCTTAGTTTCCCAGTTGTTCAGACTTTGGGTTGACTCATTGCCAAAAAAAAAAAAAAAAAAAAATTTTTGCCAAGAGCTTCCCTCACATACGCTGTGGCTCTTGAGTTCTTGCTGCGGAAATAGACTTGGAGCGCGCAGGGAGGAGCCAATGATTATTCTTGGTGTGCCAAATCCCACTAAAATATATGCGTTGACTTCAAATGGCAATGAAGGATATGGGAAGCATAAAAAAGCAGAAGGAGATGAAATCAAACCAAATCTTCCGAAGCCTCTTTCTCTGGGAAGGTATGTTTCCTTGAAGCAACTCTTATTCAATTATTTCAAGCTTAATTGCTTATTTCATTGGTAAAGTGTGAGTTTCCCTGGTCATTCTGTATTGAGTTATGACTGATAAGAAACCAAAAGCAATTGATTCAAAATTGTGGGATAAACACTTATCTGGCCCGTGGAATCTTAACAATTTACCTAAATTGAAAGAGCCAATGCTTCAAGTTGTTCATCGTAATATCACGGGGTGATGGTTCCCTGGTTTGTATATCTAGATACTAGACGTTTCCGCATACTATGCTACTTGTGTTTCCTCGAGTCAAAGAATTCTTTCAAGGGATTGAATAGTATAACAAATAGCATGAAATTGCTAATGGGGCGATAAGGAAGCGTGAATCTGAATTGGGCCCATTAACTGGTTCACCAATGAAGATTGGCAGGGGCATTGGGAATGTATTTGTTATACGGTCCAACAATTCAAGATGCAAATGTGGTGGTTTGTAAATATGGCGGGATTCAAAGATGTCGGGGATATGTTTCGATTGTGAGTTTGGGTTACGAAGATGCTCGAAGAAAATATCGATGGCTATTTCCTTTGGCATCGCGAGGCTATTTATGAGGAGTAATTTGTTAAAAGACTTTGCACTTTGATTCTACCGACAGGAGTGTCATCGTAAGGGTCTAATTCTAGCGACAAAATATAGTCTCAAAATTGTTTCACTTCTTGACAGTCTTGGAGTTGCTCTGGATGATGAAAGCAAAGACCTGAATTTATCCAACCCATTGGTGAAAAAGTGGTGTGCAAAAGAGTTGAAGGATTGGCCTTCAATCATATTGATGGTTCTGATCCTTGTTTCCAAGCATTGTTTTTTATTTCTTTCAAGACCTAAGCTCTCACATATGCTGATAGAGGTTGTTCGTTAAAAAAGAAAAAATCAAGTATGCACAGCATGGGTTTGATGAAAGTCTGAGAAGAGTCTCATGTTTCAAAGAATCTTATCCGAGTCTCACAGTTCTCTGCAACACAACACTCAAAGTAATATCTTGATTGACTTACTGCTTGAGAGTTCTTGTGATTCCAGGGAGAATCATATTTGGTTGCTTTGTCAAGTAAAGTGTCGATGTGAAGTAAACATAATTTTTGCTTGCTTTCTATATTGTGATGATAAAAAAAAAAAGAAAGAAAAGAAAAGAAATGTCTATGCTGATTGTTTCTTTTAGTAAATGGGCAAGGTAGTTAAGTAATTTCAATTACTGGAGAGGATTAAAAGCCTAGACGTCAAGCTGAATGGGAAGATGTTTTACATTTAGATTCATGGGCTTGTGAAAGAGTCTAGCTTGTTCATTTTGATGGAAAATCATATGTAAATGATTCAACCAATACAAAGAAAGTGACAAGTCTCTAGCTTATGCTTCATTGACTTGATATATGAGAACCTCTTCAGATGAATGACCAGTACCTTTGGGAGCCTCCACATTTGAGAAGTTGCTACAATTTTTACAGTTGCCAGCAAGTTGTCATTTTGTGGGGGTGGCTTCTGCTGCTTCAATGTCTGATTTTTTGTTTCAAGGCTTCTGTTCAATCTGTTTTTGCTTCAAAACTTCCATTAGGAGGTGTTGGTCAATATTTGTTGAAGAAACTAGCTTATTCCCTTGCATTATTGCAAAAATATCAGCAGAAAGTTGGTTTGTGCTGATGCAAAAAAATCCTGGTTGTGATAATGATCAATTGAATCATTTTCTTCAAGGTCTAGAGCACAAGAAGCTCTGAGACAAGTGGGATCAAATCTTACGGAATTGGCAATGGAGTGGTAAATGATAAATGTTATGGTAAATGATAGATGTTGTTGCTGGTATTAGCCGTCATGTCCTCAAAGACCCTCAAACACTCCAACAAGCAATGGAATCTGAGATAAAGCATAGCCTTGTAAATTATCATCAAGAGATTATTGATGGGTTTTTATCCTTCAAATTCAAGACCAAAGGACTTCGAATATGATGCAAATATTATAAGGAGGAGTCCACCTCCAAAAGGAGAAGAAGGCGAACCCGGTGAAACCGAATCTAGTTTAAATCCCGGTTAGTGTAAAGTTTTGAAGGCGGACCCGCCGATTTAAACTGAATCTAGTTTAAATCAGGGATCCGTCTTAATTGTTGCGGAAAAGAAGAAAAGGCGGACCCGGTTAAACTGAATCTAGTTTAAATCAGGGATCCGTATTAATTTTTGCGGCAAAGGAGAAAAGGCGGACCCGATTAAACTGAATCTAGTTTAAATCAGAGATCCGTCTTAATTATTGCGGAAAAGGAGAAAAGGCGGACCCGATTAAATTGAATCTAGTTAAAGTCCGGGATCCGTATGCGATGGCTACGACCGTCAAATCTATAAGCATGTAGGAATCTGAGGTACACAAACCCGTTTCCGAAAATCATGTCCAGTTTAAACATGTATGAATTCTGAGTAAAGAAACTCGTTTTCGAAAATCATGTCAAAGCTAAACATGTAGGAATCTGAGGTACAAACTCGTTTTCGAAAATCATGTACAATCTAAACATGTAGGAATCCGAGGTACATAAACCCGTTTAGAAAATCATGTCGAAGGAAAACATGTAGGAATCGAGGTACATAAACCCGTTTCGAAAATCATGTCGAAGGAAGTAAACATGTAGAATTCGAGTAAACAAACTCGTTTTCGAAAATCATGTACAAATAAAACATGTAGGAATCCGAGGTACATAAACCCGGTTCGAAAATCATGTACAAATTTAAACATGTATGAAGTCATGGTAAAGAAACCAGTCTTCGAAAATCATGTCAAAGCTAAACATGTAGGAATCTGAGGTACATAAACCCGTTTCCAAAAATCATGTTCCAATTTAAACATGCGTGAATCGAGGTGCACAAACCCGCTTTCATGAATCATGTCAAGTCTATTTTATACAATTAAATCCGCACCCCTTAATTGGATCCCGGATAAATTGTGGAGTTCGTTCCTACGCCAGAAATGAAGGCGGATCCCGGCTTAACTGAATCTAGTTAGCATCCGGGTTCCGTAGAAATAACGGTTAAAACGTGATCCTTCGAGACATGGTAAAACCAGATCTAATGGTTAAAACGTGCACCCTTTGGGACACGGTAAAACCGAGATAAGTTCTGTTTAAAAGTTTTGCAGGAAACAAAGACAGAAGGCGGACCCGGTTATAACTAATCTGGTTAAAATCAGGGATCCGCATTGAGGCGGCAAGTCTATTTTAGGTTCCCTTATTGGAATCATTTTGCGATGGCAATGCCGCCAATTTTATTTGATTGAGTTTGGGTAAACAAACTTGTTTTCAGAAATATAAACCCGGAATCTCGGTGTTAGGATAAATAACATCCGGAATCTCGGTGTTAGAATTTATAGACCCGGAATCTCGGTGTTAGGATAAATAACATCCGGAATCTCGGTAATAGAATATATAACCCGGAATCTCGGAGTTAAAGTAAAAAACATTCGGAATCTCGGTGTTAGCACATATTACCCGGAATCTCGGTGTTAAAGTTATAGCCCGAAATCTCGGAGTTGAAGTAAATAACATCCGGAATCTCGGTGTTAGAATATATAACCCGGAATCTCGGAGTTAAAGTAAATAACATCCGGAATCTCGGTGTTAGCACATATTGCCCGGAATCTCGGTGTTAAAGTTTATAGCCCGAAATCTCGGAGTTAAAGTAAATAACATCCGGAATCTCGGTGTTAGAATATATAACCCGGAATCTCGAGGTTACAGTTTATAAACCTGAAATCTCAGTTTAAAATATATAAACCCGGAATCTCGGGTCAACACGCATGGAATCCCAACAGTCGCGAGCACCTTGTCCGGATTTGGAAAGTAACGCATCCTGGCAGCTCAGAAACCTGAACTACCAGGCTGGGGGGCAACAGAGTGGACAACGATTTGTTGAGTGGAAAAGCGTGTTATCAAAAACCGCCATTGATGCAAACCGGGAAGTTTAATGCAAGCTCGGACAAGTATCCGAAATGAGCACGTTGAACGGTTTGCACAAACAGTAAGTATTTTCCATTTATTGTGATTTGCTTACATGTTATTAAATGTGTGCTTTGTGATCGCAGATCCTCTTAGGTATTCAATCCATGGATGCTTGGGGGAGAGCCATTTAGATCCTATATCCACATCCTAGCCCACCTAGGGTTAGGGTTTATGTTCTATGACAGAACACACCGCGTTATAATTTGGAACAATCGTATTCTCAAGTTGCTGTTGAGGTCGTCGCTTCTGATTCTGTTGTTGTGGATCTTGCGGCAACTGCCTAGGCAAAGGCATTTGGCTATTGCTTCTTATAGTGACCATCGTTAGTCACGGGGATCAAGTTTTACCGATTCCTCACAGTCGACGCCAATGTTCTGTTATAAGAACAACAAATGTCTAGTCTCAATGAACTAATGTGTTTATATTGGATCGAATGAATTCTCCAATATATCTATAAGAAAGATACTGAAGAGTAGAGGATTACTCCAAGATATTTATAAGGCAGATACCGAAGAGAATAATGGATCACTATGCACGTATATATCGTTTAGCCAAAAAGGGGTGGTGTGTGTGCGCAATGACAGCTGAATAGTAAATGAGAATAGGTTAGAATGTGTGTACCTTTTAGGTTTACCTCTTATTTATAGAGTACCTTAGGGTTGGACTCTTGAGCTTTGTGCGCCCTGTAGCCCATGTATTTTGTGTCGCCACACCTTAGGGTTGTTATCCTTGATTAGGGATGTTTCCTGATTATAGGCTGATTAGGATCTTCCTTTATTATGGGCAGATCCTAGTCAGAATTGCCCTTGTTGGACCATGCAGCAAATGAGTCTCATGTATGAGTCCACAACAACAATATTTGAAACATTTTATGAGAAAAAAATGACATATTTAACCATTATTTTATAATATGTATTTACTTTATTACTTAAGAGTATTTCTCATAACTTTTCTTATTGCTTTATTTATAAAGAAAATTCTATAAATTTTCACTCGGAAAGATTTTCTATATATTATTGGGATCATTGCGTCCAAATACAGTGGTTACACAAAATCTAAGAACTTTGATAAATGTGTTTGGGATTTTAATGGAATGTACTATATGGGTTAAGATTAAAAAGTCATCATTATGATGACGAACTAATGACAATGGGCGCATTATTAATTGCTTCGTGCTGCCACATTTATCCTAATCGCATGTATTATATGGGATAAGATTAGAATGCCACGTACGTATGCATCAATTTATGCCCAGAAATTTTGATGACGGGAGGCGAAAAAAAAAATACTATATTATAAATAAAAGTATTTGAAATACAATAGAGACATAATATATAAAAAAATTGAAAGAAATCTATCACATAATAGTCTCACTTGCATTGGGCATGGGCGGTCCTAATCCACCAAGAATGAATTATGTATATTCCAATAAATTACTCCCTCCTATCCATAATATAAGACATATTTAGGGAGTTGATTTTTGTTCTAAATATAAGACATAATTTTCATGTTCTTTAACAATAATCAAGGAAGATAGTGAAAAAAAAAATTAGGAAAGATGATGAATAGAGTGTTTTAGAAAATACATGTCAAATTAATTTACTCAACCAACTTCCTTAATCTATTTAAATTAGGTAAATATATCTTATATTTAGGATCAGAGGAATACTAACTAGATTGTTAAAATACAATAGAATCAAACAAGCTTAGCTTGTTAAGCTTGTATATACATGTAAATATTTTCTTATATTTTATTAACGTATGACAATTTTAAACTAAAAAGTTAAGGACTAAACACAAGCCAAGGTTATGCGAAACTACTATATATTGAGATCAAAAGATAAGCAATTTACACATAATAAGTTTATCTTACGTGTGGGTTCATTTGTGTGTAGTCAAAATATTAAAATAAGCTGTAGATAAAGAAATATATCTCCTTATATATATTTTTTAAAAGAATTAGGAGGCGGGGGGCCACCCCTAGCCCCCCTCTAAATCCGCCCTTGGTGGTTACAAAGAATTTACTCTATTGTTTCTAATTATAAAACCGGGTTGATTTTTTTTTTTTTTTTTGAGATAGTTAAATATATAAACCCACCAAATTAACCTAGAATTAGATTCTTATTCCTTAAATAAATCGTTAAAAGTTTAACCTTTCAACTATGCATGAACTGTGTATAGGCAAAGGACATTTTTATTGACTCTTGCTAAGGAACAATATAAATTTGGATCCAAGCTAGGATAACTTCTTTGAAAGAACACGTAGTTTTCTTACTAAAAAGAAATATGTGAGAAACCCTAAATTTGAACTCAGATTATCACAGATTTTTAAAAAGGCATTTGATCTTAGCTACAAAACGGGTCACTGAACACATCTTTCAAGTGTGGAAAACTACTTTCTACACAACTGATTAGGAATGAAGTTAAAGAGTAAAGACAAGAATTTGAAAAGTGCTTCACTTATTACTTTTTGTTAACTCTAATCCCATATAACGAAACCATTGGTATATTACCTGAAATGGCAAATCCAAAATAAATCATACACTAGCAACTAACAAGAAAACTAAACGCCTGATATCATAGTCCATGATTTCGCCAAAAGGACTCCAACTATAGAAATGTTTAAACAAACTAAAATTTAGGTTTAAGGTTCTTTATCGTTAATGTTGCCAACTGATACAAGACTTTCCACGTAATTAAAATCACTTGTGGCACTGCCAGGGGCACATTTAATAAAAAAATTCTTAAACTCACTAGTTTTGAGATTGACAAGACAAAATCTTCGTATTCCCCCAAAGAAACTAAAACGAGAACAATTGCGGAAGACAACCTCATCCTTCCAAATAGTCATTGGATCAAACAAAAATGGAGGTACCTTCACCATTCCACATAAGCTCATTGCACAAAAGCTGCAAGTATATTTTTTAGTCCAAATCCATCTTCCCCTAGAAGTACATGTGTCCTCCTCCATCACCCACAAATGAACCAAAGAAGATATAGTAACAACAACCACAGCAGGTTTGTTCTCATATAACAGAAGCTTAACCCTTCTACTTTTTTTAGATCCTAAATCAGGCAATGGTATCGATGTACATACATGCTTTGTTAGGTCAATTGAAACTACAATGTCATAATAATCATCATGACTCGAACCTAACCCATACATAACACCATTAAGAATGACATTTGCAAAGCTAGTAATACTAATTGTACCATCTAAGTTTTCAAATTCTACTTCTTTCCATGACCCTGAGTTTAATGAGTAAACTTTCACTTTCACTGGATTAACGGTAAGATGAGACCTAATTATCACTATCTTGTAATCATTGTCAATGGCAGTGAATTCAAATCCTATGGTATAATCAACTTGAAAATCCTCAATAGTACTGGGTATCTTTCTGAACTGGCTAGTCGCTGGATTCCACAATAAAATATCGTAGCAGGCCCAATTGATCTCATTAGTCACTTGAAGGCAGACCAAGCCATTGCAGGATCCCACAATCCTCAAACAAATGAAGGAGTCCATCAAAGGTGGTTTTTGAATATCAAGGACTTGCATGTTGCGACGATCTAGTAACTGAAAGCGGAAACTTGACTTGAGCATTGGCTTGTGGGAAAGCAAAGCGGTTGGACGATGACTGGTGTGGCTGAGGTGGTCTCTAATAAAAGATGGAGAGTTGATGAGATTTTTCCAATCTTTGCATACGCATTGAAATTGGATTAGGAATTTCACCGGAAGTCTTTTGAGAATGTTAAATATGATCTCATAGGGAAGGAAGGGTATGTTGTTGGGGTTTCCCATTACTTTCATGATGTTCCCCATATTGGAGGAGAAGTCTGGGATGGTTCTTCCCCGACGAGTGTTTGAGAGAGATCGATGGAGAAGGTGAATGCTGAGGTTTAAGTAGGCAAGGACGACTATGGGCTGTAACAAAAGATGATCATTTCGGAAAAAAACAATAAATTTTAAAATTAAATTATTTTTTCTCTTGCTTTAAAGTTATACCTTCCAAAGGTTCTAGCCATCCGGGTTTTCCTAACTTGAATTATTCAACTTAAAAAGATTAGGTTTGTTTCTCATAAAAAGAGAGAATATAAAATATAATTTATATATATATATATATACACACTAATAAAAGTCATGCTTGGTAATTTATCGTTATCACCACGGTAGTCTCCGTTGACAATCAAGCTTCTACTACCAAAAAAAGGAATAGTAGACAATTATTAGTGTTAGGGAAATTTCCCTCTCATAAACTTTCTGGATTGAAATTCCATCTCATGGACCTTTTTTGCTCAAAAAATTCCATCTCATAACTGATAATACTCTAGTTATATTAATTAATATGCTAAAAAATATAATTATTAAATATATGATTTACACCGTTGGGCTAAGAGAACTAAATAGAAAAACATGATATCGTGATCCTAATAATTAGGAGATTTAAAATCTAAAATATGACTATGGGTAAAAAAAACCGGCTCAAACAATGGAATATTTCTATTATTAACACCCCAAATAATCTGCCAAAAAAAATTATTGGGTCAATAACAAACGCCCTTGCATATCTCATATATAATAAAATTGATTATTTTTGTCCTTTCACATTTCCGAAGATCTCTATAGGAGCTCATCATCATCGAGAGGTTCTTATCTCAAGTCTGACCCATTCTCAGGTGAAAAAAAAAAAAGTCACTGACCCATTCAAATTGAATATAGATTAGCCAGATTTAATTTAATATTTTATCATTATGTTTTTTATATTTTATTATTTTAATACGTGTAAAATATAAAATTAAAATATTTTTTCAACTATCGCTTTTTTTTGTAAAAAAAAATAACTATTCAAATTACAAATTTAAAACATCAAATGTGTTTTGTTCAAAACACCATTAAATCTGAACCACCCAATATAATTTTGAGAGGTGTGATGAACAGTTAATGTGTGGCCAAATTTCTATTTGAGTAAATACCATTTCTGGTCTCTGACAAAAAACACGGACCCCATTCATTTTGATCCCTCACAAATTTCCAAATGGTCATTTTTAGTCCCATAAAATGATGAATAATGGTCGGTTTTTTTGTCAAGGACCAAAATGAATGGGGTCCATGTTTTTTGTCAGGGACCAGAAAGGGTATTTACTCTTTCTATTTTAAAAAAATGATTTATGATTTAGTTGTTTTAAAATTTGATTATATCTCCAGACATATTTTGATTAAAAAACATCTATATGGAAATTCAATATTTTTAAGATATTCAATTCTCTCTTATATGAATCTGATTATTTTTTTAAAAGAGATTCTAAAATCTAAAAATAATTAGGAATCTACCTATTTCTAGGTTTTGATTATTTAAAAAAAAATTAAAAAAATCACAAAAAAAAGTCTTATAATACTATTTCTTTAAGAAATATGTGATTTTTCATTAAGAAAAAGCTTAAACAAATTCTCTCACCCTCTCGCCGTTAGACACTTGGAATTTTTCCATTGGCCCTCCAATTAACAGGGTGGAAGCACATATTCTTATCAGAATTTTGCAGTTTTTTAATGGACAAGTATTATTTTATCAGAAACAACATTCTCAAGATATAGTTGAGCACTAAATATAGGCATTTTTCCTAATAGAAATTTAATTATTGATTCGCTATGTTTTAAGGAAGAGATCCTTAGGGTCTATTTGGTATAAGGGATTGGGAGGGGAGAGGATATTTTTATGAGTTAGATTAATGAAAATCATAGAAGTGAGATTACAAAATTTTAATATGGAGAATATGTAAGATAAAAGAGTAAGAAAATTTAATCAATAACTTTTTATCCCACTTCTCTCAGTTTTTCAAATATAACTCAAAAAAATTTTAATTTCCCTCAGCCTACCTCCCCTACCCTCAGGGGTGGAGGGAGGGGAGGGCTAGGGGTGGCCCCCGCCCCCCCTAAATGAGGAAAGAACCCAAAATTTTAAGAAATTGCATTTCAGCCTTATAAAAATTTTATTATTGTCACTTTAATCCCTACTAAAAGTTTCATGGAGAGATTAAAATGAACATCTTGAAATTTTTATAGGTCTTAGATGTAATTTCATGAATACCTAGATTCTCTTCTATAATTTTCGCCTCCCGTAATTGCAATTCCTGGCTCCGCCCCTACCTACCCTCATACCAAACAAGCCCTCACAACATTAAGTAGTATTGTTAGTCACACCTAAAAAGATATGTCAGTTGTTCAATGAAATACGTTGGTATTGAAAAGGCCTCAATAAATACTAGAGTATTGGATCATCAAACTTTTTTTTTGGCTGGCATTCTTGTCTTTCCATTCTTCATCTCTTTTTAATGAGTTTAACTAATATTTGAACAAATGAAGGTTCCAATTTGAAAAAATAATATCAGAAAAGTCACATAATTTGTAAATGATATGTCATTCACTTGTCAATGACTGTTCTTTCATTTATTATTAACAAATTATGAAACTTTTTTGATATTATTTTCCTTAATTGTGACCTTAATGTCATTTTCCCTTAATATTTTCGGACATGTCCTCTCTTTAAAATTTACCTGCGCTAGCTTGCCAAAGGAAAATTATGTCAGGCAAATTACTACTCCCCTGTCCTTAATATAAAACATATTTCAACTCTTCAAATATAAGACATGGTTTTTGTATTTGTCAATATTTTTCTAATTTACCCCTATGAGTGCTTTCTCAACAATAATTAAGGAGAATAGAGATTGAGAAAATTAAGGAAGATGACTAAGGTGTTTAAAAAAATACACGTTATATTAACTAACTTAACAAACTTTCTTAATCGAATCAAATTATATAAATATATATTATATTAAGGGTAATTCTGAAGCTATACAGTGCTAGCTTGACTTTTTAGAACATCAGACTCTATCATAATCAAAATCTATATAATATAGTAACATTTCAGTGAAACTAGGGACACAATGTAGAACTTTATAAACACACAAAGGCATCGCCATGGTGAGCCCACCAACCTTATCTGCTTATCCTAATTCTTGTGAGTGATTTTTTTTTTTTTTTTTCTTATAATAAAAGGTTTTGCAGGGGTTTGGTATCAGTCCCCCACTAAGGTCGGGGCACGGCCCCGGGCTCTTTGAGCACTTAATGGGGACTTACGAGATCGCCTACCAAAGAAGTCCCAACGACGGCAGCGGGGATCGAATACACATCCCTTTGAGACTTGACCAAATCTCTTACCATCTTGTGAGTGAATTTAGTACTCACACTTGTGTGCTCATATACATTTACGCCATTCAAAACATTACTACGCTGGGAGCTGGGACCTCTTTTTAGATAAGATCCACTCCTCCTCCTCCTCTCTCTCTTATTATTAAAATTCAACAACATTCCAATATCAACTGAAAAATGTTTATATATTTTAGGGTACCACTTCATATATATTCTGATTAATTAAAATATAATAATTCATCTTATTTTAATCTTATATGACAGATGAGTTATTTGGAGAAATTCAAATTTTATTATTTTAAGAAACATACACTTCATAATTTAGAAAAGTAAAAAACGCAATTTCCTCTTATAACTTGTATTTTAAAATAGTAAATTTTGAATTTCTTTAAATGATTTATCTATTTTATAGAATTAAAATAAAATGAGTTGTTATATTTTAATTAATCAAATGAAATAGCGTTGATATAATGCTTAAGTATTTCTCATGTCAACATTCTAATTCTGTTTTCTTCTCCTCTTTTTTAGGTGAGTAATTTATTGCTGTTGGTGAGTTTGGTTCTCTCATCATTTTTTCTTTTAGTTTTCTTCATCATGTCTTGTCAGGTTTGGTTTGGTTTGCCAATTATTAATTATTATATAATTTTCGTAACTTTATAGTAATTAGTCATTATATAATTTCTAGTGTAGCTAGTGGCTTATAAATTATGATATGATTTGAATGATAACGGCTTTCTTTAATAAATGAATTTTATTTTAGAATAGAGAAAATTGCTCATAAATCCCTATTTATTTATCTTTTTCTTGAAATGACCTACTTTTATTTTAAGAACTTAGGTGTTTTAAGGTATAGTTGATAATTCGAGCTAGCCTAGGGCTATGGGCCAACCCACTGTAGACTGCGAGCCGAACAGGATGGGCTTGTGTAGCCCGCCCTTTGGTGGGTTGGCAAAATGCCAACTCGGGCTTGATAAGACAGGTTGGCAGGCTAACGCACCTATCTATTATTTTTAAAAAAAAATTATGACACTCCTTTTTTTATACTCTCACTCGTTTCTCTTTTATCCAATCACATCACACTTCCTTTCTTTTAGAAATTTGTGTTTGACATCCAATTTCATTCTCACTTTCCTTTTTTTTCCTATCTATATACTCACATAAATCTTTCTTTTAAATTTAATAATAGCATAATAAATAAATATAATATGAAACTAAAAGTGTCAAATAAAAAAGTATGAGGAATAGTTAGGGGATAAGGACATTTAGATTTATTTATTAAGGAAAACTGAAAAAAATAATTTTATGCAGGCTAGCCTTCCAGCCCATGAGCTGAACGAGGTGGGCCAGTGTAGCCTGCCGCTTGGTGGGCTGGCATTTAATGATTTGTTGAGGTAATTTAAATTGCTTTTTTTTTTTTACCAACGGAAGTTGACACAAGTGGTAAAGCGGCTTGTGTCGCTTAAGCAAGGTCTCGGGTTCGAGCATTGCCTCGCAAAAAACCCCCGCTGGGAGACTCTCTCACCATAACTAAGTGCGTGACACGGGTCGGATCCGGATTAGTCGGGGCAAAACTCTGGTAAACTGGGTGGGCAACAAAAAATTGCCTTTTTTGTGTAGTCCTGAGAACTATAAACTTGCAATAATTCAATGTTAAGAGAACATAATTCAGCTATTAAATCATATATTAAGAGAACACGACAACTCATCAAATCAATATTTATTACTCCACATATTAAGAAAATTCTAACATTGCCTTTAGATTTTAGGTAGGCAGACAAGCAAAGCCGTGAACAAAATTTGCCATAACATATTGGACCTCACTTTACTGGGCCTATCAATTTGGCAAATTTAAAATTTCTCAAAGGGTTGCTAGATTTATTTTGTTGAATTAATTTCTTCTTTGGGTTAGGCCCATCAACTTTTTTGACAAAAAACAAATCTCTATAATAAAATGTACCAACAAAAACCAAATTTCTCCACTTTGTTAGGTGGCTTTCTTTTCATGCCAGACATTTGTATATATTTGTCATTTTCAAGGAAGTCATATATATATATATATATATATTAGAAAAAATTTAATATATTTTTGAGATTCTGAAGTCACAGACTCACAGTGAATGATATTTATAATGGTGGCACTGATGGAATCTCCAAAAAGAAGTATGACTACAAAATTTTGTTGAAAATATAACGCGGCAGGCATGAATATACATGTGTTTTGATTATAGGAGCGTTTAATAATAAATGCTTTTTTGAGGTGTAAAAGTGCACACGTGATTATAAATTACAAATTAGGTGAAAAAATATCGTTTGACCGTTAAATTTGACTTTTTTTGTTGACTGGCCGACGATGTGGCATTTCAAATGTGTAAAAATACACATGTGGTTTGTTAAAAAAAGCCCAACACCATTTTTTAATTTAATATTTTTACTTCAATTAAAGGAAAATTATTATTTCTCTAAGTATTTTTCTTGGAGGCCAAATTTTTTCTTCTAATTTATCATTTTGGGAAGGGGGATTTATTCAATGGGTAAAAACAGTAAACATTTTATTTCCATAATTTATTTATTTTTTTTAAAAAAAATCCTTATTAAATTTTCTAATTAATAATTGTTAAATTTTCCCATCAAATACTTAAAACTGCGTCGTTTTGGTGCAGTTTTAAGTGAACTTTGCTTTTAAAAAAAGGTACAAACCGGTACTAAAAAGATACTTCAGGTAATGAAAAATTACATCACGATCTTTGAAAAATTATTTTAAGATCTTCAAAAAATATCTTAAAGTATATTTTTAGTATCAGTAAATACCCTAAACTATTTTTTTAGTATCATTTAGTACCTTGAAATATCTTTTCAAGATCCTAAAATAATTTTTCAAGATCATAAAGTATTTTTTAAATGTCAGTCAATATCTTGAAGTATATTTTGAGTACCAGTCAGAAATAATTTTTCGATATCATGAGGTATTTTTTCAGCACCAGTCACTATCTTGAGATATATTTTTAATAAGGGTTAGTACCCTGAAATATTTTTTAAATATCCTAAAATAATTTTTTAAGATCATGAAATAATTTTTCAGTACTAGTCAATAGAAGGAAGTATCTTTTTAGTACCCGTCAATACCCTGAAAATATTTTTTTAATTAAAATAAAATTATTCATTTTTTAAAAAAAAAATTGGTGTTAGGCGCTCTTTTTGACAAACCACATGTATATTTTTGCACCTTTGAAATACCACATCATCGTCCAGTCAGCAAAAAAAAAAAAGTCAAACTTAACCGTCAAACGGTATTTTTGCACCTAATTTGTAACCACATAGTCATTTTTGCACCTTAAAAAGTACTTGCTACTGAGCTCTCCTCTGATGAAAGCACACGTGTATTTTTGCTCCTTAACCCTTTTTTTATATCAAAGATCTCATGCCACTGACCAAATAAATAAATTTAAATAAATTTTCAGTTAATTTAATTTTAAATATTATTTCCACAAATCTAACCAAATAAACAGGTAAGTTGGTGTGTCGGGAAAACTAAATTAAAATAACTCTCATATAATTAGTTAATGGAATTTAAAATCAATCAAAATGTTAATAGTTTTTTAGAAGTACCTTTCTTGTATTTTGTTATATTATGACTAATTGATTGTTTATGATATTGATTATTGTTATAAATGTTAATAACTTAAAATAAAGGTTGTATAAAAAAATAACTTATAAAGAGCATGATAGTTAAAAATTTTAGAGCAATTTTACGTTTTGGATTTTTTCATTAAAATGAACTAATTTTTAACTTTTGTGTTTTTACTTTTAATACGTTTATATTATAAATGGTAATAACTTAAAATAAAGGTTGTATAAAAAAATAACTTAAAATAATGTTCCACGAGGTCGTATAATTTTAAACCAGTCACAATTACATATGTCTAATGCAAATTCCCCCCCCCCTTTACCAACAGTCTAATGCAAGTTTATTTATTATATATCTAATGCAATATATAAATGCAGTATTTTAGTACTAATTATTTTTTTGCCAGCATTTTACTAATAATTGTTGACATATTAAATTGAACACTTGAAAGATAAAAACTCTTGTCTTGCATGTGCATGACATGAGTCAAAAGCTGAAATTTTCGAGTTGTATTTTGTACAAAGGAAAAAACCGGGAAATTAGTTTCACTGCTCATCATAATGATAAGTATGAAGAAGTAATCGTAAATATAAATTGTCTGAGTTGAATGGATCATATTGAATTTTTATTTTATTTTTCCTGAAAAAAATTATCTTTACGTATGCCAAATCTAATATAAAAGATGTTCTCTTAATTGTTAGTTTTTCAACAAAAATAAAAAAATTAAATTTGGATGTAAAAATTGGACACCTATTTATAGTATATGGACCTGTTTGGAGAGAGAGCTTGAAGTAGTTTAAAGTCAGAAAAAAATAGTAGTAAAAAGCTAGAAGTGGAGTGTTTGAGTTGAGCTTTAAATTCACTGAATTTAAAAAAAAAAAAAAAGTTCCTAAAAGTCAGTTAATAATTTCTAAAAAGTTCTTAATTTTTTGACGTGAACCCCACAACTTCTATCACCATTAATTCAAATATAAATATTATTTACAACTTGACTTTTTTTCTAATAAGCTTCTAAAAAAGTCAAATAAAAAATAAGTCTCCCACCTCCACCACTAACCCCAACAAACCATTTATCTCGACTCATTGATTGACTTTTGGTGGTAAGCAATACGACGAGGCGTTGCCGGCATCCATGAGCTCATGAGAAGTGAATGTAATAAGATTATTTTTATTTTAAATTTTATATATATTTAATTAAATCAAATCAGACCCGTTTTCCGTGAACAAAATGTCTCCTAGTTGTATACGAAAAAATTCGTTTAAAATCCTCTCTCTCCCCCAGTCACTCTTGCTCTCGTAATAGCTTCCACCCAACAGCTCCGTCCTCCACGAAAAGTGTAGCAGCATCTCTCTCTACACACACATATATATAATTGATCTCTTTGGCTTCAAAACTTGACTGGTAAGTAAAACATCAGGAGCTTGAATGGCGAATCTGAAAGCAGGTAGTCGACCGCCATGGGTGGGGCTTGGAGCTGCCGTGTGGATTCAAATAGCTTCTGGAAACGCCTACACTTTCCCTCTCTACTCTCATTCTCTCAGATCTGTTCTTGGTTTTAACCAGCAACAGATTGCCTTGCTCGGTGTCGCCAACGATATTGGCGAGAACGTTGGTCTTCTTCCTGGTATCGCCTCCAACAAATTCCCTCCCTGGCTCATTCTCTCTATCGGTGCTCTTCTCTCTTTTCTTGGTTATGGCGTCCTCTGGCTCTCTGTTAGTCGCACTCTTCTCTCTCTTCCCTACTGGTTGGTATGTTACATATCCTTCTCTTTCTCTGTTTCTGAAGCTTTGAATCTGGCCATTTTCCTTTATTTGAAATTCCTCTGCCTAAATTTCTTCGAGCTTTTTTTTAAGAGCGTCTCACCAGTAGTCTTCTGATGAATGCATCCTTACTATCACGAGCTCAATACACGCCTATTCTGTTTAATCTTCTTTGACAGGATAATAGCCCTATTCTAATAGTAACCACTTACTTCATTAAATAACTTAACCTCTTGGAAATTATCACCGATATAATCCTAAAGTTACCTATCATTGAATTAAGAGCAACTTATTGTCACTCTTGTTGAGTTTGGATACAATTTCGTTAATTTGTCCTTAGCTTTCACTTTGAACTAGAAAAATGGATTTTGTGATCGACCATGATAAAAGGTTTCATGACCTTTTACTTAACGTGTTTTATTTCTGCGTTGGCGACAAAATTGTGTTTCTTAATGCCAAACCATACGTTGCATAAGTTTCTAGTAAATGTTAATATTGGGAAAAAGGGTTAAGGTGTAATTTTACACAGTTTACTCTCGGGAGCGTCGAGCACCACAAAGTTTTTTCAGGAGCAAAAGTACACACGGCGTTACGTTTTGGGAGCAAAAATACCACGGACCGTTAGTTGACTTCCATTCAAGTTAACGGTCAACTAACGGTCCGTGGTATTTTTGCTCCTAAAACGTAACGTCGTGTATTTTGTTCTGAAAAACTTTGTGTCTTGGCGCTCTGAAGTAAACTTCATGTGTAAAATTGCACATTAACCCTTAGGGAAAAAATCATGTGAAGCTATAAATAATATCCACGTGCTATGTTTTTGTTCCACAAACTGATCATAAATATCTACAAAAACTGCACCAAGTTTAGCCCAACTTCTACATTCAGCTGGCTGATACATAGTTCTAATTTTAAATCTTCTTCCTTTAACATTTAATTTGCAGTTATGGATTGCTTCAGCTGTTGCCACCAACAGTGCTGCATGGTTATCCACAGCTCTTCTGGTCACTAACATGAGAAATTTCCCTGTGAGTAGAGGCACAGTCGCCGGAATCCTTAAAGGCTACGGAGGTTTAAGTGCTGCAGTTTTCACTGAAATTTATAGCCTAATTATTCACAATTCTTCCTCTAAGTTCCTCTTGTTCCTTGCCCTTGGTATTCCTATTACATGTTTCACCTTGATGTCTCTTGTCAGGCCGTGTACTCCTGCTTCTGGCGAAGATTCCTCAGAAAATAACCATTTTGTCTTCATCCAAGCCTCTAGCGTTGTCCTAGGTTTATACCTTCTTGCAACCACAGTACTTAACCGTGTTGTCTCCTTAAGTGATATAGTGTCGTATGTTTTGGTCTTTGTGATGATCTTGCTCCTAATGGCCCCTCTTGCTGTCCCTATAAGGATGACATTGTTTCTCAGAAAAGCCATCAAACCAGAGGAAGCTGAGGCACAAGTAGGATCTTCTGAGCATGATGAGAAGTCAGAGCCTTTGTTGCTGGAGGCATCTCCATCATCATCAACACTAGGGAGTTTTTATGACAATGACGAGTCATCTGAAGTGGCTATGCTTCTTGCTGTGGGTGAAGGAGCAGTGAATAAGAGGAGGAGGAGGAGGCCTAAAAGAGGGGAAGATTTTAACTTTCGCGAGGCAGTGATTAAAGCTGATTTTTGGCTTTTGTTTCTGGTTTTCTTTGTTGGTGTAGGAACAGGGGTTACTGTGGTAAACAACCTAGCACAGATTGGGATTGCACAAGGTGTGGAAAATACCACAATCTTGTTGTCCACTTTTAGCTTCTGCAATTTTGTGGGTCGGCTTGGTGGAGGAATTGTTTCTGAACATTTTGTCAGGTCAGTTACATGTTATATCAAACAGATACAGCGTATGAAACAGTGAAGTTTTCGTATTGAGCTAGGCCTTGTTGTAAAGGCATACAACATAACTCACCCCACTTTTTAGTCTGTTGAGGACACTACCAGAGTTAAGTTTATATGCATTTCAATGTTCCCCAGATTTCGATACTGATCTTTTGGGATTATGTGCAGAACAAAAACAATCCCAAGGACGGTGTGGATGACATGTACGCAGATAATAATGATCATCTCGTACCTGTTGTTTGCATATGCTGTGAGGGGAACCCTTTATCCTGCAATAGCATTTCTGGGAATCTGCTATGGTGTGCAGTTTTCTGTAATGATTCCAACTGTTTCTGAGTTATTTGGCCTCAAACACTTTGGCCTTCTCTACAACTTCATGAGTTTGGGAAACCCTCTTGGCGCCTTCCTTTTCTCTGCCCTCTTAGCCGGCCATGTCTATGACGCTGAAGCCGCCAAGCAGCACGGTCTGAGCCATCTGGTGCATGACTCTATTACTAAGGCCTGCGTGGGAGCTTCTTGCTTTAAGCTAACCTTTTTGGTTCTGGCTGGTGTGTCTGCTGTAGGCAGCCTTTTGAGCATTATTTTGACTGTGAGGGTGAAACCTGTTTATCAAATGCTTTATGCAGGTGGTTCTTTTAGGCTTCCCCAATCTTCGTGAAGCCATTAAAGTGACCTTGATATTACTAATATTTGAAGACCTGGGATAGACATGTGTGTCTCTGATATTTGTATTAATTTCTTTTAATCTAGATCAAATGAAACCTAGACGTATCATTCCCTCCTTTAGAGTTGAGTACCAAGATATGTCCCCAAGCTCAAAGAGCTCAAAGAGCGCTTATAGAGATCACCCACCAATAAGATCTAGATCCTTATATCAATGGGATTTAAATCTATAATCAATTGTTAAAATTTATTTGTGGTTTATGGGGATCAGATTTTGCATTTATATGATGATAAGAGCCTATGAACCTTGCCCATGGGGCCAGCCCCCATCAAAATCCCAATACGATAATGGGGCTCATCGGAGCCTATCAACCTTGCATGTAACTAGCCCAGATTACTGCAAAACCATGTGGTTGGTGATGTAACTTAGTAGGATTGATTGAGGATTAGCCGATTAGGTGATAGACATATTATGAGAGCCCAATTACTGATTACTTGATGAGGCATCTTAGCCCCAGAATCCAACATCAGTCCGCGTCACTTCCCCGACAACCAAAACACCGATCAGAGTTTAACTACTTTTGTTAGAAAAATGGAATGGCCGGTGTCCGGTGATGTGACCTGAATTCACCAGAGTCAATTCTGTGTCTTAAACTCGTCCAAATCACATGGAGACGCGTGAAGACGCATACCCCCCTTTGGGATTCTCCTTTTCTTATCCTTATCGTAATCTCGTTATCACATCTTCCGTCATTACATTAAAAACTACTGCCTCAAATCTTATGAGTTGACTAATTTCTATAGATTAAAAAAATATATATTAATTATTTATAATAAATATGCATTTATTAAAATATCATAATTATTATCAATCCAAATTTTAGACGTTGTGCAGTGGTAATACTGCAGTCATGTGATTTTAAGGTCACAAATTCAAATTTTAGAAACAAGCTTACCGGTTATAGAGGTAAGACTGTGTACATCTATCCTTTTCCAAAACTTACCTAATAAAAGCCTTATGTATTGAGCCTCCTTCTTATTATCAATCCAAAAGGGCTAGTTGGACTTTTTGTTTTTATAAAAATCATGCTTTCCTCAAGTCTTTTTTTTTTTTTTTTGCTAACCCAAATCATGCTTTTCTCTACCGCCATTGTACAAGATTGATTTCTTTTATATATATAACATAAAATGGGATTAAAAATGAAAAAAAAATGATGTTACGAATTTATTAAATCCCAAGTCAATATTAAAATAGGGAGATTTTTAATTCGGAACAAATAACTAAATTGCCCTGATTCAAGTTGTGAAACATGAAAGTAAAGTCGTTAATGTAAAATCTGATATTGTTAATATAGATATAGATGTTGTTATTGGCCCTGAAACTTGTACCCTCAAAATTATCATTGATTAATTAGATATGAAGTTGTAAAACACATAAGTGAAGTTGTTTATGTAAAATATGTTGTTGTTGATATTAATACCGATATTATTATTAATCCATGAAACTTGTGCCCTCAAAATTATCATTGCCATTTGGGATATGAAGTTGTGAAACATGAAAACAAAATCGTTAACGTAAAATCTAATGTTGTTAATATAGATACCAACATTGTTTTCAACGTCTAAAACTTGTTGAGGGCAATTTGATCATTTGGTCGGAATTGAAAATCTCATATTCCTACTTCAATTCTGGGATTTGATAAATTTGCAACACAAATTTATCTTTTCTCATTTTTAATTGTATCTTTTTTTAAATTTCTCAATATAAATTGCATTGCAGTAATTGATTTTAGTTTGCAGACCAGATTACCCTTGTTTATAGGAAATTTAAGTTTTTTTTAAACTTTAATCCAAACACACACAGACAATTTGGACTTGATATTATTTTGCCTCTTCTAATGGTTACCCCAGTAAAAAATAAATAAATTTATCAATTAAAAATCCGGTCCAAACTAGATTCATTGATCTGAGAGCATCGAAAGTCGAGACCTTTGCTTTACGAACAAAATGTGCCAGCACGACCCTAGATGGTCATTCGTAATTAAATTATTATTTTTAAATGGAACTTCCTTTTTTGGCCTTGTGCGTGATGCATGCATCTCTTTCCTTAATTCCTAATTTCCTATAGTCAAAAGATTCTCCCAACCACTAGCCCCTCTTATGAACTAAATTTTTTGGACCTGGCTTTGGTCCTTTGCGGGCCTAATGTCTGCTTCGTTCTAATACATTAAACGGTGCTGTTTTGCGCCAAAATAGAGCAGCAATGCTTTTAAAAAAAAAAAATCAGGACATTACTAAAAAGATATTTCTGGATACTCACTAGTATTAAAAAAATACTTTATGATCTTACAAAATTAATTTAGGATCTTAAAAAAATATTTCAGAGTTCAGATTGGTACTAAAAAGATACTTCAGGATACTGAACAGTATTTAAAAAATACCTCATGATCTTGAAAAATTATTTTAAGATTTTGAAAAAATTTCCTAGAGTATCTTTTTGGTAACATTCAGTACCCTAAAATAATTTTTTAAGATCCTAAAATAATTTTTTAAGATCAAACAGAAACATCATGCGCTTATTTTGTAAGATCATGAAGTATTTGTTCAGTACTGGGCTGTGCATGGCAACCATTCTGTTCCTCAGCACAGTTTCTGAGATGGAACAATTTTTTCTGATTCTGTGCCTGGGAAGAGTTCTGAGAATTAGAATTACGTTTGTTAACTCATTTTATTTTTACTCCGAGAATCAGAATTACGTTTGTTAACACAAATTTTTTTTTTCATTCCGATAATCAGAATTACATTTGTTAACACATTTTATTTCTGTAATTTTTATATTCAAAAAATTATTTATGTGGTGGTGGCGGTGGTGGCGGCGGCGGGGCGGCGGTGGAGGCGCGGCGCGATGGTAGTGGTCGTGGTGGCGGTGGCGGCGGCGGTCGTGGTGGTGGCGGTGGTGGCGGTGTGGCGGTGGTGGCGATGATGTGGGGTGGCGGTAGCGGTGAGGTGGGGTGGTGGCGCGGTGACGGTCGTGGTGGTGGCGGTGGTGGTGGCGGTGGTGGTGGCGGTGGCGGTGGTGGTCGTGGTGGCGGTGGTGGTCGTGGTGGTGGCGGTGGCGGTGGCGGCGGCGGTGACGGTCGTGGTGGTGGTAGTGGTGGCGATGAGGTGGGGCGGCGGCGGCGAGGGTGGTGGTCGTGGTGGCGGTGAGGTGGGGGTGGTGGTGGCGGCGGTGGTTGTGGTGGTGGTGGTGGCGGTGGTAGTGGCGGTGAGGTGGCGGCGGCGGCGGCGGCGGCGGTAGTGGTGGCGGTGCGGTGGGGGTAGTGGTGGTAGCGGCGGCGGTGCGGTGGGGGTGGTGGCGGCGGTGGGGGTGGGGAGGGTAGTTGACACTGCAAAAGGTTTTCGAGAGAAATAAGAGAGGTTGTAGGTTGAGGAATAAATTCTGATTTTGTGCCCAGAAATAGAAAAGCATGAATTTTCTGCTTTTTTTTTTTTCTATTCCCCAGCACAAAAATTGAACCGGTTCATCCCGGGAACAAAAAAAAAACCGGATTTACCAAACAGATTTCTCATCCATTTGTGTTCCAGGGAACAGAAATTAACAAAAAACACATTCTGGGAGCGTTACCATGCACACCCTTAGTGACTATGCTGGAGTATCGTTTTAGTAACAGTTAGCGTCCTAATTTTTTTTAAAAAAAAGCACAGATGCTCTGTTTGATCTTAAAAAATTATTTTAGGATCTTAAAAAATTATTTCAGGGTACTGAATGTTACCAAAAAGATACTCTAGGAAACTTTTTCAAAATCTTAAAATAATTTTTCAAGATCATGAGGTATTTTTTAAATGTACTAGTGAGTATCCTGAAGTATCTTTTTAGTAACAGTCAGTATCCTGATTTTTTTTTTAAAAAAAAGCACTGCTGCTCTATTTTGGCGCAAAACAGCGCCGTTTAATGTATTGGAGCGCAGCGGACATTAGGCCGTAAAGGACCAAAGCCAAGTCCAAATTTTTTTGCCCACCTTTGTGGGGAGCGGATTCTCTCAAAATCCAAACTCTCAGTATCCGTGTATCTTGACTGTCTAATATTTCATTCAAACGTTTAGAGAGAGATCCACGTCACTTTTTAAAATTTTATTTTTTTACCTTGAAAAAGATGACGTAACTCTCTCTGGATGTTTGAATCAAATATTAGATGGTCAGGATACTAAGATAGAGATACTCAAAGAAGAGATTATGAGAGAATCCGGATCCACCCTTGTGTTGCCTTCCTTTTTTTTTTTAAATGTGAACACAATAAAATTAACAGCAAAATAACAAGTTATTTGTATATTATTCCCTTTTGTCCTAAACATAAGATAAAATTGATTTTTTAAAAGATTAAGAAAACTAGTTAAATTACTTTAAAGTATTTGTATTTATATTTTTTTCCTCCAAATTAATTAGTCTAATTAATAAACGGATATATAAATAAGAATATACAACAAATGATATGATTAAATAATTTATTTCGTTTTCTTACTCTCTCAAAAAATGAAACTCTATCTTATATTTAGAACCGGAAAGAGTATTGTTGTTGTTATTAATAGATTAGATCTTCTCAATCAAAAGAAAAACAACCATCTTATTATGACTTAATAGTATTGATTAAGGTTGTGAAACTCACAAATTTATTTGTTTGAATATATATAATTGAGATGCGATGTCAACTTAGAAGGAGACTCTTAAGCTTCAATGAGCTGGTCAGAAGAGGGTTCTACAAATTTCATGGAAAAACCAATGTAAAAGAAGGTGAAAGAATCCAATAAAATGAGTATAACATAAATAGTTAGTCCTTTTAAAACCTGTCAGAATCAATATTCGAATTTCTAATATAAAAGGAGTGTTTACATTTAGTATTTCGAATATAGTTATTTTTAACCAGAATACTTGCACTTATTAATGAAAAATGAAAAATTCATTTTAGGTCTTAAGAGATCAAGAAAATGTCAAAAAAATCATTAAAAAAAAATTCAGATGTCAGAAAAGTTTTGTTAACAACTCTTTCTGTGGGATTAATAACTCTCATATGTGAGATTAACAATTATATTTATGGGATTAACAATTCTTTAAGATTTTTCTGACATTTGAGTGTTTTGTAAGACTTTTTAAATATTTTCTTAGTCCCTTAAAACTTGAAAGGAAAGGTAGCATGAAATTCTTTAATTGCAGAAGTCACATATTAGGATCCATACCGTATCTAACCTTAGACTGTTAGTTTTTGACTAAAATCTAAAGGCTTAACATTCTTCTTTTCTCTTTTCTGACTTTTCTTTCACTCTTTCCTTTTCCTTTTCTTTTTTGTGTTTTGTTGGCTCACTCTGTATGGCTTGATATTTCATTAATATAAATAAGGTATTCAAACAAACAAATTACAGATTCTCACTAGGATGGATCCAATTTAATAAGGACTAGGAATCTAGAATGAGAAATGGAATCGGAAGCCATAGATATTGGGGGGAGAGAGAGACATCGAGTAGAACGGGCTAGATAGCATATACTACCTCTGATCCTAATTATAAGATCTAATTAACTTTTTTTGGAGAGATTAAGGAAGCTAAATAAGTTACTTGATCATTTCATATGTTGTGTATCCTTAGACTATATGTTAGTTTATTAGTCAGACCAATTAATTTAAAGAAAAATAAATAAAAATACAGACACTCGAAAGTAATTTAATTAGTTTCTTTAATTTCTTCAAAAAGGTTAATTAGGTCTTATAATTAGGACCGGAGATGGTAATAATTAAAATCGGAGAAAATGAAATACTTCATTAATGTAAATCAGGCATTTATTAGGCATGCATAGACTCAGATATTTGCATAACTACTGAATAAGATCATACATAACAAATTTTGTCCTAATTAACTTATAACAATATTATCCTATACTTAACCATTTAAACCAGATTAATTAAAATACTTAACAAATTAGTGAAGCCTTTTTGTTTTTCCATTACTCTTCTAAATACCTTTCAGTAAAACAAATCTAACTTTTTTCCTATTTTAAATTTATAAAAATCATATAAAAAAAAAAAAGTTACCACCACCGCAAATCCAGAGACACTTTTATGTAATGGAATGAAAGTTGCCGATCAGTCTCTCTAATTTCAATTTTGTGCTCTTCGTTGTCTTCCTCTTCTTGTACTAGCTTCCCCACTGCCTGTATATTATATATATATATATATATATATATATATATATATATATATATATCCCTCACTGAACTCTTCGCCGGAAACGCGTGACTGGATCTGGGAAGGAAAGCGAGGCTGTGAGTGAAATGGCTGATCTAAAGGGAGGGACTCGACCGCCATGGGTGGGGCTTGGAGCTGCTGTGTGGTTTCAAGTGGCTGCCGGAAACTCTTACGGCTTCCCTCTCTATTCTCATTCTCTCAGATCAGTTCTGGGTTTTAATCAGCTCCAGATTGCGTTGCTTGGTGTCGCCAACGACATTGGGGAGAGCGTCGGCGTTCTTCCTGGTATCGCCTCCAATAAGTTTCCTCCATGGCTCATTCTCTCCGTCGGTGCTCTTCACTCTTTTATTGGCTATGGTGTTCTCTGGCTCTCTGTTAGCCGCACTCTTCCCTCTCTTCCTTATTGGTTGGTATGTCCATCATTCTCTTATTTTTCTTGTACTTCTTCATCTTTTAATTCTTATTACAGTGAGTTGTATCAAACGTCTTCGACATTACATTTGCACTATCTGGCTTTATCTGTCATTGATTTTGAAGCTTTGCTTCTGTGGATGCTTGATTTGAATTTTCTCAGCCTATTTTCCTTTGAACCTTTTTTTAAGAGAGAATCTAAAAACCAGTCTCCGAAAGATACGGGCCATTTTTGTTTAGTCTCTAAAGTTAGGCATCAAATAAAATGCATTAGCCCTGTTCTGTTGGATCAAATTACTTATCTACGTTTCTTTGAGTGCATAATTCAACAAGGGCGCGAGAAAAGCAGTGAGGGATATATTTTTGGGGATCAATTACAACTTAGCCTTTCATGTATTGGTTTAGAGTTTAGACTCAATTATAATGCTTTAATCTTGTCATTGATTACCGTAAAAACAATTTATCACTCTTGCTTCATTATATAACTACAACTTTTGGAAATTATCACCGATATGATATTCGAGTTTCTTGCTCGGTTGCTCGAAAAAAAAAAAAGAGTTTCTTATGATCAATGTAGGAGTCAATTCTTGTCACTCTTATTCTGAATTAAGTTTGGACACGAAATTTAGTGCCTTATCTTTCACTTCGAGCTCATAAAGGGCGTTTTGTTATGGACTATATGACAAAAGCTTTCGTGAGGTTCCACTTGAACTAAATTAAGTGTGTGCTTTATTTAATTCTGCATTGGCATGGTCCTAAATCGCATTTGCACAGGAAAACCACATTTGGCAGCGAAGTTATGTTTATAATGCTAGATCATACCCTGCATAAGTTTATAGTAAATGTTAATATTGGGTTCTTCGATAATATTGCGATGCTGAACTTTAAAATATAAATACTATCCTTATGCTATATTTCTGTTCCAAAAACTAATCATAAATATCTCACGGAAACTCCACCAAGTTTTGTGACTTTTGTCCAATTTCAAAATAAATTTAGCTAGCTGATACGCAGTTCTAATTTTATGTCTTCTTCAATTGATATTTAATTTGCAGTTATGGATTGCTTCAGTTGTTGCCACCAACGGTGCTACATGGTTAGCCACACCTGTTCTTGTCACCAACATGAGAAACTTCCCTGCGAGCAGAGGCACAGTCGCTGGAATCCTCAAAGGCTATCTAGGCTTAAGTGCTACAGTTTTCACTGTCGTTTACAGCCTAGTCCTTCACAATTCTTCAACCAAGTTCCTCTTGTTCCTTGCCCTTGGCATTCCTGTTACATGTTTTGCCTTGATGTTTCTTGTCAGGCCTTGCACTCCTGCTTCTGGCGATGACCCCTCAGAAAATGGCCATTTTGTCTTCGTCCAAGCCTCTAGCATCGTTCTAGGTTTATACCTTCTTGCAACCACAGTAATTGGTGATGCTGTATCCTTAAGTGGGGTAGCATCCTATGCTTTGGTCTTTGTGATGATCTTCCTCCTCATGGCTCCTCTTGCTGTCCCTATAAAGATGACTTTGTTTCCCAGAAAAGCCATCAAACCAGAGGCACCTGAGCCACAAGCAGGATCTTCAGAACATGATGAGAAGTCAGAACCTTTGTTGATTCCAGTATCTTCATCTTCAGGAATGCTTGGGAGTTTTAATGACAATGATGAATCATCTGAGGTGGCTATGCTTCTTGCTGTGGGTGAAGGGGCAGTGAGTAAGAAGAAGAGGAGGCCTAAAAGAGGGGAAGATTTCAACTTTCGCGAGGCAGTGATTAAAGCTGATTTTTGGCTTCTGTTTCTGGTTTTCTTTGTTGGCGTAGGAACTGGGGTTACCGTGGTTAATAATCTAGCACAGATTGGAATCGCACAAGGTGTGGAAAATACCACAATCTTGTTGTCCATTTTTGGCTTCTGCAATTTCGTGGGTCGACTTGGTGGAGGAATTGTTTCTGAACATTTTCTCAGGTCTGTTACGTGTTATATCTTAGTGCATATCAGAAATTACTATCATAATGGTATGGAAAATATCACTTAGAATAATTAAACAGATAATAAAGTTAATGAAACAATGAAGTTTCCATATTGAGCTAAACCTTGAGTGTTAGTTATCTTTGAACTATTGCAAAAACTGGTTGTAAATTCACATAACTCTGCACTGTTTATTCGGTTGTGGAAACTGCCAGAATTTCCATGCATTTAAATGTTCCACCAGCTTTAGATAATGTTTTTTTGAAATTATGTGCAGAACAAAGACAATCCCACGAACAGTGTGGTTCACATGTACGCAGATGATAATGATCATCTTGTACCTGCTGTTTGCAAATGCTATGAGCGGAACCCTTTATCCTGCAATAGCATTTTTGGGGATCTGCTTTGGCGTGCAATTCTCTGTGTTGATTCCTACTGTTTCTGAGTTGTTTGGCTTGAAACACTTTGGCGTTATCTACAACTTCATGTGCTTGGGAAATCCTCTTGGTGCCTTCCTTTTCTCTGCCCTCTTAGCCAGCCATGTCTATGACGCTGAAGCCGCTAAGCAGCATGGTTTGAGCCACCTGGTGCATGACTCTATAACTCAGGCCTGCGTTGGTCCCTCTTGCTTTAGGCTGACCTTTTTGGTCCTGGCTGGTGTTTCTGCTGTGGGCTCCCTCTTGAGCATTATTTTGACTGTGAGGGTGAAACCTGTTTATCAGATGCTTTATGCCAGCGGTTCTTTTAGGCTTCCCCAATCCTCTTCAAGCCATTAAAATGATCTTGAGTTTTGATACTACTAATACTTTAAGGCCTGTGATTTTATATATGGGTGTGATAAAATATAGCCAAGTATCAACTTGCGGCAATCGCTAATTTGAGTTGTATCTGAATACCTGTACCTTTCAGTGTAATGTAACTTCAAAATTTTGGTATTTAACATATGAGAAAAATGCTCATTTGGGTACTACGTGTTACGCTGAAAATTATATACTCTATTAACCATTCTCAGTTCTCTATCTTTTTGTGCTGACTTGAACTGTCTCAGTATGAGACATCAGACATCTCAACACTATGATGCAACTAGGTCCCATCTTTTCATCTGTTGGTACTTTATACAATCATCAACCTTGAGATTATGTAAACTGAAAAGATGTTTCATACTTTCAGCAAACATCTATACACGAAGTCCACTTAGAAACGAGAGATTAAGAAGCGAACAAAAGAATTCTGAGACACACTTTATTCACCTTCTTGATACACTGCTACTAAACTACATTTCTAATTGCTACCACTCCCCATTTAAAGAACAAACCCGGAAAAGGACCAAAATCATAACACTGGAAAAAAAATTCAAGTTGGTTTCAGATCTTGAAACATGGCTGGCAACTGTGTGTTCTCATCATCATAATCATACTCAGATTTTGCATTTTTCTTCTGATAACAAGGACTGAAGCCTATTGGGCTCTCAGCCACCCCATCAGAGGCCCAATGCGCCCTCGGACTCCTACAGCCGGGCATCGGAAACGCAGATAATCTTGGGCTCATTGCTGAGCCCATCAACCTTCCATGATCCATGGGCCTGGGCACCATTGGGCTTCGATTGGGTTGACCCATCCTTCCATCAAGAGGCCCGGATAACTTCAACACCCTATTGTTAGTAATCACCTTCTCGTGCACTCGCCCATCAAGCGGCCCAGAAAGCGCCAAGCTTCTAGATCTCATAGGAGGTGGGACCATGGGCTTGGGCTTTTCCTCCTTAAGCGACCCTCTCCTTTCGACCCGCCAATGGGGCTCACAAGGAATCTCCGTCACAGCCTCATCACTAGAAACAACCAACTTCCTCACCCATTTCCTCCAACAATTCTTCACCACATGAGAGAGCTTCTTGTTGGCTCCATTCTCCTTCTTGGCCAGCTTGAGGATCTCAAGCCTGTGCTTCGCAACAGTGATGCCCATGCTCTGGAGGAACTCGTGGTCGAAGAAGGTGGCGTCTCCAGGCTCGAGCTCATTGCGGGCGAACGTGACACCATAATCATAAGTAAGGGAAGGATGAAGGTTGGTTCGAGAGAGCCAGGTAAACCAGTCCATAGGTGAAGTAGGAAATGTAGTGCAGTGAGAGGTTAGTGGAGGATACGGGTATCTATAAATGTTGAAGAAGAAGAAGAAGAAGCTACAAGTGAAGTGTGTAAGTATGTGTAGATTGATTCTGAGAACAATGAAACTGAGTAGGAGGGTTAATATAATGTGGAAGGTATGAGATTAAGAGAGAGGGTGAAGGTAAAGAAGAGGTAAAGTTAATAAGTAGGGTAAAAAGAAAAGGAAGGGAAAGTAGAGTGGTTAGAGCCAAATCAATTTGGTAACCTGCTTCCTCAATTTGGTTAGAGCCATTGATAAAATATAAATACAAAAAAGCCACACCTTTTCACATTCATAATATATTCTTGTTCCCCACTAGTATCATAGTTACCTTCCTCTTTTTGTCTCTAGTTCTCTCAACTTTGTCTCATGTTTTTACTGTTATGCGGGTTATTGCAGATATAATAATTTTACAGTTATGCTGCACACTCAAAATAGCTCAAATGAGTTGGAACTTTAATGAGCTCTGAAACAGATTATTGGATGGTGATTCCCACTCTATTTATAATTTCATCCAACCGCAATAAATGTTGATGAGCTATTTTTGAGCTCATTATTTTGGTCTGCGTACGTCTTTAATGTGAATAAAAATACTCAGTAAATAAAAGAAGGATCTTAACGGACGCGGCTTCTCTTCAACACCTTTACCGTCAGCCTCCTTTGACATAAAATGGTGCCGTTTTAGCTCAAAAAACTGGAGTTGCAGTCCTTTTTTTTTAATGTGTGTGTGTGTATATATATATATTATATATCAGGTACTGATTGATATTAAAAAAATGCTTCACGATATTGAACGTTCATGATCTTGAAAAATTATTTTAGGATCTTGAAAAATATTTTAGTACTGACAGGTACTAAAAGGATACTTCAGAATACTATCTGATACTAGAAAAAGTACTTCATGATCTTGAAAAATTATTTCAGGTATTGACTGGTACTAAAAATGTACTTCAAGATATTTTTTCAAGATCTTAAAATAAATTTTCAAGATCATAAAGTATTTTGTTCAATACCGTTCAATATCCTGAAACATATTTTTAGTATCAGTTAGTACTTTGAAATAATTTTTCAAAATCATAAAGTATTTTTTTCAGTACCATTTAGTATCCTGAAATATTCTTATAATACCCTTCAGTATTCAAAATATCTTTTATTTTTGGGTTAAGGTGCAAAAATAGATATATGCTTTTCTCCGAGAAGCGCCCAGTAGCAAATGCTTTTTTCAAGTGGAAAATTAACTATATGGTTACAAATTAGGTGCAAAAATAGTGTTTGACCGTTAAGTTTGACTTTTGATCGTTAAGTTTGACTTTTTTTGCTAACTGGACGATGACGTGCCATTTCAAATATTTTTTCAGTATCCTTTTAGTACCGGTCAATACGAAATATTTTTCAAGATCCTAAAATAATTTTTCAAAATTATGAAATATTTTTGTGTACCAATCAGTATCCCGAAAATACTTTTTAGTACAGTCAGTACCACGAAATATTTTTTCAGTATCCTTTTAGTACCGATCAATACCGAAATATTTTTCAAGATCCTAAAATTATTTTGCACCTTTGAAATGTCACGCCATCGTCGATCAAGCAAAAAAAGTCAAACTTAACGGTCAAACGCTATTTTTGCACCTAATTTGTAACCACATAGTTACTTTTGCACCTGAAAAAAGCATTTGCTACTGGGCGCTCCTCGGAAAAAAGCACATGTTTATTTTTGCACCTTAACCCTTTATTTTTTTAAAAAGACAGCAACCTCAATTTTTTGCGCCAAAATGACAAATGAGGGTAGTGGATGACAAAGGTATTAAAGAGAAGTCACGTCCGATCTTAACATGGTAGCATAATAATAATATCATAGTGCACCACCTAACTTAATCTAAATACTCCCTCCGGTCCTAATTATAAGAGCTAGTTGACTTTTTTGGAGAGATTAAGGAAGTTAATTAAATTACTTTAGAATATTTTTATTTTTATTTTTTTCTTCAAACTAATTAGTTTAACTAATAAATTAATATATAATATAAGGATACACAACATATGAAATGATTAAATAACTTATTTAGCTTCCTTAATCTCTCTAAAGAAAGTCAACTAGCTCTTATAATTAGGACCAGAGGTAGTAGTACCTTGGGTCTCTAATATAAGAGTTAGATTGGATTTGGTCTAAAATATAATATCACAATTTATTTTATTTCTTATTTTTATTATTTTCCCCAATCTATATATGATATAATGTCACACAAGTATATTTTAGAGATTGTATTATATTTGTTCAAATTAATCAATTTATTTCATTTTTTTTCTCTACACAAATTAAATTAACTCTTATATTTTAGGGAAACTCAAATGGAAATACAAGTACGTAACATCATATATCATTTTCATTTTACAAGCTAAAGATGATTTTCAGTTACTTCTAGGACAAGTTGTACATGTTATGAAGATAATGGTAATAGGTGTAGATTTAGTTAATGAAAATTGAATAGGGTTGGTAAAATATAAAATAGAATGAAATAATTGAAACATGTGATTTGTTAATAGTTGTTGTAGTACAATTATAGAGCTCAACCTCTAGCTACAGTCGGCCTTAATTTCGATCTGCTTCAATTAAAATTTTTAAGCCTCATCTTCAAACTGTTCGTACATTATCGCCTGCAAAACTTAAATGTTGGCTATACCACTTTATGTGCTTCATAACTTTATCATAAATTCAAGGTTATAACCAAAAGTTGTTTGATTGAATGAAAATGAGTCTGATTCTGGTAAAACAAATTGCCAGCTTAATTGAAACTCGTATGTCAAAAAATTTTGTTACAAGTACTTTCATTTGACCTCAACCATGGTTAATATCGACTTAATTAATACTTCCTTCCGTTCTAATTATAGAACACAGTTACCAGATTTTAAAGAGATTAAGGATAATACTTATCTCGATTACTCGATGTTTATCTTATTTACTTCCAACAGAAAAGATTGATTGTAATCCTTTTTTTTTTTTGTATATCATCGGGGCAATAGCCCAAGAACTAGTGTATCAGTACATTCCTTGGGTAAGTGAAACCCATCTCATCCCTATACAGATAATCACAGACAGCTAACGGAGGGGACTCAAGCTCCACTCTAATTTCCTCTAATTCAAAACTAATGTTAGCCAATACATCAGCACAAGCATTGGCTTCCATTGGGATCCGTACAACGCAATGGAATAAAACTCTTACGAATCCCTTTAGCGGATCACTCAATAGCGTTTAAATCAAAGGGAAAATTTCATTAAAATACCATCTAAATTTGCAAAAAGACTGAGAGGTGACAATGACTTTTGAGGGATATGCAAAATAATCACACTGCCCTTAAGGGTTATGAGGACAAAATATGCAAATTCATTCTCGATTCATTCGCCCTGCGTCTTGTTCGTTGTCTTAACCCACTGCGTCGCCACCGCTCCTGCCGCTGTGGGCGCCGCTCCTGCCGCAGAGTTTTTAGATCATGTTCTGTAGGATGCTCTGTTTTGTGGTCAGAGTTACAGAGTCTAACAGAGGTTGATAATTCTCAAGAATGATCTTATCATACTCGAGAATTGGTATATCATCTTCCCTCAATTCATTCCAATTTCTAAACCTATTCTCGAGAATTGACAATGAGTTCTCAAGAAATATCAAGATTTGATGAATCTGCTGAGTGTCTTAGGAATTGATTGTACAAAATAAGATCATCATTCTCAAAAATTGTCAAAGACAGAAACCATTATTGACCAAAGTAAGAGGGAATTCTCAAGTACTCTCAAGGAATTCTCGAGAATTATCGTAAAAAAGTGATTCTATAACAATCATTTTCAGTGTTATTAATATCACATTTTTTCACAAAATCTATTATACTCATTTTTTTAAAAATATATTCTCCAAAAACTAAATAAACTCACCTTAAGTGAAGTATCAACATCAAATCTTATGTCACCCAGCAAACTCCATTGAGCCTCTTTTCTATTGTTGATCTTGTTAGAGACATGTGATCTAATTTGTTGAGATCACATGAGATGGTTAACCATTTTAAGATTTTATATAAAGAGGATTCTAGAAGTTAGCGGTGATAGAAGTAGGTTCTTTTCAATATGATTTTTACAAACTTAATATAGAATAAAAGTCATATTGTAAATGTGATTTATCTTTGGATTGACCGTAGTAGATGCGATTTTCTTTCAAACTAAAACTTGTTTGGATGATTATTTGTAAATCAAGTTAAGATGAAAAATGACTAAAAATGACATGGATCTTATTAAATAATATCTATAGGATTTTTCCCCTAATTAATGCCATTTGTGTTTTCCCCATTATTTCTCTAACAAATAGCCAATTTTGGATTTTGTAATGTAATTTATACTTGTTATATTTTAATTCAAAATTTTAGTATTAATAACTTTGATTTTGATCAGTCAAAAATAAAAAATAAATTGAAAATAAAATGTTACTATACAGTTATTAATTAGCAAACGGGATATGTTAGGTGATATTTTTTAACATATGTTAGGTAATGTTATTGGGAAGATAATGTTTAGTGGTAAAAATAACAATGACGTACTGACTTCCTTCCGCCTCCATGTACTCTATCTGTTTTTTATTATAAGACATCAACTAATAAGTATATTTTATCTTTTTTATAAGGTACTTACTTGTTTTCAACACGCACTAAATTTTTTTTTTTTTCATGTTTGCCCATATTTAATAAGGGTAGTGGGTGAGAATAACAATTAATACTCCCTCCGATCCTAATTATAAGACATAGTTAACTTTTTTGGAGAGATTAAAGAAGCTACTTAAATTACTTTAGAGTATTTTTATTTTTTCCTTTAAAATAATTAATTTGACTAATAAATTAATCTATAATCTAAGGATATATAACTGATGACTTCCTATTTTTAATAGATTTGAGACATATTTTGATATATTTAGGAAGTCATTAATACTAAATTGAAGAGATTTTATTGAGATTTTAAGAGATATCAATCTGGATGCATTATTTAGGGGATTTCAATTTCAAATAAAAGTTTTTGAGTTTAGGAAATAAATAATAGTAATGAGAAGTTTTAAATAAATTTAGTTTTATTATTATTATTATTGTTATTATTAATATATATATTGTTTTGTTTTTTTTTTTCCAACGGACCAGAGGAGTAAAAGAATGGAACCATTTTGGATTGAATGATGAATTGCAAATGGGCCCACGGTTTGACAAAAAGGAAGAAATGAATTTAAGATAAGGATTTGAAGGAGGTGCAGCGTTTTGGGCTTGGCAATTGGAGGAGATTGGAATTGATAATGTTGGGGGCCCACAATGGATTGATGAATTAAAAGACCTAAAAAGAAATAAAGAGAGGGCTGGAGGAAAGGAGACAGAACAGAACGTAAAAAAAGCAAGGGAAAGAGAACGAAAAAAATAGAGACGCCGCGGGAGAATTGGAGAAACAGAACCGAGGGTAGCAGCGGAACAGAGGGCGTCAATTGGGGATTGGAATACAACAGAGCAGAGAGGCGTATAGCACACTGGAAGAGGGAGCACTTGTGTTCTTAACTCTACTCTATTTTGTTCCCCTTCCCTTTGATTCTTATTCTGCCATTAACTCTGATTTTATGCTTGCTGTGGTGATTTTTGTTAAAGCCATGCTTGGCTAATTTCTCTTTTATCCTAGGGTTCTTTTGACTCTTTGTATGGATTAATACTTGAATATTCCTCTCTTGTGGTAGATTAATATATGTATGTGTTGATTTTAATCTTGGCTTAATGCTTCTAAATGATTGGCCTCCATTTAGATGATTTGTTCACTTAGGTTTTGACTTGAGAGAGCTAATCTAGGTGTAGAACTTGATTAAAATCATGCTTGTCTTGAAGTTTACTTGATAAATGGATGGTTTGTTGGTAAAATAGAGATATGTTTACTAGCATTGCATTGTCATATTAGGGTTGTTGCTTAAATATTGATTCTCATTAATTGTAGCAAGAGATTGTGCATTTTAATGAGAAGAGAAACTTGATTTTGACTTGAGAGAGCGGGTCAAGTGTTTTAGAACCTTAGACTAACACATATATGTATTGAAATGCTACTAGAGAGGAAATTAACCAAGTTTTATGAAATGCAAAAATGGGAAAAAGAGCCCTAGGCTCAATTATCCTTAAATTTAAAGAATCAATTGCCTTTATCAATTTTATGTTTTAGAAATAGTCTTTAAAAATTCTCATTCCAAATCAAAACTTTGTTTTAGCTCAACTTGATGAAATTCACTAAGCCTTTTGTTTGACCAATTTGTTAAACAAATCCTTGTGGGAACGATACTTTATTTATCACTTTATTACTTGCGAATCTCGTACACTTGCGAGGCGAACAATAACATATGGAATGATTAAGTAACTTATTTAGCTTCATTATCTCTCCAAAAAAGTCAACAGGTCTTATAATTAGGACCGAATGTAGTATAATATTAGAGTTTAGTGTAATTAGTAGGATAATAGTGGAAGTTACTTAAATTTAAATTATATGACAACTTTATTAATTTTAATTTATGAAAATTGTTAATTGGTCTAATCCCTGCTTTCATTTTTTGTGCAAAAGATGATGACGTGTGAGGGAGAAGATGAGCAGATCAAAATCTTTTAATGCCTCATCGTACCGCAATATTGAAAAAAGCAACAAAAAGTTGCTTCTAAGCTATCATGGCTTCTCAAATAAAAGTGTTGTGGTGTACGGCTAACCCAAACACTCCTTATCCATCAAAAGTAGCTTTTCAAGGTGAAAAAGTGGTTTTTCCCATGGTAGTGAAAACGTAGATTTTACCTAAAAACGGAAGGAGAATGAAAAATCGTAAAACGTAAAATCGTAATATAAAACGTAGATTTTTCCTATATATATATATATATATATAAAACTATATAATTTCTCTTTACTCACTTCTATTTCACAGTAAGTATCTTGAAATCAAAGTTAAAGGTAAAGTAGTAATCAACTTTTCAGCTATACCACTCTGTTCCTATATATAAGTCCACTTTGACCAAAAAATTTGGTCCTATTTATAAGTCTATTTTGACCAAATAATTGAGATTGTGACAATTTTGCCCATATTAATGAGGATTAGAGAAATTGACAAGCTATGTTGGAAAGAGAAAAAGATGAGAGAGATTTGACAATAAATTTTAAAAAGTACCCATTCATAAATGAGGGTAAAGTTGGAAATTTGCTCCATAATCATTAAGATACTTAACTCTCCTTGGTATGTGAGATTTGATCAAAGCGGACTTATAAATAGGACTAGAGTGATACATATTAGGCATTTAATATGTAAAAACTCCTTTAATCCTTCAGTTTACGTTTTTTGAAAAAACGGTCCGTTTTTACGTTTTTACGTTTTACCACTACGTTTTTACGTTTTTACTCTGATTGCTTTTTTGCTGGAACGAAACTCGTTTTGCTCAAATAAAAGCGTAAAAACGGCGTTTTTACGAGTTAAAGCGTGTTTTTGACTACCATGATTTTTCCCTTCCCACCGTGATCCCTGACATGCTCAAATTTTTTTTTGGGTCAAACCCAAGGCGCTCATAGATGTGTGCGTTTGTAAAGCACTCTTGAAGGTTGATTAATTCTCTTGTAATATTTGTTTCTTGATCAATAAAATTCTTCTTGCTCAGTCAATAGTTCTCAAGTCATCCCCTTGTGTCCTAAATATACCAGACAATTAACATTTTTTTACAAAGGTTTAAGGAAGCAAAATAAATTAGATTAAATTACTTATATTTATCAGTTTCATTCAAGCTAATTCAATTGATTTATAAATTGATATATAATCTAATGATACACATATATATGTTATGATTAAATAACTTATTTAACTTCCTTAATATTTATTTTAAAAAAATAAACTGATTTTTATATTAAGGATAAGGATACGAGGTGCTACTTGCTTTCTGAATTTTGTTGACTTCGCTGTGTGGGTCGATGGTCCTTACTAGTTTGTTCAGAGACAAATGCTGAAAACGGGCCAACTCCACACTAATGGGTTAAGCACTCACGCACTATGCTCATTAGAGAGTGGGCTCTAAAGATCCATTTCTTTTAAAAGTCTTTTTTTAATGTTAAATTCTTTTAAAAGTTAAATAACTTGATTTCTTAAGTTTGAATCTATAGCCCTTTATTTATTTATTTTTAAATATAAAGTGTAATTTTGATTATCAGAATTTTGCATAGAAATTTCAAATTTTATATATAAAGTACAAATAAAAATACAACAAAACACACATGTTGTGAAATTCATTGGGCATGGTTGGGAAAAATAATGCATTGAGTGTGATGAAAAGATTGAGAGAGATGAAAATGTAAATGGGAGAGATGAGTGGAGGAGAGCGTATTTTTTTGAACTTGAGTTGAGAAACAACCCAAGTCTAAGGGTCATGGAAATAGTTAAGGAAAAATTAAAGTGAATGTTGAGAATGATATTTATGGAGAATGATTTTAGGAAAATGACAAAAAAACTAAAAACAACCATTTGAACTTTAAAATCATGTTGACAATAATAGTATCGAGATTAACAAAAATAATAAAGCATTTAACAATTCGTTTGATTGAAAAATCACCTGTTTAAGATTTTGAAATTCAAATGGTATTTTTTGTAGGATTTTTCTATGATTTTAAACATGGTAATTACTTACAATGATAAAAAAATTTAAATATAAAATATATAAATACATTTTTTATTTGATTTAGGGTTTTGTGAGATTGCTTATCATCTCAACTCAATCAACAGTTTATTAATAAAATATACTCCGTAAATACTAAATCTAAATTATCTAAAACCAAATCCTTTATAATTTCTAAATTTAGAAAAAAAAAAGTATTTTTACATTTATATTTTAGTATTTGATTCTTTTAAATCATTGCGATGATTTTTGCAATCATTTCTAACAAATTATTCAATAGAATACGAGAGAATCTAAACTGAATAAATTCACCCTAAATAAAATTATTTAGGGAAAATCCCATTAAAAACCTTTTGAAATAGTCAAATCCTAAATAAGGTTTTTAAATTTAACAAATTCTAAATGAGGTCAGTCGTCCTAATTTAGGATTTTAGAATTGAGTTATTTGACCTTTATACCATTTTGCTTCTTCCCTCGTCTTCTATCTCAATCTCATTCTCCTCCATCCCTCTCTTATCCTCTCCTTCTAGTTTAGGTATCTCTTTAGGTCTCAAATTCAATTTCACACAGGGATAATAATATATATACATATGAACACCAAAAATTAATATTTCACTTGACCGTTCAGAGCTTCTCCATATTTGTTTGTTCATAAATTCTCTTGAAAATATCTTATTTATCATAGTTGTCGAATTTATGCTAATGATGGGTGGCTCTTTGTTACTGTGATCGGAGGAAGATCTAACAACTATATTTGCTTCTTTTTGAACCAAAAGGTTGCCGAGAGGATGAAGACATTAATTTTTATATCTAGAGCAAGAAAAACGTGTGTTGGCTGTGGTAAAGGAAATTGCTATACTTGTGGCACCGAATAATCCCATCATGCTACAGAATACATTTTCTTGAGCATTTGAAATGCGATCCTGCTGAACATCGAAAAACTAATTAGATTGGACCGATACAGAAACTTGAAAGTAACAATTTTTGTTGTTGTAGGGTTCATTGTGTTTTTTTTTTTAAAGTAGTAATTATTGGTAAAGGATTTGACCTCCTCCATTGTGAATTTGAATCTACGACTTGGAGCGATCGCAATGGAACTTAAAGGAGAGGAGATAGTAGAAAGATGGAGGAGAATGAAATGGAGATAAAAAATAAAGAGGGATAGAGAAAAGAATATGAATGTTAAATAACTCAATTCTGAAATCTTAAATTGGGATGACCAACCTCATTTAGAATTTGTTAAGTTTAGAAGCCTTATTTAGGATTTAGCTATTTCAAAAGGCTTTTAATGGAATTTTCCCAATTATTTATGTAGATATTTCATTTTGTCATAAATATAGAATAAAATTTATAGTGTAAATTGTATTATAAATTTTATCTTATATTTAGAACGGAGGCAGTATTTTTCTTGCCAACAATTTATGTACACATTAAACTTTCTGTTTTTGCCAAAGTGCATATTAAACTTTCAAAAGTTTATTCAATTATATTAATTAATAAAGTTCCTTATCGCTTCGTGCCCAAGAAAGCCTCAACAGAATTACAATATTTGTATATTTTTCCACGTATTCCTTTTCGCAGCCTATATAAAGGACAAGACATCGGAGAATAATTCGAATCATCGGTTCGTCACATTCTCCTTAGTCCAATTTACACTCTGCGTAGTTCCTCTCCGTGCGCTTTGTGATGGCGAAATTGAAGATTGCCGGCACATGGTCAGGAGTGTTAGAGGTTGAACTCGAGACTTGGACGCTACCCATGTTGAGAGAAGAAATCGCCACGCGATCCAACATCGGCGTCGACTCCATCAATTTGATATGCGCCGGAAAAATTTTGAAAGACGGCGATGGCCAAGAGAAATTGAACCAACTCGGTATGAAAAATAACACCAGAATTCTTGCGAATCGTATCTGTGCTGAAGAAGGCAAGGTTTTGATGGCCGAGGAGGAACGCACCAGCAGGCTTGCCCGAGTCAAGTACATTACTAATTTTGATTTCATTCCTTCGCTTTCTTTTTTGGTGGAACACTCATGTTTTATTCGTTCAATTTGTTAAAACAAAAGTTCCGACTTTGTACACTGGGATTTGAATTTCGTTGACTTCCTTATCTTTTTGCCGACTTCTGGCTTGTCGAAAACTATTGTGCGCCGAAGATTGCATTGATCAAGTGGATTTAATGCTTCTCATTTTGTTTAATTGTGAAATTATCGCCAATTTAACTGCGATCGTGTCTTAAAAGGATTGTATTAATTGAGACTGTTGCAGAGTGCTGCTTATGTTGCTTGGGTTTGTGGAGTTTCCTGTGGCTGTATATTCTGGGATTTCACTTAAATTTGTATCAAATGTGTTTGGTCCAGGACTCCAGTGTAATACAGTGGCATAGGGGTAGTGTCTAGGTCCAAACCCTTCAAGTGTGGTTTGCGGAGAACTGACATGTGAACTAATACCCTGTTTTATGATACCCGAGAGTTGCACAAGATTGATAATTTAATCTAACATGTTATAGATTTAGGCTTGATTAATTTACACAGTAGAGTTTTCAAGCCACTCCATGATATTTTATGATTCATAAGCAATGGGAGCTAATATTTTTCAAATTACCCTATATATGTCTTACTCTTTAATCCCTTTTCCCTAGGCTAATGGTTTTGTCTTTTGATTAGCAAAATTTTCTCCTTTAATTTTACCCTTTATCTCATTCTCATGTTTAATTTTCGTGTCTGATTTGCATGTGTTGTAAACAGGGCAGCTGCCACAGCACTCGCCGGTAGGCATGCTGATGGGTCATTACCTATGGAAGACTTCAACATAGAAGTTGAAGATCAAAGTGGGAAAAAAGTGCAATTAGGTTCGGAGACGGATCAGAGGTATGGACTATGGACCTGTGACATTTCAAGAAATTCATTTAGATGAAACAATTTGTTTGAGAACTTTTGATTCTGTTTTAAACTGTTAATTATCAAAATAAGGCTCAAGCTATCATTTGGCAGGGCAGTAATGATGGGATTGATGCTTCATGCAAATGGAAAACGTCTTATCATACAGAAAAAGTACAATGATGCTTTAGAAGTGCTCTCAATGGGTGAGGTCAGTTCCTGATTAATTTCTCTTAATTATTAATCTAGCCTGATACAGTTATACTTTCCTTGATATGGTTAACAGATGTGGCTCAATTCCAGATGAAATTAACTGATGTGGGTTAACTCCTTTTCTGTTTATCATGTAATAATCCTTAGAACACTTGCTTTCTTTGGCAGGAATCATTCTCTCTTTGTGATCCAAAGGTCATTGAGGTTAGCAATGCAATTTTTATCCACTTTATTTTCAACGGTTTATATCTTGCCAAGTCATGGCTTGAGAGAAGCTCATGTTAATATTTAAAGAAGCTCAATGTTGAGCTTTTCCTTGCTTAAATGTTTATTGTAAACAAGCTTCTTGTATTGAAGGTGTTTCCTATCGTATATGGGAAATAATTTAGTATACTTGGAATTAAAAAAGGAAAATTTTCTTATCTGAAAGTGTCCCTTTTTTCGAAATAAAGTTTGCTTATGCTGCAGTGCAAAGTTTTTGCAATAAGGTCTGATAACACATTTCTTAGGTTTCACTTCTTTGTTGTTACTGTTGCTTTGCTCTTCCAATGTTATTAAATCCATTTGAGGTCCCAATATAACTATTTTCTCTTGGTTGACTTTTCTTCAAATGCAATTTCCCACAACATTTTCTTCCCTGGATCTGAAAAGTTTTTGCCTTTCTGTCTGTTCAGCTTGTTGACAATGTTCCAATACTGCAAATTGACATGGTGTGGTGCTACTTTATGATCCGAGACATCAGATGGCTATCAGAGGCTGGAAAGCGTCTTGAAATGGCTAGGGCTGGAATTGAGCGTTCTCATGGAAAGGATTCCCTTCGCCTTAGACTTCTACAGGGAGGTTGCTATCCTGAACTTGCATTGTGAGTAGTTTGTGTCTACTGTTAAATTTTTCTTCTTCTTAGAAATGTTTAAATATTCTTCTACTATATGAGGTAGATTAATTTCAAGCACCATGTAAATAGGCATTTAAGACTAGAGCTACTTGAAGGGGTGGTGGCTTATCATAGTGGTAAGTTGGATAAAGCAAGAGATGCGCTGACTTCTGCAAAAGCAAAATCCATCCGGGTAAGCCAAACGATCATATCATATTGTGACAAATTATGAATCTCAAACAGTGAGATCACATCTTACAAAACTAATTTGTTTTTTCTTGTTTCCTTGTTTAATTAGCATTATAATTGGTTATAGTCTGCCTTCAGATTTTTTAATATTAATTTGTCACTATTTTTTCCCTTGTCTAGCCTATAAGGAAAAATGACACACAAACTAGCTAAATCTCTTAAGAACAAACTATCATATTTGGTCCTTAAAAGATACTGTCTATATCAATACCTTAACAGTTTATTCACATCATTTTGTCCTAATGTTTTGTAAAAATATAAATTTTAGCCTTGACTTGTGAGTAAATTGATGTGATTAGAATCTCAGGGATTAAATTGATGTCAGTAAACTTTCAAAGACTAGATTTCATTGATATCTTTCACAGAATAATATTATATCTAACTCATCTATTAGTACATTTTGTTTTGTCTCTCACCCTAGACATAAACTTGTGCATTTTTCAGCTGCAAGTGTCAGATGAAGCCTTATCATTTCTTATGAGCATGGGATTCAAGGAGCGTGATGTAAAGCGAGCATTACGGATGAACAATCAAGATGTGGGAAGAGCCATTGATTTTCTTGAGGTGGAGAAGGCAAAGAAACAGCAAAAACGGGAAGAAGATATAAGTAGAAGAAATGAAATTATGTGAGTGACATGATGTTTATTGACTTGCATTCTCTATGATATATCATTGCTTAATATCATTCCCCCTTGTGGCATCTCTGAGAAAATAAAAATGCAGGGAACAAAAGGGTTATGGGCTGACACCTTTAAAGAAAGCTGTGGATCTGCAGAAGTTGAAGGATTTGGTCTCTTTGGGGTGAGTACTGAGTTAATCTTGCTTTGATCATTTTAAAAAGATATTAATATAATCAATTCTATGAGTCCTTACTTAATAACCAAGATTTTGAGACTAAGTGATTCATGACATGACATTAAAGCCTCTATGACCATGTTGCTGAAGGCATGTAGTAGAGATTTTAATAAAACCAATACCTTCACTTGCACAATTTTAGCTTTTGGGTTCAAGAAGTTATTGATTAATTATAAATGTAGGGCCCCTATGTCATCATAAAATCATATATTTGGTCAGTGATAACGTCAATAACTTGTTGGTAGCTATTATGAGACACTTTTGCGTTGTAAATTTAGAGTTAATTAGTTTGACGTCTGGGGAGATGATAAACTTAAACTCATCTCATTACACTAATATCTTATATTTGAAACATTCATCAACAATTTCTCCCATGTTTAAAGTTTGTCCAGACAAAATGCCGCATATACTTGACGTGAAAAATCAAAGGCAAATATAAAAGCAGCCAAGTGTAATTTACTTTTTAGCTTATTCTTGTTGTGACAAGAGCGTTGCATTATGTTCTCTTGCTAATTATTGCTGATATGATCTATCAATAAGAATGTTACTCCACAGAATTTCTTTATTAAACTAATCTAGCTCAATGCTTTTGGTTCTGAAAGATTCGAGAAGGAACTTGCTGCCGAAGCCCTTCGAAGAAATGAAAATGATTTTGACAAGGCATTGAATGATTTGACAAATCCAGAAGCTAATTCTGCTATACAGGTTAGTATCTTTATGTCTGCATATTTTAACTTCCAACAGTTCACCTAATTATTCTCATCAATATGAAGGTTCACATCGAGACAAGGAAAACAAAACGGCAGAGGCAATCAAAAGAGTCTCAAATTGAAAATCTTGTCCGCATGGGGTTTGAAAGATCAAGAGGTACTAAAGTTCTTAACCTCCTAAGAATGGCCATGATATGTGTATATATATTTGTTGTACCAGGTTCTGATGTTGCTTTCTTGTTGGCAGTGGTAGCTGCTGTCGAGGCTGGTGGCTCTTTGGATCAAATAGTGCAAAGACTGACCGCTCAACCCGAGGAAATCATGCAAATAGAAGCAGGTTTAACTGCTAACGCTGCGAGTTCTTCTGCTCCTTTGCCGGATGACATTCCAGGCCAACCTGAGGACGTTGAAGGTCTATTGGAAGATCTCGGCAATGCAGAGGAGCGAGATGTGGAAATGGAAGATGAGCTTTCTGCAGATATTGCAAAAGCTGATGATGCGTTGGCTGACTATGATATCGAAGTTAATATAGAAGCGGAAGCCATAACAGAATACCTGTCCCTCTTGGAGTCAGCAGCAGGCAGCAGCAGTGGGCAAAAGTTGCCTTCTCAGTAAGAAGATGGCAATGAAGAATAATGCTTATTTTATGTAAATAGTATAAGCTAGGTGAAATATGCGTCTTGCTCTCTTTCTTGTAGGGAAATTGTCTTTGTATGTTTCATCTGAAAATATGAATATTTGGAGATGCATGGAACTTTTTATTCTTATTTTGCTATTATAATCTAACTAGAGTGATATTTAATTCCCTTTAATTTAAAGGATGATTACTATTAGGGCGTGTATCACAATTTATTTCAGAAAAATACATTTCAGATGTCAAACTGATGACATTTTTTTTGTTTGATGATATATGTATCTCTGCTATTGCAATGGCATAAGGAAATTCTTGGAATAAGTTATTACGCCGGATTTCCATAACTGCTTCTTTACTTACAATTTTCATGATTGGTTTCGGCTGAATATGACTAATAAGGTAGGGTTGGATGACTGCGATTGGAAGGCAGTCTTTATTATTCTTTGCTGGTTCATTTGGCGAGAGAGAATGAACTCACTCACTCAGAATCAAGTATGGGTTTAGACTCGATTGTCGTCAAAACGATGGCAATTATAGAGTCTATGTATAAGGCAGAGCAAACACTAAGAACAACAAACTTGATCGACGAGTCTAAAACATCCCAAAATGTCGTTCTTGTGGTGGAGTGTTAAAGAATAGTCATATTGAGGGCTTCTAGTTACGTCTTGAGACAGGTGATCACTTGACGTGCAAAATTTTGAGGTGGGATGATGGGCCTTAAAAGGGTTTGGGATAGTAAACCATATAAATGTAATCGTGAGCTTGGATTATTATGAAGCCTTCCTGCTCATCCTAGGAGATGTCCCCGAGATGCATGAAGACTGGACTCTGATATTGGAAATCAGAGAAATGTTGAAACGAATCTAGTGGGTGGTAACAAAGCTAGTAGGCAAAGAATATAACGGTGTAGCAGATCTTCTTGCCAAGAAGGCGTTCGATGATCCTTGTAGTATCCTGTTTTTGGGTTCGGATGCTATTTATAGCATTGTGAACTCTACGATGGCCTTTTAACTTTCCTTTTCGTTTCTGCTTTGCGGTGTATAAAAAACATATGTATCGTGGCTATTTCACCTTAATTATTGAGAAGTTGCTTTTATTTTCAAAACCTATATAACAGTTTATAAAAAGCATTGGAGCAGTCTCTCTAACCATCGGAAAAAGGACCCAGCTGATTGCAAATTACATGGCTACCGTACTACTTGTGTCTATTTGCAGCGTTATTCTAAGTCATTAATTTCTGCATCTGTGACCATGACAATCTCGGTAATTTTATCTTCTTGTCCCACTTCAGTTTCCTTGTACTCCTTTGGAAGCACATTACAGTTGATGGTGTGTGACACGGGTCTCTCCTCTTGAAACAATCTGTATAGGTAAATTAAAAGCATGCATAAATAAAACATCGTATAGCTCAACAGACACAAGTGGTTACTTGGCATTTCTCCAATCAAAGATGGAAGGAAAGAGTCAAAGAGAGGACTTACGGGTGCTTGCATAAGGTAGGGCATTGAATAGTGAGTGCATATTTGCAAGTGGAAAGCTCTGTGATAGAACTAATCGTTGCTCTTGGCTCTGAGCAAATGAACCTGACCTGTCATCAAAATTTGAAATCAGTATGCTTGTCAAAGAGAGAAAAGAAAAACAGATTTCTTTCATTTCTTACCTCTGTCTCTCGTGGCTTATTTGTAAGGTCACATTTAGTACCATTTGTGTATTGGTGAGCATGGTACCTGCATGAATAATATAAATATTAATATACACAAGAGTATTTGTTCCATCATCCTATATCATGCGAAACAATTCTCAAAGATCAGCCAGCCTTGTCACTGAGTTATATTCATTTATCGGGTACCTTTGAGATGCGTCTTGGGAACGAGGGTCCTTCAATGTAGAAATGTCTGAAAGATTTCGGTTGAAGGCAGCAGTGGCCTCTTCATCATACTCTCCCAGTACAAATTCCTGGACCACCTGAAACAAAGGGACAAGTACATCCAATTACTATAAGTCCAATCTACAAGTCAAATAATCTTTAAAGAAAGTTGATGACGATACAAATGAGAACTGCTAAATGAACATCGTGAACAGATATATATGTTGTGGACAATTTGAGAGAGAAATATTATTCTGAATCTCTTAATCTCTTTCTCTAAATAAAATATAGTACATATGTGCCTTTATATAGGCAAACCTAGAGCTAACCCTAGAATCTAATTTAATCAAATCAAATCAAAATAATATAAAAAATAATTAAGATATAATATATCTATATCTAATATAATAGTAAGATAATAACTAGTTTAAATAATCCATAATAAATGCATAATATTCCCACATATGTCTTGTAGGGAAATTGATATGAATAACAGGCTTGATTGCTTGAAGCAGAAAAATATAATCCCATTGTGTTGATCTGATCTAACTAGTTAACAAAACAACTCTTAAGAACTAAGTTCTCATGCAACTGTGGGTGAATTAATTTGAACTTGTTTATCTATCTGATTCCTGTCACAAATTCATTTCTCTTGTTACTAGCCAGGAGGAAAAGAAATGATGAATTAATATAAATAGAATGAAGGTCTAAAGCTTACCTTATCATTATTTTCCAAATGTAGTTGCCGCAACCTCTTTTGATAGCAAAATTCATAGGTCCACCAACCTTCTTGCTGCACAACATGTTATTTCTTAGGTTCTGGAAAATAGAAATAGAAAAGAATAGGAACTCTAATGTAAGGAAATGATTTGAAATAGAGATCATATAATAGAAAAAGTTTTGATATATACTAACTCTGAGAAAGCATCGATCCTTCAATACTTCTAACAATTCATCTGGTGTCTTTAGTTTAATCCTTTTCTCAGATTCAACAATCATGCTGCTACTGTTGTGCTGGATAACTGGCCTTTCGCTTGTTTCCTTTTCCACCTTAGGCAAGAAGCATAGAAATTTCTGTCCATTTTTATCTGGCATGACTATAGATTCCTGGCCATTATCCTGTTAAAAAAGCATCATCAGCACTTCAGGAAAATAGGGGAAAGATTTTGGAATGGAGGTGGGGGGTTCAATCACAAAGTTATGATTTCTCCTCATCAACTAAACAAGAATAACGGAATTACAACACAAACAATAGGAAAAGGATATGAAAACAAGTAAATAAACATCTAACACGATCACATTCAATAAGAGTTCTAACAAAGAAAAAGCATCATAGAATGAACAAGAGATGAATAACCCAAAGAAAGGAAATAGCAAATGAATACAAATCTATTCAAGCTTACAGGATGAAAAGGAGAATCTTCTGGATGGAATTCAATCTTGTACTTTGGTTCACGAGAGCTACGACCAAATGTGCCACCACCTACTAACAAATCAGTTAGTGTATTAGTGATTAAGCTTAAATAAGAGACGGAAAATCTACAAGGCAGAATATAATATTGAATTTTGTTGCATTAGCACTAGGACCTCCATCCTTTACAGAATGGCAATACTAAGGCCAATTGTTACATCCATACTGAATTGGCACTTGCATTTTGGCAATTAGAAATTAGAAAAAAGACAGAAAAGCAGAAATTGCAACAAGGTAAAGAGATCTTTGAAGCCGATTAGAATCACTTGGAGAGGAATGCAGAAAACAAACGTGTCATTCATTCATGCGGCAAGGCTAGATGCATGGAACAGAACCGAAAAAAGGCGCAGCTGAACGTCCTAAATAAAACAATAATTTAAACAGCAGCTTGAAGCTCTTCTTCAACAAAATGTTAACTACAAGAACAGAAGGCGATTCTTGAATTTTCATTTATCCTCCTACCAAAACAGTCCTGAACCATCATGAACAAGAATAAGGCAAGGACTTGAGAACCGAAGACAAGTCAGAGAGCAACCAAATTATTGAGTAACCAACAGAGAAAATAATCCAAATCGACGGAAAAAAAGATAGGCAGGAGCGTTGGATTACCAACATGAACTGGTAAGATCTGTTCGGCTAATAAATGGCTAAAAACGGTGAAAGATAACAAGATGAACAAGAACGCCTTCATATCGTCCCTGTTAGTGTTTATCGTATCAGAAATCCGACAATCCTGTAATAAGGAAAAGAATAGCTCCTAATTCCAAACAAATTTGAAGCTGATTGACTACGCTGAATCAATCGGAGACGGCGATCGCTACGGAGAGAGAAACCACCGGGCAGAGAAACTACGCAAGCACGCCAATCAGCGCTTGCCACATCATACAAGGTGGCAATGTATGACTCTTTTCTGTATAAGCCCATTGGGCTGACAAACCAGGCCCATCAGATGTATTGGTAGAGGGAAATTGACGGGAAAATACATTTTTTGTTTTTTTGTCTATCCGATATCCAAAACTTCGTCTTAACCGATCCAGATCCGACCCGAGTTATGCACCTAGCAATGGTGGGTGAGTCTCCCAACGGGGCTTTTCTACATTCATAAGGCTTGAACTCGAGACTTTGTTTAAGTGATACAAACCGCTTACCACTTGTACCAATCCTCGTTGATAGAAAATACCATTTTTAGTAGCCGAAGAGGCTAGTCCCTCACAAACGTGATAAACTAAGCTTCAAATCCTCGTCAGGAGAGAGGTGCACACATTAGTGAATGACAATACGTCAAATAAGATTGTTTCTAATAGGAGGATACTTATACTTCGCAAAAAAGGGAAAATATCATTAAATCTTAATCAAGAAAAATAATATAAATAAAGTCTTATTGATAAGTGAAAGAGCTACCATTTATAAGTTATAAAACTTATTTTGATACTTTTCCGATCCTAAATATAAGATATAGTTTGTAGTGTAATTATATTTCAGATAAGAAGTAATTTTTTGTAGTTAAGACCTATGGTACTTTCCCAAAATAAATCTACCTTGGTCCAAAATGTAAATTGAAATTTTGTCGGCATGACTCTATCTTTCTTCTTTTAAAAAAACAATAACTCATGTAATTATTTCCTATCCTACAAAGGGTCAAACTCATACTTAATTGGTGAAAAAAAAAAGCATACTTAATTTTTTTTAGGGATTTAAATCAAAATTTTAACGTTTTTGTCTAAAAATAAAAGATTAAGTTTTGGTCCATAAGCAATCGTGGTCCAATCAATAAGTGTTGAGTATGTTAAATAAGATATGAAATGTTGAGATACTACTTACTAGTAATGTAAAACAAATATCATATACTCTCATACCCGGTCAAACCTTTGAAAAATAAAATTACTTTCACTTTTTTAATTTTGAGAAAAAAATATATTTTCCCTTCATTTACTTAGCTATGAAGAATTTTTTTTGGTCAAACTTAACTATGAAGCATTGAAGATATATAAAAATAAAATAAAAGATATATTAATTAAAAATCCTAAATTGAGGTATATAAGTATGACAGTGAGAGGGGCCCGCACTGGTCGGTTAGCTGGGCTTTGCTTCGTTCACGTGGTTCTCGCAGTCGCAGCTAGTGCTTCGGTGGGCATTCCATACCAAAAGTGTGGGTCCCACCCAACAAAGGTCGTTCACTATTTCATTTTTATCATAAAAAATGTTTATTTAAAGATAGTAAAAGAAATATAAAGTCTCAGGCTCCCAGCTTTGTGTTGCCACTTGCCACTTGCCACCAACTTGTTCTACACTTCTGCTAGATCCTTCTCTCCCCACTTTGTTTTATCTCAGATCTCCCGCAGAAATTATATAATGGAAACAGAATAGTTATATCATTATAATTATGTAAAGATAATTTATACATGCCTGTTTTTTAATGTCCACATCATTTAAAAGGAAAAAAACAATGATTACCTTGATGAGACGCCAACGGCCAAGAATATTCTATCAACTGTAAGATGACATCACTTCATTTATTTAAGGTTATTAATTAAAAAACTTGATTCATAAAGGTTCCCGTCCCGAAAATCATTTTTCTCCAAGAAAAATGGGACCCTCTGTTTTGTTTTTGTCAATATTCTGGAAAATAAAACCCATATATTGTATTCCAAGAAATTCTGTTCACGAAAATCTTCCAAACAGCTCTTTGAATTTTCTTTCTTTTACGTCAAGGATTGGAAAAACGTTTCAGTGTACAAAAGGGCAAACACAATGTGGGTTGCTTTTCTTTTTCTTCCATTCTCTCTTCTCAAGACTTTCTCGCTCAGTACATATCTTGTCTCTGAGCTTTCTGGATTAAAGCTTCATACTTCTCCCAGAATTTGTCGCACAGATAAGTTCTTCTTCCTTATCAAACTCCGGGTTTTCATTTTTTCTGATATAATCTTGGTAGGTTGTCTGGTTTGGATAGTAATATCTGTCCCCTTGGAATTTGGTTTGTGCGGTTCTTCTCTGTGTTGGGAATTAAGAAAAGCAAAGGAAGATCCTGACTTGCATTGGCTGTGTTCTGATTCGGTTTTTCCTTTAGTAATCTGGTAGCTCTTTGTATCATCTTAGCTAGCTTTTGATATCTGAATCTTTTTCTTATTATCTTGTCTCTGAAGGACTTGTATTGTATTATTGGGGTTTGGGTTTGATTATTAGCTTGTGTGTTCACTTTAGTTGGGAAATTGTCTTTCTTTCTTATTATTCTTGGGTCCAAAAATGGGTAACAAAAAGAAACAAGTTGGAGATAACAGTTGCAAAGCTTATGATAAGGATACTGAGATATTTATTTCCATGTCTCAAGAGTTAAAGATTGAAGGGAACAAGCTGTTCCAAAAGAGGGATCATGAAGGGGCCATCTTAAAATATGAGAAAGCCATTAAATTGCTACCAATAAACCATATAGATGTGTCTTGTCTTCGGAGTAACATGGCGGCTTGCTACATGCAGATGGGATTCAGCGAGTACCCGAGGGCCATTCATGAATGCAATTTAGCTCTTGAAGTTACTCCAAAGTACAGTAAAGCCCTTTTGAAGAGGGCAAGGTGCTATGAGGCTTTAAATAAACTAGATTTAGCTCTGAGAGATGTTGGTAATGTACTGAAGATGGAGCCAAACAATGTTATGGCGTTGGAAATTTCGGAGAAGGTGAAAAAATCACTCGAGGAGAAGGGATTAAAAGTAGCCGATATAGCAATTGAGTTGCCTTCTGATAATGCTGAACCTCCTTGCGTGCCTCCCGAGGTAGTAAAAGAGAAGAAACACAAGAAGAGCAAAAAGGTTGAAAAGCTTGTTGAGAAGAAGTTGGAAGACAAGAGGTTGAAGGATAGTGTTGAGCAGAAGAAGGCTGTGAACAAATCCAAAGAGAAGTTGGAAGACAAGGAGGACGAGGACAATGTTGAGCCGAGGAAGGCTGTGAACAAATTCAAAAAGGAGGGGACCAAGGAAAAGACTAACGAGAAGAAGGCTGGTATAAAGGAGGTTGTTGAAGAAAAGCTTAATGTTAGAAAGGAAGATGAAGCTAAGAAAGTAGTGAAGCTTGTTTTTGGTGAGGACATTAGATTGACAGAATTGCAGTTCAATTGCAACCTCCAACATCTAAGGAAAGTTATCAGCGACCGATTTCCTAGCCTGGGAGCGGTTCTTGTCAAATACAAGGATCAAGAAGGTGATTTAGTTACAGTCACTTCTGATGAAGAATTGAGATGGGCTGAAACATCAATAGGATCAGAGGATTGTATCCGCCTATACATTGTGAATGCTGATCCTAAGAAGGATCCATTGTTTGAGAAAATTAATGAAAAGAAGAAGCAAAATCGTGTCGATAATGATGCACTTGAGAATGGTTGTGTGGTAAAAGAAAAGGAAATGATTAGGTCATCTTGTATTGAGGACTGGATAATCCAGTTTGCCCAACTTTTCAAGAACCATGTTGGAATTGGATCTGACAGATACTTAGATTTTCACGAACTTGGGATGAAACTCTATTCTGAGGCTATGGAGGAGACAGTTACGGGTGATGAAGCACAAAGCCTGTTTGACATGGCAGGAGCCAAGTTTCAAGAAATGGCGGCTTTAGCATTGTTCAACTGGGGGAATGTTCACATGTCCAGGGCAAGGAAGAAAGTGAATTTCACAGAAGAATCTTCTAAAGAGAATCTCCATGAACAGATAAAAAACTCATATGAATGGGTGCAGCAAGAATATAAAACAGCAGGAGAAAAATATGAAGCAGCCATTAAAATCAAACCCGATTTTTATGAAGGCTTTTTTGCACTAGGCCAACAGCAGTTTGAGCAAGCAAAACTGTCTTGGTATTATGCAATTAACACACATGTTGACTCAACAACATGGCCCTCCGCTGAGATTCTTCAACTTTACAACCATGCCGAGGAAAACATGGAGAAAGGAGTGCATATATGGGAACAATTAGAAAATCGATGCTCAAATGAAGATTCTAAATTAAAGGATATCAAATTCCATTTACAAAATATGGGATTGGATTGCCTATTGCAGAATATATCACCCGAAGAAGCAGCAGCACAGGCAGCAACTTTGAGGTTTCAAATAAATATCCTTTGGGGTACAATGCTATATGAACGTTCAATTATGGAATTCAAATTAGGGCTACCAGTATGGCATGAATGTCTGGAAGTTGCAGTAGAGAAGTTTGAACTTGCTGGAGCTTCTCCAACAGATATAGCTGTAATGTTGAAGAACCATTGTTCAAATAATACTAGTGCTGAAGGTAATTACTTGTCCTTATTAATTAGAAACTTTGCATATGAATGAAGATGTACTTTTATTATATATTAATGTTCTTCATTAACAGGTCTAGGATTCAACATTGATGAAATAGTACAAGCATGGAATGAGATGTATGAAGCCAGAAGGTGGCAGAGTCGAGTCTCGTCATTTCATTTGGAAACCTTATTCAGAAGGCGGACTTCAAAAATCTATCATGCCTTGGAGCTTGCATGATTCTTTCTCTATTCTTCAAGTTGATGGAAAAGAACAGAGCCAAATCTCACATAGTTGAATTGCTCTTTTGTCATAGAAAGGTAACTATTTTTGCTTAATTTTGGTATAACAGAAACATGATGATAAATACACCACAGTCAAGTTGGCAGTCTCGTCTTTTCTTCTATACACAATACTGTTAAAGCATCAATCCCAAAAACTAATTGTAATGATAATATATATATAACTCAGACTTCCAAGAGTTTTAGTATACAATGAACTTGTAATTGTTCGGGAGTCCCGCATTTATGGGTTTATCAATTACTATTTAGAAAATTTGACTGTTCATGTCCTTCAATAATCTTCACGTTTTATTTAGTTACATATGCTCATTAGCTAGCTTTTGGGGTAGGGTTCCTCATCTCACTTAAGTACCCATCAGCCTTTAATATAAAAGCATGCATCCATCTTGATTGTCATATAGCTCTACTGCGGAATCATCTGCAACATTTGTTTCCAGTATGAGTTGAAGTGATGGATGTTTCTCCATATCAACTTAATTCTTTACTCAGCACTATGTTGTTTTATGACACTTTCCTACATTCTTTAAGAACATCTTTGGCTCATTTTTTTCTGTGCAGGTTTTTCTCGTCCCTTTTAGGAGTTGAGTCAATTTTGTACATTATAGAAAGGAGCTGTATATTCTTTGCACTGCACAGAGATGTTCCATTTCCAAGAACAGAGTTCTTTCTCTTGCATTACACTTTGGGAATATTAGAGTTATAGCAACTTATATTCAGTTAATACATGTTTGGAAACACGTTGCCAAAGGGTACTTGCTCGTGTTTCGTCTTTCTGCTTTACCTCACATTGCGCTCTGTTGCAGTGTCAGTCTTTAGTGATCAGTAGTATCGCTCCCTTTCCTTCTGATCGTGTAACTCGTTCAGATGTAACTTTCCATTTAGTGTAATCTAGATGTTGACTTGTATGGGATCATTTAACTCGCTATTATTGACGAGTTATATATGGAAAATCAAAGAAATATACACGAAGAAAAAATTAAAGTGTAGAAAGAAAATAGTACAAATTTTCTAAGCACCCATAATTCGTGACTTTGATGAGTTAGGGCGTCTCCTAGGATGGATTCACAATTCAGAGAGTATTTATGGGTGTTTACAGAAGTCCACACACAGTAATATAATATCTGGCATTTTTCTAGGTAAATATATTTAAATTAGGTAAATATATTTTATATTTAGGATCAAAGGAGTATTAATAGATTTGAAAATGCAAATGATGAAATACAATAGAATCAAATAAGCTTAGCTTATTAACCTTGTATATACATGTAGATATCTCCTTATATTTTGTTAATATACGACAATTTCAAACTCAAAAGTTAAGGATCAAACGCAAGCCAAGATTATGTGAAACTACTAGTTTAAAAGATAAACAAGTTATATATAATAAGTTTTTCTTACATGTAGATTTGTTTGTGTGTATTTTGAAATATTAAAATAAGCCACAAACAAAAATAGATATCTCCTTATATATATTTTCTTAAAATTTTAGGGGGCAGCTCGTGGTGGTCGTGAACCCTGAAACCACCCTTAATTTTGTTTTTGCTTTGGGGTATTACATTAATATGGACTATATTGTTAGAGGCCACGGGCCAAAAAAAAAAATCCCCTGTTCATTCTTAATGGAAGTCCCCTTTTTAAAGATTAAGGTGCAATCGGCATTTTAAAACACGTCTATCACTCTAAAATATTTTTGTGTGTGCAATTTTGTATTTAACCATTTAGATAATTTAAGATATTAGATACAGCTAAACAAATATTAAAGAGTGTTGGATGCACAAAAAGTATAATTTATAGTACGCAAGACACTTGAAAAATACTTCAAAATGATAGGTATACCAAAAAAATAAAAAAAAAACTTTGGGGCACTAGTCACTAGATACACTTGAAAAAACAACATGTGGTTGGTTCAGCGGAATGTGGCGCTGGATTCCCTTAAGAGATCTAGGGTTCGAGCTGCGGTAAAACCACTCGCAATCCGCCTTGTATGGAACTACCACTGTTGGGAGGGTCGTCCTTGCCACTGCAGTACCCGGAGTGGTTGCACACTTGCCACCATTTTCCTTCTCAAAAAAAAAAAGATACACTTGAAAAAAAAACACGTCATGGTAATGGACGCATCTCAACCCCTTTTAAATTAGAATAAGGAAGTTAGTTAGCTTAATTAATATCAAATATCTTCTCTAAAACACACTAATTAACCTCCTAAATTCCCTGCATTTTTATCTTACTTGATTATTACTGAGAAAGCATCAATAAGGATATTTTGAAAAAAAAAAAATTGATTAATAAATATGGAAGGGTTCAGGTGCATCTGCCACACTGAAGTATTTTTCAGGTGTATCCAGTACCTTGAAGTATTTTGTTAGTATTTTGTTGTGTATCTAGCATCTCGAAGTATTTGTTCAAGTGCGTTCATCACTATAAAGTACTTATTTGTATAATTTTCACTTAATAATTTAGGTACTTTAAGTGATGGACACACCTAAAAAATTACTTCAAGGTCTTGAGTGCACAAAAAAATAATTTTGGGTGTTGGAAGCACTTAAAAGAATACTTTAGGATGCTATATATACCATAAAAATACTTGAGGGTATCAGATGTTCAGGAAAAAATAGTTGCTCCATGCCTAGATGCACCTTAACCCTTTCATATTTAATCATTGAAGTAAATATTCTACACCCTTGTTCAATTAGCTGAATTTTCCGACGATTAAGAACCAGAAGTATTTGCCTATTTGGCCATGGGAACGTGAATCAACACCTCACTGACTTAGTATATATATAAAAGACTATAAATTTGAGAACTTTAGAACACAATTTCTAAGTCATTGTAGGATTACAAAGAGGGTTTATCAATCCACTCAGACCTGTAATAGATAAGCCAATGTTAAAAAATTAGACTTTGTTTTCACTCTTGTTCTTTTCTGGCCTTGATTGCTTAGCATTTTTAGTATTCTTATCCTTTGGCAGTTCACATCATGCCTTTTCTACGGCCTTACTTTCATCTTTTTCTTCTTGTACCCCAAGTTAGCCACAAACTTTTTTCTGAAGAGAATAAACCCACTCTGTTCTAGTTTACTCTTTACCAGTTTTGATTTGGATGTCTCTCATTTCTCTAATGTCATCTTCTTTCACCTACACAACAATCAATTTACCCTAGTGCTTTCTACTCATTTCCTCATCATTTCCTGTCAACAACTACTATCATGTAGCTTATTCCTACAACACTAAGCACTTTGAAGCAGATTTAAAACCATCATATCCAATTCTCGTCATTTCCTAAACAGACTCTGTTAAATAAACCGAACAAGTAAACGTCCAACAAATATTGAAATCCACCGACTTACCCTACTTAATCACCAAAGAGCAACTGCAAGTTCAAGGGAGTTATCCAAGGCGATGCGTGAATCCAAAATAGGGCAAACTCTCAAACCAATGTGCACCACAATACCAACTTCCGACCCAATCTCCTCTCTCATTGCGACCAACCACACTGCTTACGTCTTTCCACCCTCAATAACCAGCAACTCACAAAGGAAATGGGAAGAGGGTGCGAAGCTAGCCATGAAATCACACACCTTCCTCTTTGTTCTTAATTTAAACCCTAGAGGACAATTCTTTCATTTTCTTTTAATTTTAAAAATGACCAATCAGGCCTTAACATCTCAGAACACATTTTTATCTTTCAGAATTTTTAAAGTTCTTTTTAGGGATATGGGATAATCCCGTATAAAGACGGTTGAAATAGTGAAATTCTATATAAGGTTGGTAAATTCAACATATCTTAAATTGGGTCAATGACTCAATTTAAAATATCTAAATGTTGGTTATTTTTCAATAATAACCCTAACTCATTTTTAAAAAAAAAAGGGGAAGAAAGGGAAAGCCTTAAGCCAAGAGCCCAAGAACATGATTTCTTGAGAATTCCCTAAAATCCTAAATCTCTCCTCTTCCTGGATCTTTTCATTCTCATATCGTTAATCCCATAGTCAATTCCTGTGGGTCTTGTTCCTTGTTTTGGAATCATGATAATCAAATCTTGATCTAATGATTCTGTCCTCTATTTCATGCTTATAACTATTTGTTCTATGCTTTTGGATTGGTCATGTTTCTGAATTTAGGTTTCTTGGTGTTCTGCTTATTTTCCATTAGATCTCTGGAAATAATCTGCAATTTCTTGTTTAAAAGCTTCGGTCTTTGCCTAAGTCCAAAACTGAATAAAGAACTGACAAGCCGTGGAATTCGTATTGATGCCGTTGCTTATACAACTTTGATTGATGGACTTTGCAAAACTGGGAAATCTTCCAGTGCTACGGAACTTTTGAATTTGATGCAAAAAAATGGCAAAGAGCGAAATACTGTTACATATAATGCCATGATAAGTGGACTTTGCAAAGAAGGTCAGGTAGAAAATGCACGTCAGATTTCTGGAAATGATGATCGAGAAGGGGAAGAAACCTGAAGATTCAACATTAGAACAAACTCACCGTAACCTTCTTTGCTGATTTTTTTAAGGGGATGGAGGCCTCTAATGAATTTTCTATCACTAGCGCATTGTTTTGTCTCTAATTTTGCTTTTCTTTAATAACTTTGGGATATAGAAGTAATTTAGCTCAAATTCTAAATCTCTAATTGTGTCACATAACCTAATTAATAATTTGTTAAATTTAATAACCCAAATTAGAATTTAGGCAATTCAACCGTCTTTATATAGGATTCTCCCTTCTTTTTAAGGGATTTTTCAAAAAATAAATAAATGATAAACTATTTATACTTTAATTAAAATGAAACATTATTTGCATAGCCATGTACACTGCTGACTTGAACACAAGACCAACGATGCACTGTTTAAAACATTTACTACCTCCAAGCCTAATTATAGGAACACTTTTGTAGTGCAAATTACACTATAAAAGTGTTCCTATAATTAAGACCGGAGAAAGTATTACTTATTACACAGTTGAAAAACAGCAAGTTTGAAATTCACGTGCGTAATTACATCCTTACGCATATGTACATTTACGAGAATTAACCCCTTCTTAACTTATGTAGTACTCCCTCCGGTCCTAATTATAAGAACACTTTTGTAGTGCAAATTACACTACAAAAGTGTTCTTATAATGAATGTTTACGATAAAGAGTGATCCTTATGCACAAAGAGTGTCCCAGGTTGATATTCACGCCCCAGGTCTATTCTGGCCGAAAAGTTATCAAGTTCGGAAGCTCAGCTAACTGAAGCTTTTTGAGTTCAGCTGCAGTAACTTTGCAAGACTCCAAATTTAGAGTGCGCAAGTTCTTCAAAGGCTTCAGATACTGTAGTCCTTCATTGGTTATTTGAGAATTTGACACATTTAGTGACCTCAATCCAGTTAATCCTGCATCATGCAAACTCATGGTCAAGCGTATAAGCGTAGTTAAAATCTTGCGTACATATTCTAATATATTCTAAGGGGGTTATACCCCATGAAATGACTGTTAACATGTAGTCAATTAAGAAAGGAATAAAGCCCTTAAATTAAAACAGAGCGTGTGTGCATGGAGGTGAAGCATATGCAAGTGTGCTGAAATGAAGTTGAAGCATCGATAGAAGAAATCTGCTCTCTCTTTCAACCATGGAAGAAAGAGAAAGCAGAAGTACCACAGTTATGCCACACAGGGGAAAACAATTTTAAGCAATGTAAGTTACAAGGTGCAATGTAACGAGGAATAAGAATATACCAGATAGTAATTCCAAAGTTTTATCTGTCAAGTCGCAATTCTGGGACAGGTTTAACTGTGTCAGGGAGGCAATATCTTTAATATCTTGGATGCCTGCATCAGTTAATCCTCCACCACATATTTCAAGGGATTGAAGGTTCTTAAAGTCTGACACATGAAACATACAAAGTCAATTTAAACTATCAAGATAATTTCCTGCACAAGATAATGCAGACCTAGACTTTCACATTATGTCAGTCAGCACCTTGAAACATTAGTAGCATGTGTTATAACCAACAGCTGTGACTCAATCATGTGATTGAATGTAATTCTATTGTTAGAATGCAAATAAATAAATAATTGATGAAAGAAATCCACTCATACATCGTAAATATGCTGTCCCAGAGTCTGAAATTCGTGCTCCAAAAAGATCCAATTTTATCAATCCACTCAGACCTGTAAAAGATAAGCCAATGTTAAAATGAAATTACAGATGAATCAAGGCAATATTCATTTCATTTAGTTTAAAGAAGTCATCAACTTTTACCGTGTTTTTAACACTTGAAAATAGTACAGTTGAAAAATTATTTTTTGCATTGCAATATGAAAAACAAACATTAGAGATTATTAGTGCGAAACTTTAAAAGGAAAAAAAGAAACTCCAATTGGAAATATGGTGATGATAAATATGATGATGCAGGTGAAAAACATAAGGAATATGTAATGTACAAGAAGTTTTATCCTGGGATTGGCTACAAGTAATGTCTTGTAGTTTACGAAAATAAAAGCTTCTTCCTCTTTATAACGTGGTCTTTAAGTTCTGTTAACATTCATCATTGGTCATCATTCAATAGTAACCTGCACAGTCTGTACCATTAACTCACCAAACACACGGACTTAGTAGAACATGAGGTGATACCATCAAACAAAAACACATAAATACGTACTAGTAAGTTTTGCTAGTCCAGCATCAGTAATCTGACGGGCATCCAGATTGAGAGATTTTAGAGACGTCATTCCTGACAGCCTTTTCAGTCCACTGTCAGTTACCAAGGTAAATGAAAGATTCAAACTTTCCAATTTGTTTAATCCTGGAAAAAATCACGAATGACATGTGTCAGCAAGCGCACTTGTTCAGTCTATAATATTCTCGATTATAATTAAATCAAATAGATAAGTAGATATATAATACAAATAGATGTGTCATATATAGATGTTAGTGTAGGTATACATGTGTCTGCAAATATTAAAACAGACGAGTGATCTCTTAGGCTAAAAAATTGGGAAACCAAGAGAGCAAGATGCTTTGTATCTATGCTCATTGAGAAGGAATAAGTCACAATAGCACCCAAGCATTGCTAAGCAAGAATAAGAGAAAATATTTATTAAGAAAACTGGCTTACTCAAATTTGTCTCCTAATATGCTACAGAAAAAAAAATTAACATGTTAACAGCCTATATAGAAGACAATTAAAAGAGGAACTGGGTCAACGTCCAAGACATGGTGGACATTCAAACCAAACCTGACATGACACTATACATCACTTTAAATCACACGGAGACAAATTCATACTGTGTCTGTTGCCTTGACCATGTTCATTTCAGTGTTGTGTCACATATCTGTAGTGTTTATACTCCAGATAACTTACGATTTATTTATTGAACACTAGCAAATACTGGTAGATATTATGTTGAAAAATGGTATTAACTAAGATATATATACTCTAGTTTTAAGTTTGGTCTGTCAATCCATATAGCACTTTAGCAAGTTAATTCTTGACTTGATATACTTTAGATTAGATAACTAGATATATGATTTAATCATTCAACCTGATATATAACGTAGCCCATTGCTCCCAACTTCAGTGTCAGACAGCTCTAAAGCTTTCAGATGACTGAGACCTGAAAGAAGAACATTTAATTGTGAATTTCATTTCATAGGGGGTATTTCTATCCCAAATATTTGAATCTCGAATCCTCACAACCTTTTAGAACCCTTTTCTTCCCACTAGAACAGTAGGATTTAAACAATATCAAGCATTTTACCACATTAAAAATAAAACATGAGAGATTCATCTGTTGCAATGATCATGAATTGGCAAAAACAAAGGAAAGAAAACAGCACTATGAGCCATTGAGTCTTTAAACTATGAAATGGACAGGATTATGAACCTTTAAACAATGTATTGGCCGTTCAGAACTACAACAGAGAAATACATGAAATGCAAATGTAAACCTGTCAAATTAGCCAGTCCGTCATCACCTATTTTGCAAGAATCCAGATTCAAAAACTCCAGATCCATTAAACCTGTCAAGAATCAACCCATTAAGGATGTAATTAAACACTCAGAAAAATTAGAAAATACAAGTTGCACACACTGTGTGGAATTAAAATTATAAATTGATTAAAAATAGAAAGAATTATAAGAAAAAGACAAAGTATGAGGGGGTAATCATTTAACATATATAATTTATCCACTTATTTTTAGCCTCATTTAATTTAATAAAATTGAAGCGAAAAAGGCAATACTTGTTTAACTTTTTTTTTTTTGGGCACCATAGACTTCATTCAGAAAGATTGGGCATATCAAGTTTCTTCTTCAGCATAGAGAAGAGGAACGTAAAAATGAGAAATACTCTTCTGATACACAGAGAGACAAGATCACCTTTCAGATGAATCAGACATGCGTCTGTGATATTGTTGAATCCTAGGCTCAGCCTTTTCAAGTTTGTAAGACCTGCAGAAAAGGGGATGGAGCTGTAAAACCTAGAATTTGTTGCCTTGCCATTCTTAGAATTAGAAGCATGAATATATTTTTCATAGCGTACTTCCATAGTTAAACTTACCAGAAATTTTTTCAAATCCATCATCAGAAAGACCACATCTGTTAAGATTCAAGGCTGCTAAGGCTGTAACAGAAATAATTAATTATAAAACTGACTAAGAAAGTAGACTTTGGAACAACAATCAGCACGAGCTTCCAATAATATACTTTTCTACTGCTTTGGTGACAACTCATACTGAACATTTCTAGGTCCTTCATTCTCCATTAAAATTTGATATATAAAATATTCATCCATAAGGATCAATATTGCTTCCAGGAAAATGATATTGATGTCTAAAACTTATTAAGTAAAGTGAAGCTTTAAGAAAACACGAAGCAAGACAGTTGAAGTTACCAGATACAGAATCTAGGCAAGCAGCAGTTATATTGCAACCTTCCATGTCCAGAGTTGCAAGCTTCTGCAAATCTGTAAATATAAAACAGTAAAAAATTACCACCTAAAGTGGATGACTGTATAGCATGACATATAAATCCCATTGCACTTTGATAGAATTAATCTTATGTCCTTCCCAAAATCCTACTGCAGGTCACAAAATAAATTAAAAGAAGCAGTGAAAGCTGTACCCACTAGTTACAAAGAATAAAGCAGTTTATAACCTAAGAAACAAGAGTGTAGGGAGAATAGGTGAGGGCAGGTGCACCCAGAAAGATAGGCTTGTGGAGAGTTATGGCCACTCAAATGACAGTGTGTTCTTTGCATTCTGTTGTTATTGCTGTGTTTTGTATTTCTGCTCTTAAGGGTGTGAGGGGAAGATGTATTTTAGCCAATACCAGTCATTACAGCATTGGTACTGATAGTGTAACATTTTGAATGCAAAACACAAGTTCAGTTACATCTGTTGCCATTCAGTCTTCCGCCTTTTTTCTCCTGATCTAGCAGGTTCAGGTTTTAGGGTTCAGAATCAGGGTTCTACCACACTTTAAACATATTCAACAAGTTAATTTAATGGTTTTGATTGATGTTAAAAAAATAAAGCCTTTTACACTTTCTATTGGAGCATAATGCAGCAGCTGATTTATACTACATTTGGAAAGGATACCCAACACTATGAAAGATACCTCTCAAATAACTAATTCCAAGATCTGTAATACTGGTGTTGGATATTACTAACTCCTTGAGATTTGTGAGCCCTGAAACATCACAAAGCAACAGTCAAGACTTGATAGTGACTTGAGTAATTGCCTATAATAGCAAGACGAGGAAAGGATGATAGATAATCTCAGGAAGTAATTAAACATTTGATTAGGCATAAACTGATCACATGTATACATGAGTCAGAACAAATAAAGTAATATGAATAAATATTCTAAACAATATAGAAGACAACTCAAGCAAAACATTGCTTTGCCAGGTAAGATATAAGATACTTGATCATATGTATGCACTAAATAAGAAAGATTATTATTCTATAAACAAAATAAGTTTACAAAGCATATGCACTCGATATTTAGCATTTCTTTCCTTTCTACTCTCAATAATAATAACAGTAACCGAAAGAGAGTAAAAATTTAACTTTGTCCAGCTGCAATTGAATGTTATTCAGCTCAGAATACTTATTATTGCTGTCATAGTAGTCAATAAGACAGAAATGTTTGAAGAAAGTATATTGTTCATAAATCATTGGTAATATAATTTTACATGTAATTTTAGATACCACTAGGATCACTTTAATTAACCAGGACACCAAAAAAATTATATACATCTCAAACAGCCTCAATATGCATAAAATGCTTGATAATATCTGATGCAAAAACACATCATTCACATATAAAAAAAGATTATATAATCCAAACGGGGAACATGTTCTTTATTATGCCCAAAACATAACGTTGGTAAACATTGGGAATTATCCATTCCTTTTATTCGTTAGTCATCTTCCTTAATTCCCTAATTCCCTCTACTCCTTAATTATTGATGAGGAGCATCAATAAGGGTAAATTAGGAAAAGATTGACAAATATGGGAAATATGTCTTAAATTTAGGACTAAGATTAACTCCCTAAATATGTCCTATATGTCTAAATACAACACTACAATAAAAAACAACACCTAAATACCTGAAATAGCCTTTATGTCTGAATCTATGACACATTTACAACATCCAATATTAAGAGACTCCAGCTTCTTCAGACCTGTATAGCCAAAAAAGTTCTAAGGAAATTAAGCACAACAGCATCGGGTCACTTTAACCAACATTCCAAGAGCCTATAGTTCATTTGACATTATCATTAAAAATTACACAATCTAGGAAACCAAAATCTAATAATAAAAATTCATCTTGTATTATCTTATATAAAAAAATCTGATTGCACTACTTGTCTATACTAAACCGAAGCAATTGACTCAGCAAACAGTATAAAATTATCAAATTTGAAGGTGTCCGGTACCTTAAAGAACAGAAATATTTGAAATTGTCAATAAATATTCGTCAAAAACCAATTAGAAGTACAATAGGTTGGAATTCTAATTAAAAAGGCAAGGGAAATATTTTATGGAGTTATTTAAAATATCGATCATAGACTTATTCCAGCCTAATGAACTTTATTTCATGCCCCTTCAACCATACCTTGTGCTTAACTAAATACAAACGCTCAAGCTTATTTTATATTTTACAAGAAGAGAGTTAGGCTGTTCAAAGTGCAGGTATGTTTTAAGAAAGAAATTCATCTGAGCTTTAAAAATGCAAAGTTTCAAGGAAAGAAACCTTTAAGATGAACAAAACCACCATGAACCTCTGGACACCTCTCAAGGTCCAGCTTCTCCAATTTAACTAAGTTGGAGAAGGTACGCATTCCATCAGGTGTAACAGTGCTGCTCTTTCTGATACTCAAGGAAGTCAAGTTTGAAAGACCTATGTAAGAAAGCCAGAAGTTGTTTAGGACAATAAAAATGGAATCCTGAACTCTTAGCCAGTCAGCATGATATACACAAGTACATGATATCATTAAACACAATGCTATTATCTATTGCATACATAATGTATGAATAACACACAGCGTTTGGTGAAGGTGGCAACTTAATTGAACATCATTATTCATATTACAACAGCACAGCAACTATAATACGAATAACATATATTGAGTATATAGGACTTGAAAATCTCCAAGAAAGCTCTTGCATTGGCACGCATCACCAAGTGTTTTTAAAAACAAAAACAAAAAACAAAAACAGTCAAAACGATATTAAAGTTCAACTAGGCTGAAATGTTCAAGGGGCACATTAATTTAAAAAATAATACTATATCCTTAGAATTTTACAAATAAAAAAACATAAGAAGGATAATTATTGATTGAAAACAATCATATAAAATAAAATAACACACAACCACATGCATATTTACTTGGAAATTAAAAATACAACTTTTTATGGCAATTCTATCCTGTATACAATATCATTTTAAATTGAATGAATTCACCAATGTTCGTATTTTTTAGGATGCCCTTAAAATTAACTTCAGACGAGAAAATTCACATATTATGGAAAAGAAGGCATTACATGACAGCATGTTCCATAGATAACATGAAATTATAAGCATAAAATTTCATCAAACTCTAGGCAAAGTCCTGTAATTGGAAGAAAATTCAAGGTCTTATTATGCTTATAAAATGACAAAGAACTCCAGTTAAAAACAAAATTCTAATTGTATAAGAGTAGTGATATTACCACTAACGTGTTTAAGCCCATGGTCTGAGAATTGGTTGCAGAAATCGAGAGTTAATGCTTGAAGATTTGAGCAATCTTTAAGGAAATGCAATCCCTTATCTGTCACTGGAGAACCAGTAAGATCAACCGAAAGTAAAGATTGCCCTTGTGAAGATATTGTATCCATCCAACCATCATGTACTCCAGGATATTCAACCAAACATATATCCTATCATGTAGAAAAAATATCTCATAAGTAGTACAGTTTTTGTAAATTGAATGCTCAAGTACTTAAACTTGAGAAATACTTTCAACTCCACCAAGCCTCTTGCAGACTACCTGAAGAGCACAATCTCGGAAAGCTTCCAATGATACATCTGTAAGGCAATGAGAATCCACTAATTCATTGAAGATTTGCTGGCTTATGTCCCTTGGAAGAATTGAAAATGAACTGTATTTGTCAATATCCTGTTACATTTCAATTTTGAATCAGGCAACAAGGGCAGACAAATAATAACCTAGGCTTATAAACAAAAGAAAGCAGTACCTCACGTATTTTATGGATGCATAGCTCCATGAGAGAAGGGCGACCACCCCCTCCTAAGCGATGACTTGCCATAGGATGCAAAGCTTTGGCTCTTGACCATTTTGTGCTAGCAGTTCTACAATACCTTCCTGAGACTACTCTCTGCAAACCATCTTCAATGACTTGCTGATCTCGCTTCCTAGAACAGATTCCCCCCATTGCTTAATGGTTGAAGAAGGTGCCAAAATAAATAGATATTCAGAAGGATATTCAGCTGGGATGAACTGCACGAAGAAAAATAAATATAGCTTAATATTTGTATGTGATTGTGAGGAAAATAAATAAATACAGAACCTTTGGGTGCAAAAATATCATACTCAGTAAACAAAATTGAAAAAAGTTCTTAACTAATTTTGTAGAGTAACAATAAATTGTGAAGTATCACTAGCTATCCCTAAATACCAAATCTTTTTTTTATTAACATTGCAGTGATAGCAGAATTTTAAAACAGAAAAACACAGACAGAAGGCATCATCATCCCGTGTTTAATACTAGTAAGCAGTAATAACACTATTGAAATGGCAGAGCGTAGAATAGGATTTCGGTTCTTGTACAGCTGAATTAACCACAATACCAGATTATGAAAACTAGTTTCAGACCATTCTTCTTGACAACAAACGCCTCTATGTCATCAACGATGGAAACTTTATTTTCAAACATTAATGTGGATGTGGATAGTTGGGGCATGGCACAGCCGATCTCACTCGTCTCATTTAAATTACAAGGAGAAAAATTAGTGATGGCAGAAACACAATTTCATCTATAATCAGATAAGCAACAAGAGAAACTCTTGTACACGCTTTTTTTTAATACAAAATTATTGTATGCACAGAGACCGAGGGAAATCTGCTACTTCATAGTAAATGCATGGTTCTCTCGAGAGTGAGACCTGGATGTCAGATTGATCTCCACACCAGAAGTATGTGAACTACGAACTCGAAATAACAGATAACATTCCGAGTATATATCTATAAGACTATAACGATAAGTAAAAATAATAACTTTAATAAACGTTATTTTGTGGGGGGGAAATGAGGAATATGATCCAGTGTTCCACCTCCAACGGCGACCCCAGTTAAATATCATCGTTCAAAATGTTCTGAGAACAAAAGATGCAATCAGTTTTTAACCCCAAAAGTGTAAGCTGTTCGTCTCCTTCAAATATAGCTAAATCAGTGAAAGTTTTCATTTCGAGGGAGGAAAAAAGCATAAACGAAACCAAATATGTGTTGTTGATCTCCACCGCTACATTACACCTCTTTCTCTCACACACCAAGCAGAAGAGTAAAAATACTTTGATGACGGAAAGGGGATATGGAAACGAAACAGGACTCTGAATGAACATACCTTAAAAGCAAGCTCTTCAGCGAGAGGCTGGAAGATCAAAAGCGAAAAACGCTATCGAAAGTGAGTTTTAAGAAACAGAACGAGGGAAACAGAAAATAAGAACGCGAGGAAGCTGCGAGAGTGGTTTGTGGATGGAGGAGAGAAGACGATGGAAGTGAGAGAGAGAGCGTGAGCAGCCACGCCATCTGTGTTTGCCACGTGTCACTTGGGACGGGGTGTGGGAGTAACTTTGAATAATTACTAACTAAAATTATTCATTAATTATTGTTAATAATTAATCATTATTAGTCTGATTAATATAAGAGTGAAATACACCGAATTTCCCTTCTATTTAATATAAATTACAGAAGCCTCTCATTTGTTTTAAAAACTTATAAAAATCTCCTTTAAAATCAAAATATATGTGACATAAACCTCCTTTTTTTAATTCTAACATTTAACTTTCATCCATCCAACTAATAATTGATCATTTGATTTATAGCATTGACCTATCATTTTGGCTAAAATATGCCTCCTTAGCATTTCTAATACTTAATAATCATTTAATTATATATATTCATCCAAAAAAAGTATGTATATATATATATATATATATATATATTAAATATTCCACATAAAAAATATTTAAATGTTTTCTAAATTTAGTAAAAATATTGAATAGATAATTGATAAATATTAAAATTAAAATATAAATTAGGGATTTGGTATAATGAGGAGTAAATTTGTAAATAAGATGTACTCTAATATAGTTTTTGATTAAAAAAAAATTTAGAAACCCTTTTGGAATATTCTTTTAATTGTGTTATTGATTTGGACTAAAATGTATGATTTTAAAATAGAGATGATGTATGTGTAATTAAGATAAAATAGAGATAATTTAGAGTGTTTTACGCTTAATATAATTAATAGTTACTACTAGTACGATAACGGATGAGATAAGATCAAAGGAGAGAGAGGAGGCGGCTCCCACGTCCGTGCTTTCGGCCTTGCGTAGTTTTTTTTTTTAGTTAAAGGTAATTCATTAAAATAGGAATCAACTGTACAAGCTGAAAAAACAGAAATTACATAATAGAGCTAAAATGAGAAAAAGCTTGCTGATTATGTACCACCGCAACCCTGATTTGGGCCAAAATTCCATCCGTGGAAGACACCGTGTCAGCAAAAATGAATTCATTTCGGGATCCCCAGAGTTTCCAGCAAGAAATGCAAACCCCTATCTTCCAAGAGGTATCCAAAGAGGGAGAAGTGATGATCAGATTTATCCAGTTCTGGATGCTTAGCCTGAAAAAATCTGACCACATATCTGTTGGTAAAATCTTCCGCCAAACTGAAGAAGCCATTGCGCACCCTTTGAAGACATGATTGAGACATTCCTTATTGTGGTGACAGATGGAACAGGACGGGTCAGTAGCCATATTCCTCCTGCCTTGCGTAGTTGCGTCCTACCATTCTATGTACGTTTGGTTTGAGAGAAGAGGAGGGAAGGGGAGAGAAAAAAAAAAGGAGAGGAGGGAAAAAAAATTAAAATTGAGTGTAGTGGGACCCACCGGTTTTCCTCTCCCCTCCTTTTTTTTTTTCCCTCCCCTTCCCTCAAACCAAACATATCCTAAATGTTACGGTTCGATATGAACATTTCTCTGAGCAAGAAAAAAAATTTTTGACCAATTTGCCCCTTATTAAATAACTATTTACCAAAATACTCCTGTTTGGAAACTATTAACCTATTTGTCCTTATTTACTCGACTAAGTCATGATTTAGTCGACTAAAACGTGGGGCTTTTTTTTTGAAGACCCCGCAATTTAGTCGACTAAATCATAAAAAAAAAAGTTAAAACTTCGGAATGCCATAACTTTTGGCTTGGGAGTCCGAATCAAGTAATTCTTTTTTTGATTATATATAATGAATTGTTAGTATCTCCTGCACAATATAGATCACATAATATGGACAATTCAAAATCTAAATTGAACCCCTAACCTTTTATTTTATCTTATAAAAGATCAATCGTAAAACCATGCCCTAATTAAGTTAGTTGGTTCTCCCTCCCTCCCTGACTCTCTGTGTTGAAATTAAACTTCAAAGAATAATCACCTTTTTTCTGTAGATGAGACTGTTATTCTCCTAAAATTAAGCCCCACAAATTTAAAATCAAGCCCCACAAATTTAGTGGCAGTCAATTCCATTTCAATATTAATATTCTCTTGCAACATATGATCTCATGCATAACTTCCAAACGTTGTTATTCCCCTAAAATCAAGCCCCACAAATTTAGTGTCGATATTTTTCCTATTTCTCTTTTCTTTTAAAATCCATATTATTAATGGAGAGAAAATCTCAATTTTGAATATATTGTATTTTGAAAATCCAGTATTAATTGTTACGTTGAAATTCAAAGTTTACCAAACACATGTTGAAGTTAATAATCCTAACTTTTTATCTACGTGGTTAATGTTGCTGATTTCCGCACGTTGCTGATCTCCACAGTAGGAGGGATTAAGTTATTTAGTTTTTAATTGTTTATTGTGTTGAGTGTGCTGATTTTTTATTATATTATTTTAAGCATGTGGTTAGCTATTTTTTAGGAAGTAGTTGAGTCATTTTAATTTATTTTATCGAGTTCGTTGGTGAGTGATATTAGTGATCCTAAATATTAGCTATGATCCCTAGATTTTAGCTAGATTGACTACGTGCTATCACAATGTAATGCTTATATATTATTTATTATTTATCAATAAAGTAAGCACATTAATTTCTCCACTTCATTTGCTACTCGTCATTTTTATATCTCCATTTTTTTCCTTTTTTTAATTAACAAACTTCCCTAGTTTTTTTCTTCAATACATGGTAGAAAAATAAAGATATTAAAATCTAAAATAAGACCAATTAATTATTATTAGATAATAGTATTAGAAATAATGATTAATTAATTTTACAATAAATATCTCTCAATTAAATATAATTAATTTCCTCCTGACAAAACCCTAGGATTGGTGTCATCATTTCCCACTCTATCTCTTTTTCCTTGTGGCACCGCCCCTCTCCCGCCATCAGCTGTGTATATACACACACATATCCTATCTTTATCGTACCGGAGATATTATATGATCTAATAAAAAAGAAAACATCAAATAAAAGGAATATATATATATATACATATATATATACATATATGTATACATATATATATATATATATATATATATGGGGAAATGATGTGTGCAGTGACTGTAGGTAAGAGTTTTTGCAGTGAGGTTGATACTGCACCGTTTTGTCCAGTTCAAGTGCTATGTCGCTGAAAAAAAAGTGCAATAGCTGTAATATCAAAAAATCGCGATGATTTATTGAAACGTTGTTGATTGTGATTTCCAGCAAACACGCAGATGAAGATTGCGGTGATTTGTTTCTGATTTAGGAATTATTAATCAATGAACAGATTCTCTGTCATCGCAACAATAAATCAAATAGGTCCGATTTAGGAATTAGGAATCAAATAGGTAACTCATTCTTTGCTGAACTGGACAAAACGGTGCAGTATCAACCTCACTGCAAAAACTCTTACCTACAGTCAGTGGCGGAGCCAGGATTATATGTTTATGTGTGCACAATTAGTAGGGGGATTCGAGGGTTCAAGGGCAGCGCCCCGAATTTTTTTTAAGGAAAGTTTTAAATCATTAAAAAAATTAAAGAATATAAAAAAAAAACTTCAACTTAATATAGAAAAATAATAATTAAAAGTCAACTAAGCTATTACAAACAATTATAAAAGATGCAACAAGAATGCAAAGTCAAAATCCTCCATGGCATACGAAATGCAACCTGCTTTTAGTGATTGAAAATAATTTTATAATTCATAACAAAATATGTAATATGTAATGTATAATACACGACATGTAGATGGTGAAGAAAGTATGTTAATGTGTGATTTTTTATATGTTTAGAAATTGGAGAATAATTGGGGGGAAGAAATTGCAGATTCATAAAAATCTATCAAAAAAATAAAAAAATGATGTGACTTACGTTCCAGGGACATTGTCAGAAAAAAAAAAACGAAAACAAGAGAAAAGGATGTAAGTGTCAAAGCGTGGATTCGAGCTAGTGACCTCTGTGGGAGGAGAGTTTTGAGTGATAACCAACCACACCACCTACACAAATTGTTATAGGATTCCTTCAAAATATATATATTTTCTCAAAGTTTATGTCTGCACTTGCACACACATGCACAAGTGTGGCTCCGCCACTGCCTACAGTCACTGCACACATCATTTCCCCTATATATATATATATATATATATATATATATATATATATATATATATAAAATCACTTGATTATATTTAATGAATTATTAGTATTTGCACAATAAAGAATCACATGTTTTTCCCCGTTTCTCTTCATTGAATCTGAAAGTTAATTTTTATGTCAGTATATAGATCTCAAAAATTTATGTGGAATCAAAAAAAGAATCACTTGATTCGGTTTTTTTTTTTTATGATTTAGTCGACTAAATGAGTGTTTTAGTTGACTAAATCGTGGAGGTCTTCAAAAAAAAAATTGCCCCGCGTTTTAGTCGACTAAACCATGGCTTAGTCGACTAAACAGGGGCAAATGAGGTAATAGTTTAAGACAATGACATTTTGGTAAATAGTTATTTAATAAGGGACAAATTGATTAAAAAGCCGAAGAAAAAGATATGAACATTTCTCACCACCTCCCGCGCGTCAGCTAAACGTTGTCGTTTAATGTCATAGTCATGTGGATACTCATATTATTTTTTCTTTTAAAAAAATTAAAAGTGAATCATATAAAATTTTAAAAATAAAAGGAATGCATGTTCCGATTTATCAAAATAATTTTTTTTTTGTGTTGGAAACAAATGAATGTTTTTTGTGATTTTGGTCAAACTTAAAAAAAATGTCAATATGGGTTTTTTTAAGGTTTCAGAAAATTTGTACTATATACTTTAAATACAAAAAATTATTTAATAAAATTTTAAAATTATGACGATTTAATTCCTTAAAAAATATGTAATTCCAAAAATTTATATAAGCGCATGATATATTCAGAAAAATAAAAGTGCAAAGCAGAAGAGTTACATAATATAGAGAGAGATTTGCCTCAACAAAAAATTCTCAGTCTCGCAATTTAAAAAACCCAAGCACGGATTCAACCCTATTCTGATATAGAACACAAATGTCTAGCTTCAATGGGCTAGGAGGTATTAATATCGGACCAAAGATTTCCTCAACGGTGTTTTAAGAGTAGAGCACCAGAGAAGAAAATATCATCCACTGATATCTATGAAGGAGATATCAGAGAATGCTCAGCGATCACTGTGCTTACACGGGTAGGCTTTTCGTCAGAGGGGTGGTGTGTGTGCACAGTGAGACTGAATGGTAAAGAATGGAATAGTGAACGTAGAGAACACACCTGCTGGGTAACCTCCTATTTATAGAGATTACCTAGGGTTTCATTCTCCTTGCCTTGCATCCTGCCACCATCGTTATGCGCCTCCCACATACTGTGAGTGCCTCCCCCATTACATGTACAGCGCCTCAATTATAGGTATATTCCATGAGTAATTAATCATGTACCTGATTGAAGGGAGATTCCCGCCTATGGTACACTTTTTTGGCCTTATGTAGGCTCATTATTTGAGTCCATAACAAACCCATAGTCTTTATTTAGATTATATATAATACTTATTATAAATTATATATATAGACAGTCATCAATTGGAAAAAAAAAAATCATAGATATAATGATGATCGTATTCTATGTTGTATAAAAAAATTGATGATCATATATTCATATCATCAATACGCCATCGTCCTATGACTTTGAAGTGTTCGAAGTGCTTGGAACTTTCAAATCCCTAATCCGTCACTTGAGAACCACTAAGATCAACAATTCAAAAGGTAAGGATTGTCCTTGCGAAGATATTGTAACCATCCAACAATCATGTACTCTAGGATGTTCAACCAAACATATATCCTATTATGTATTGTCTCGGGTTCTCCTAATTATAATATGCTCCCTCCAGTCTTAATTATAGGAGCAAATTTTAGAGTTGGTTTTGGTTCTAATTATAAAAGCATGTTTTAACTTTTGTCATTTTTTCCCTATAATACCCCTATTTATACTTTCTCAATAATAATTAAAGACAATAATAATTTAATAATACACATATATATTTTATAAAATAAATAATGTTTGCAACTCATTAATGTCATATACACCTAAATTATACTTTTTTATATAAAATAATTTTGAGAATTTTTTGTCATATTTTCTCATATCACTCCTACTAATACTTATTCCACAATAATTAATTTACAACACGGATTTGGAAAATACATATAATATTAAGATTATTGATTTGTAATAGAAACTAGTTGTAATATTAGGAGTTTAAGAGTTTTAAATAACTGGGCAAATTGTGTGTGACCTTGCGAGTGCAATTGTGTGCGTGTGCAATGTATACGTGCAGTCGTGCACACAACGTTGTAATTTTTTTTATTAAAATTATAAGCTGAATGGAAAAATATTGTGAGGGGTATTTTTGGAAAATACACATAATTAACTAATTTAACTTCCTTCCTTAATCTCTCCAAATTCTGGTTATTTGCTCCTATAATTAGAACCGGAGGGAGTAACATTTAGGAGTTGATTTTAGTCTTAATTATACGAGAAAGTGTTAATTTTTTGTCAATTTCTTTTTAAAATATCCCTATTGATATTTTTTCAATAATAATTAAACATAATAATAATTTAATAATGTACTTATAGATTATATAAACTAAGTAATGCTTGCAACTCATTAATACCACATACACCTTTATTCTACTTTTTTTTAATAAAATTTAAATATGAATGGAATGAGGCAAAAAAAAGTAAATTTAGAAATGATTTTTTATCTATTAAACCCAAAAAAATTATGGTGGAATGATGATGGGTCAAAGCTAATCTCATGGACTCAGCCATCGCGCATTGTCCAAGGGTTGCAAATTTGCTAGGAAGCTTTCTCCTTTGTTTCCTCAACTTGTAAAACCATAAAGTTTAGTTCAACAATGACATTTTAAGAAAATAAATATAATTAACTAATTTAACTATTATCCTTGATCTCTCTAAAATATGGTAAATGTGTTATATAATTCAGGGGGAGTATAAAAGATACCCCATCCGATCCTAATTATAAGACCTAGTTGACTTTTTTGAAAATATTAAGGAAGCTAATTAAATTAGGGAAAATTAGAATGAAGGACCTAAAGGAAAGGATATTTATGGAGAAGGACCATAAAAATTGTAATTATTTAGAAGGACCAAATATAAAAAGATAAAATTAAAAGTACTAAAATGTCCCTAACAAAATCTTTTGCATTGCCTCTTACATTCTTCCCCATTTTATTTTTAAAACTAATACAAACTTCTAAGTTTCATTAAATTAAATAATGGTTTTCTCAATTTTCACAACTTGAATATATATCAATGAAAAAAAAAGTACGCATTCTTCAATTTTTAAAAATTATATTTTTTCAAATTAACAATATTTTTAATTAAAAATAGAATTATATTGTTTTAATAAAAGTCAAGGTCTTTTATAATTTATCATATATGTTGAACCAAGAAAGTTTGTATGACTTATTTTTGTTTTAGAAGAAATTTATGTGAGTTAAAAAATTCATGTAATCTTAATAAAAAAATCTAATTATCCTATTATATCTTGAAAAATATGAAATAAGTTTATTTTTTATTTTTATAAAAACAACATAATTGACATTGATGTTGATAATATAAATTGGTGAAAAATAAATCTTAAGAAAAATATGATTTTAAAAATTGTTAATTAAATAATATATTGGGGAAAAAAGATATAATTATATCATCATGGGCAGTTTTAGTTTTAGCTATTTTTTTAATTTTGAATACAAGAAATAATACATGAGGATTGATTAGGGGCAATTTAGTAATTTTAAATTTATATTATGATGTTTTGTCCTTTTAAGTAATTACAATTTTTATGGTCCTTTATAATAAATATTATTTTCTCTTGGACCTTTATTTTAATTTTCCCATTAAATTACTTTAAAGTATTTTTATTTTAATTTTTTCTTCAAACTAATTAGTTTGACTAATAAACTAATATATAATCTAAAAATACACAACATATGAAATGATTAAGTAACTTATTTAACTTCTTTAATCTCTCCAAAAAAAAAAGTCAACTAAGTTTTATAATTAGGACCGAAGGTACATAAGTAGTACAATTTTTGTAAATTAATGCTTAAGTACTTAGACTTGAGAAATACTTTCACTATGAGGAAATAAACCTCTTGCACATTACTTGGTCATTCGGCTATTTGAATAGTTTATAGACTTTGTTTTTAGGGTTAAGTACCAATTTTGTCCCTGAAGTATGTGCTCAGGAGTAATTTTGCCCCTTAAGTTTTAGGCGTAGTAATGTTGCCCCTGAAGTCTCAAAACGTAGCAATGTTGCCCCTCTGTTAAAAACCCTAACGGTCAACGTTAGGGTTTTTAACAGAGGGACACCATTGCTACGTTTTAATACTTCAGGAGCAACATTGCTACGCCAAAACGTAGCAATTTTGCCCGTGACGTATCAAAATGTAGTAATATTGCCCCTTCGTTAAAAACACTAACGGTCAACGTTAGGGTTTTTAACGAATTGGCAACATTGCTACGTTTTGATACTTCAAGGGCAACATTGTTACGCTGAAAACTTAAGGGGCAAAATTGAATGGTGGGAATATTATTTAATGAGATATTTTAATATTTTTAATGGTATAATATAATTTTAAAATTTTTTAGTGGGGAAATATTTTATTTTTATATAATTAACTAATATTTTTTATGTTTAATGGTGGTGATTATTTAATATTTAATATTTCCTCCGGTCTTAATTATAAGACAACATTTTAGAGTTGGTTTTGGTCCTAATTATAGGACAACATTCTAATTTTTATCAATTTCTTTCTAAAATACCTCTATTTCATTCTCTCAAGTGCGTTTGGTTTTTTATGATTACATATATGTGTATGTATATATGTGTGTGTCTATATACAAATATACATACATATATACACAAACACATATACATAGACACACACACACACATATATATACATATGTGTGTGTGTGTTTATATATGTGTCTATATATATATATATTTGTGTGTGTGTATTCATATATATGTGTGTAGATATATGTATGTGTGTGTGTGTGTATAAACACACGTGTCTATATATATATTTGTGTGTGTGTTCATATATATGTGTATAGATATATATATGTGTGTGTGTGTAACACACACACATATATGTGTATATAGTAAGACTATATTTCAATTAAAAACCGTGTGGAAATGAAAATTCTAAATCAGAAAGGTATGTGGTAGGGGTTGTTAATTCACTTTTACGACTTATGTCATTTTAAATTTATATAATGACATTTAGGAAAATGAGTAAAATTAACTAATTTAACTTCTTTTCTTAATCTCTCCAAAATCGGTTAAATATGTCCTATAATTAGAACCGGAGGGAGTAACATTTATGGGTGAGTACTTTGGTCAAATTAAAAAGTTATAATGGCAATAGTATCTTTCTCACTTGATTATAAGATATTTGCATCTTCATTCATCAATTCTAGCAGTATAATCCTGATTATATCAAATGATGTAATAAGACTTACAAAGTATAATCATATTTATATTACATAAACCTAACCAAATGTTGTAATTAGTATGTTGTATTAGGATTACATGTAATTATCTACTATAAAATCGAACCAAACAGGCTATAATCAATCATAATTATGGTAAAAAACCTCAATCATAATTAAATTACAATTAATAATATATAAAAAACATTATATTCCCTGACTAATCCGGATCTGACCCGCGCACCTGACTATGGTGAGAGAGAGTCTCCCAGCGGGGCTTTTTTGCATTCACAAGGCTCAAACTCGAGACATTGCTTAAGCGACACAAGTCGCTTGCCACTTGTGCCAACCCCTGTTGGTAACAAAATCATTTTATAATATGTGTATAGAGATATATGTATGTATGTCCATACTAACTGATAAACATATGCTGGTTCGGTGAAGGAGACAACCCCAAGCTGGAAGCACCGTGAAAGTGATATTGACATAATAATCGGGATTTTCTATTTCACTATATTATCAGCTCAATTTTTTTTTTTTTAATGAAGAACCAATTTTGTCAATTGAGAAGGAAAAATAATTTCGGTAGAAAATTCTTCATTTTTTTATTATTCAAAACATCCAATTAATTATTTTTTAAAAAACTTATTTTTACCACGCATGATGAAATTATAAAAAAAAAAAGTAAATTATTTTTCTTCACATATATAGCAAAATAATATTCTTAAATTATTTTTCATTTAAAACTAATTATAAACGGTACTCTTTGGACAAGGCTACTATATACACTCTCCACTCTTAAATATAAGATCCAATTATTTTTTTTAGAAATTAATAAAGCTAAATAAGTGTAGCTGACAATGATGAAACTTTTGATTTTGGTTAGGGTGTGGGAGAGGGGAATGGGTAAAATGATTTATTTTATCCCTCAAATTTCTGTTTTTGGATGAGATTATAATCTAACGGTATTAAGAGGGATGAACAAAGGTAGGCAAAATAAGGGTATGAAGAATAACCTATTCCTTATTGGGAAGATTATATATCAATTTATAAGTAAATAAATTATTTGTTTAAAAATAAAAATATTTTAAATTAATTTAATTAGTTTCCTCAATCTCTCTATTTTCATTGGCATAATTAATATGGGCAAAATTGTCACAATCTCATTTATTATCTAAAAGATGACTTATAAATATGACCAAATTTTTTGACCAAATGGGACTTATAAATAGGACTAGAGTAGTACTCTATATCATAAATCATAATTGAAAAGCTATTTTTAAAAGTTGGAATCGATATTTTAAATTAGAGGTTCGATTTGAGTCGACATTTCCTGCTTGTCCTTACCTGCTTCTTACCTGCTTCTCTTCAAAACGGTGCGTTTCCATTAAATACATAAATCCTGATTGTATAAAAGAGAGATATCTTATAATTAGAAGTTTGCACGTGCCATCGTTTGCCTGGTAAAATTTCCCGCGAAAATAGCAACAAAATGGAAGCAATCAGATTAACATGAATAGCAGAGGAGGAAACAGCGCGGGAAATAGAACTCTCCTCTGAATGACAGCATTGCCCTTAGTTGAGCCACAATCAGAACCTTTGTTCTTGGTTTAGCCCCAATCCTTAACTTCCCAACTCACTTTTTCAGATAGGAATTTCATGTTTCATTTTTGCCTTTCACTGCTATATTTATGAGAGAAGCAAATCGTTTAACAGCCTCAGAGATTCTTCAAACTTTTGCTAGACAGCTCATGGCCGGTTCAACAATCTTCAGATAATTAGCTTCTGTTCAGATTTAAGGGTTAAGGTCAATGTCTTAGAATTTATAGATTTGACAGGGAATTTTGGCTTCCAAAGCAATTTGTATATTCCTATTTTAATGATGCATCTATAAGTAGAGGTTGCTTTTTGGCTAAGGATGTTTGCTGTGAGACACAAAAGTTCTTAATATTTTCTATTGCTCGGCCAGTTCATGCACAAGAAACTGTTATACTTTTATATTGCATTTTCCTTGTGATACTTTTATTATAGTTGATCTAGGGAGGTGTTTACCCTGTTGCTGAACTTAATGAACTCACTAGTGTGTATCTAGTAGTGTATTGTGTATAAAGTTCAGTTCTAAATGAAATGTCTTATATTTTTTTTTCTTCGTTTGTCTCTATTATCCAAATGCAGGCAGTTCAACAAGATTCAGTTGGTGAGTGGTTTGGCCTGACTTACTTTTTCTTAGGTGAAAAAAGGTAGATAAATTATAAGACTTAAGGATTTCAGAATTTAATAGCATGTTATCATAATTTGCAAAGCTTGGAAACAGAACAACAATCAGCCAAGTGAACTGATATGCAGTCGATAAATGGCTCAAAATTGATAAAAATAACCCACTTTGCAATAATTCCCCTCCTCAGCAAATGATTCAAGTGTTGATTGCATGTCCAATGCACGTTGAAGCTTAGTCAAAATTGGAAGCATCCAGGTCCTATGAATTTAAAGTGCATATCCAAAAGATTAAACTACATTCACCCCCCCCCCCCCAAAAACTTTAGGAGTAATGAGTTTGAAAAACAGAAAAACAGAAAATCTAGAGCATAAATTTCAAGAATAATCATTATTGCCGGAATTGGTACGTAAAGAAATGAAATTACCAATAGAGCTTGTTTCTCTTTGGAATAAGAATTTACAATAACATCCCTCGAAACTTCATTCATAGATGAGGTCAAGTGTCTTCTTCCATTCTAAAAGGAAAACACATTAAGAAGAATATGTAAGAAACAGGTAGAGCAAAAATTAACAGTCATATTTACTGACACCTTCTCAATGCTTACCGTGCAGATGATATTGGCAATCCTCAAGTCCTTTTCCAGTTCCTTAACCAAATTCATCCCCTTCACTGACCAAAAGTAAATATCAGCACCTTATTCTAAAAACTAAACATGTTTTTCCATACTCTGTACAAAGTCTGAGATGAGTCGCCGGCGACAGCAACAGCACCAGCAGCTCGAGGTGGCGTCGCCGATGGAGGTTGATTGTGGTTCGACAGATCTGGAGAGTGATCGCTCGGTTTTTTTTTTCTCCCGTGAGTGAACGCTCTGTTGAAAGACGCTGAATACACCAAAAATGAATGGTCAGATTAAATTAGAACTAATGGTCAGATTCCTCTCTTTTATGAAAACGCACTGTTTTGAAGAGAAGTAGGTAAGAAGCATGTAAGGACAAGCAGGTAATGTGGACTCGTTGGATTTAGCTTTAGCCATAGAAAATTTAAATAATCGCAGGAAATCTAACCGGACCCAGCTGTGGCCTGAGTCTTACCCTAACCGGACCCGACCACGGGAATACCCTCAGTTCCTCGTACCACGCCAATTCCCGTCTCTGCCACTGAAAATTTTCTCTGTTCGAAATGTTAACAATGGAGGATTCAGCCTTCTGCTTCGCCAATAGGAACATTTGGATTGCCTCTTTCGTGGAGGTTGCCGTGGCGGTGGAATCTCTTCTTGCCTGCCAATCTCTCGCCTGCCTCCTTCTAGTGGTATTATAATATATTTATTGTTTCTTTCTCTCTCTCTCTCTCTTTTTCTTTTTTTCTTTTTTATTTTTTGCGACCTACAGCTTAAACATGACTGTTATTCGTGTTAATGGCGTCTCTGATATTGTTCGTTCCACAATTTTCCGCTATGATTTTATGCTCTGTACTGTTGATTCAGGGTTTCATTGGAGTGTTTCGTTTCTTTCTTCTTTGTTGTTTTGTTTAATTTTCAATTATTCATTCATTCACTTGCTTCTTCTTTTAAAAAGGGCTTTGGGATTATGCTGAAACGTCACATATCTTTTGGTTAATATATTTGCTGTTTAAGCTAAACCAACCCCTCAGAATATGAATAAGGACTAGATTCCTTGTATTTGTATTCTTCAGTTTTTGTAATCAAATTATAAATTTTAAGAAAATTCCATCTTGCTATGTGGAACTATTAGAAAAAACGCCTGTTACATTATCATCGTAAATTCATACCTGACCATATCAAATATAAGAAAATGTTCTTGGTAAAGAATTGTGGTTGTGGTTGTAAATAGACACTATTGTACTTTAAAATAGTGGAGCACAACTCCTGTGTGTTTTTCTGTTCCTCCTTCATTTTGCTAGAAAGAAGGGTGATCTTGTACATGGTTCGGTTTTATTCAATCGAGAATGCGATGGTATTTAGAGCACAATCACTAGTTTGCATTTTTATCTGTTACGAATGAATGCACATTAATATTTACGCTTTTGACAAGCTCAATGATTGCTTTGCATAACCCATATACCACCAATTCGTATGTTTGTTTCTCTTTCTCTTCTGTTCAGGAAGGGTATAAATCAGGATTTCAACATTAACAATGCTTTTTTATGCTTCTGGTATCTGTTATTTCTTTATGGTCAGTGATACCTTTGATTTTTAGTCATTTACACATCCCCTATTTGTAAAATGAAAAACTTTGCTCTTCTAAAAGTGAGGTGTATGCTTCATTTTGAGGTATTAGCTCTTTAAATTGTGATTTCTTTTTACTGCCCTGTAATCTATGCCTGAAAAAGTTCAGTGTTTTGTGTGTCCATCTGGCCTTTCATCAGTCTGTCTTTCTTTCTTTCTGCTTGTGAAATCTCTGTAAAGAATTAGTATTGCTGAAAAACTGCATTAACTGATCAACTTAAGCAGGTTACCATTTGCATCCTTACTCCTTTCTTAAGAGGCTATGCTCAAATTCTAAATTGTAATTGTAGATTTGTAGTTTCAAAGTGTGATCGTGTCCTTTTTTTTTTCTGCTCTAATCCTGTGAACATCACATGCTTAGTATGTTTGAAACCATTTTGACGGGTTTGATGTTTGATGCCCTCCAATATAATACAACTGTGAGTTGAGTTGAATGAAATTCTTATGTCTCCGTGTTGATTTATCACTCAGGCTGGATCTCTTCTCTACAACATCAATGATTCAACTTCACCTAAATTATGCAGAATGGATGGAAGGTAAATATAGGTACCTCCTTAGAAGGTAATATTGTTCTTTTTGAGTTGGAAGATTCTGATGTATGTTCATTCTTTTGTCAGCTTTCCTTTAGAAGAACTCTTTAAAGGAAAACATGCTTACCCAGAAAACAAAGATGCAAGTGACACAGACGAAGATGACGAAGACAACGATGAAGAGGCAAATGATCAGGATGATGATGATGATGCTGGAGAAGAGGAAATCTCAGGTGAAGAAGGTGAGGAAGAAGCAGATCCTGAGGGTGACCCTGAGGCCAATGGTGCTGGGGGATCTGATGATGATGATGGCGAAGAAGATGATGATGACAATGATGGAGAAGATGAAGAAGAGGAAGAGGAAGTGGAAGAGGAGGAAGAAGAGGAAGAGGACGAAGAGGACGAAGTTCCTCAGCCACCTGCCAAGAAGAGGAAGTGAGAATTATGCTAGGTACATTGTTTTCCCACCTTTCTTTGTAATGCTCAATCTAGTTCCTGACACTAGATTCGCCATCCCGTGAAGTAGACATGATCCCTTGCGTCAAGGATTATAAATCATAAACACCTGCAATTAGTGTATTCTCTTGTTATTATTTAGTTTGCGTTATACTACCTCTGGTTCTAATTATAGGAATACTTTTGTAGTGTAATTTGCACTAGAAAAATGTTCCTATAATTAAAACCGGACGGAGTAGTTCTATCCCTTTTCATTTGCTACTACTTCATTTTGTTTAAGAGTCGTGAAACAATATATTTACCGTTATTTGAAAATAGAACAGAAAATCAATCTTCAGATAGTGGAATAATGATACTTTTTTTTCACTTTTAGAAACAAAAATGCTGTTTTTGGCGGGGTAATGCTCACTCTAGTTTGAGTTTTTTTTTTTTTTGCTCAAAGACTCTAGTTTGAGTTGATATCAAGTTTTTTCAATAAATAAAATTCAAATATATCAGTTATCACTGCAAGATTATTGTTTTTTTGAAGTAGCCGCGCATACTTATTTTTACTATCTTGTAACACCTACAGGATTTTAATATTTTTCTATGCAAAAGTACTTTCTACTTTATTTGAATAATTTTACTAAATACTAGTTTCTTTATTACATATCGTTTTATTTAATAAAATTACACTAAAAGGCCAATTGACAAAAAAATCAAGAAATTGAGACTGAGCATTGGCTGAAAATTTCTGCCGAACATTTAAGTAGCCCCTACTTTACTGCACACTCGTCAAGTGTTAGATGCATTGTGCTTGTATAGATGTGTGTAACAAAATCCTTAATTATACCGTGCCGACACTTACTGCAAAACGACTCCAGCAGCACCGAAATTCGAGTAAATGTACGGGAATTCCTTTTGGGTGCTAATGAATCTGGACCGGATTTTATTTTTTTCAATCTTAGTTTTTTATTCTTTTTTATTTTAATAGATATAAAACTTAAACTTTGGGGTTATTTATAGCAAAATGAGTTAGTCCCTCACAATTTAAGGAACCAATGTTCAAATTCCTGCTGAAAGAGGTATCAACATTTCATACCAGACAGTATTTCAAACAAGATGACTTCCACTAAGAAGATACATGTGCCTATTTAATTAAAAATTAAACTTTCATAGTAAACTAACACAGAAGTGACGTATATGCAATTATTAATTTATCATATACGACTGACTATTCATGTTGGCTTATATGAATGATTCTCTTGATGCAAGGGGGAATATAAATAAATATTCTGCAGCACTCTGACAGTAATATGGATGCTGTTTTCCCTTCAAAGTAAACCTACAAGAATATTCATAATTACGACCAAATAAAGTTAGTGAAAAAAATCATTGCATGTGTCATTAACAACTAACAAGTTCCATTAATTCTACTCAAAACGAAGTTCATCATCAGAATAAAACATAGTCACTTAGGAGAAAAACAGTTATACAGCATGTCAGGATCAATGATATCACAAGGTCTTTTTTTCTTTTGGCCAAAAGCACAAGATCTGCTTCTTCTCAAATAATGTTCATTGAGGTAAATTACATATAGCTCCTTCAAAAAATTTATGATCTTCGGTCGCACTCACGCCTTCTCTAGTTTTAGAATATTACATTAAACTCTCTTATGTTATTTCTCATAAGCATTGTCTTGGCCCTTAAGGAATGAGGATCCCGTTAAGTTTCTACCTAGCTTTATAGCGGAAAGTTTCTAGCATCTCAATGATTAAACCTCAAATTTTTCACGGATTCATGGCAACGGAATTGAGCAATTCGGGGTGGAAAAAAAAGGAGAGAAAACAGTTGTGATGCAAGGAATTAAATATGACATTCAGAGAATCGTCGGGTGTCTTAATGATCTATGTAGTATGACTTTAAAATAGGCTATTGAAACTGAATACTTCTAAATGAAAACCGCATTATATAACTCTGTCAAAATCATGTTTTCGCATAAGCTGAAATTAGATGGGCTGAGCGTATCATCTAAAACATCTAAAACAAATGGGAAGCAAATGCTAGTTTCTACAAGAGTAAATTACAAAAGCAGGACACCGGATTCTTTTCCTAACTTCGAAGATGCATCAGTAGGCCGTTAATGGTATCCTCTGCAAAGCAGAATTAGTGTTTGATTATGGATGGTGTTTGAGAGGAATATCATAGTTCTATAGCAAAAGTTAAGAAAAACATCAAAAGATAAAAGACAATTGATCATCTCAAACCATAATAGACAGAAGAAGCAAAGCCAATAGAATATCACTTGGCCACTGAAAATAAGAACGAGGACTACCCGGAAATTAAGAATACAAGATACTTCAAACCAGAACAACGAAACAAAAACAACTACTAGTTTAAAAAGATTGAAATTTCACTCACTAAGGCAGTTTTCCCGATCGGAAAATAGCAAACTTGGACATCTCCGAGTAAGAGTACGCAATCCCATTCTCCTTCAGAAACTCTTCAAGAAGCTGCTTAGCCTTTTCAGGATCAGCACTCTCACACTCAATCTCGTACAACGTTCCAAAACCAAAACTAGTCTCATCCACTTCCAATTTCAGATCCTTCCACTCATACACACTCCTCACATTTTTGAACCCTCCTAAGCCCACATATCCCTCCTTACCCACCACCCCAAACTCCTCCTTCACCCTCCTCAGCACTCTAGACTCCACAACCGAATCCAACTTCCTCGGTTCAGCCACGCAATCGCGACCGATCTTCGGGTCTAGATCTTCTTCATCCTCCTCCACCCGACTCACGCCGTTGACCAAGACCGCCTTGGCTTTGAGCGAAACGACACAGCGGGCGTCGTCGTCGTAGAATCGGAGCCGGAGGACGGCACGGCGAGACGAGAGCTCCCCGGCTGCGCCGTCGAAGAACAGATTCTCTTGGCGATGGGTTATGATGTGGAACGGAGCGAGTGAAGCCGTGACCATACGATGAGCTTCAGCATTTTCTAGCCGCAGCTTGACTTCCACCTCCATTGGGGATGATGAGGAAGGAGAAAGCAGGCGTATGTTAATTACTCTAGAGGGAAAATTTAGGGTTCGTTTAGGAGGAAATGCCAATTCGATGCGCTTTGGAAGAAGAATCCTTGGCGCGATCGAGCTGATGGAGGAGAGTAGCTGCGCCAGTGGTGGTGGAGTTGGTGGGGGTGGCGGCGGCGCTCCGTCGAGCTTCCTCGAGTTCTTCTTTATCTTCGATCTTCACTTCGATTTTAGTGGGTCGTCTAAGCATTTTCTCTCGGAATCTGATCCTGGAATTAACAAATCCACATCCCCAATGGGAAGATTGGTTCGTGTCAATCGTCTTTATGCTTCTGAGCAAAAAAAAAAAAATCGTCTTTATGCGATCGTTCTGTCCGGATGCTCATTCGTTTATGACCCGTCGGGTCGGATCCCAAATATATATATATATATATATATATATATATATATATATATATATATATATATATATATATATATATATATATATATATATATATATAATATTTTTTTTGGGGTTGATATAAAGAATGGCAAGAAGCCTATATTAAGGGGATTAACTCCCAAGCACTCACGGTCAACCCAATTCCTTAGAAAAGAAGGGCACACACTGAAAACGTCAGAAGAGGAAAGACCTCTTTTAGCTAAAGCATCAGCAATACAATTAAAATCTCTCGGAATAACACGAACATCAACCTGTCAATCCAAGCCTAACAACTCTCTAGCTTTCAAAACCAAATTGCTACAAGAAATGCAAGCATGATCAAGAATCACATTAATAACATCATCAGCATCAGATTCTAAGATGATTTTTTTAAAACCCAAGTCCCAGGAGAGCTGCAAGCCTTCAACCATAGCCCATTCCTCAGCGGAGTTAGACGGGCAGTCACCAATACTTCTAGCAAATCCCACAACCCAACAGCCTAAAGAATCCCGGATCACACCCCCACAACCAGTCGTGGAAGACTGCAAAGAGCTAGCACCATCAACATTCAGTTTAAGCCACCCACAAGACGGCCTCTCCCACCCCATCATCAAATCAGAGATTTGCTGAACAAATGAACTCGCAGCCTCATCCAAAAACACATATCTGGTCCATACCAAAGAAATGATCACCCCACGATTTGGCGGTTTAACAAAATTTCTTTCGAAAAGACATTGGTTTCTCCAACCCCAAAGCTTCCATAAACAACTCCAAAAAAACTGGCCCATTGGCCTTTCCAACTAACACCAACTTGACTACTTAAATTAAAGTTCAACCATTCTCTCAATCCTAAAGAAAAGAAAGAGGAAACAAACCTTGGTTCAAATGCTCAGTCCCCCCGAAAATCCTACCTAGGCCCAAGTTCGAAATACTCCGTCCGTATAACAATTTAAATCGAGCCTAAAATGCAAATCATCCAGGAAATTCGGTGACGGCATGATAAGACTACTTTTTGGTAAGCGGTTTGTGTTGCTTAAGTAAGGTCTCAAGTTCGAGCCTTGTGAATGCAGAAAAGCTCCACTGGGAGACTCTCCCACCATAGCTAGGTGCGCAACGCGGGTCAGATCTAGATTATTCAGAGTGAAACTCTGGATATCGGATGGGCAACCAAAAAAATAAATAAAAATAAGACCACTTTTGTCACTATTAGAAGCCGCCGCTGTGGCCGTGGGGGACCCTGTTTGTGCCAAAAAATCGGGTATGAATTTCTTCTCCAATTTTGAATGGTCTTCGAAGGGATTTTCCCAACTATCAACGGCAGAAGTTCATTTTATTTTACAGTCATTGTTGGCACTTGGCAATGAACTATTCACACCGATTCTTCCAGATGTTAGAGAGAAAAGGAGGACAAGGGGGTGAGAGATATCCCCTGTTCCCGCTTGGTGGTCAATGCCAGTGGTTTCATTCCTTCCTAATAAATAAATTTTCAGCCGTAATTTGAAAAAAAAAATGCAGAAATTTCAAGCCATAAATGTAGGGCCCGAATTGGTTGATTTGCGATGAAGTGTAGTTTTGCATACTACAGTTTCTATTCTTGTTTTTCTGATTCGAGGACGTACATACCTTGTTAGAGCTCTAAAATCATGAAGAATTCTGAAGAATTGGAGCTCCAAGAGCAACAGGAGGTTCTCGTCACCAACTGTTCTCAAGGAGGAATCAAACACACACTGGCACGCACATTCGCCGCCAACAAGTGTACGGTGGTTGCCACAAGTAGGTCACAGTCATCCATAGTAGACCTAGACCAAGATCCAATGAATTGATCTGTCTCCAATTTTACTTTTTTTAATAATTAAGGAATATAGAGGTCATTTGGCCCAAATTCTAAATTCCTAATAGTGTCACATTGTAACATCCTAATTTTTAATTTTAGGATTTAAATATGATTATGAAAGAATTATATATAATAAATGTATTTATCATATAAAAAATAAAAAATTGAGAAATAAAAATCCTTATATTAAATTAAGGATTTATTTTCCATTATTATTCAATAATTACAATTAAATGAATAATAATCCTAGTTTACATATCTCTTTCATTGTTATATTTTGAACCCTCCCTTCAGCCCATTATGCTCCATTCGAATAAACAACAACCCAAATACCCAATGCCCAATTCATTTAATCTCTTAAGAGCCCAGCATGGGAAAAGCATCATATAAAAAAAAACAAGAAGAAGAGAGCAACAAAAGCAACTCATACACGTAACCGGCACAGTACCATACTTTGATTCATATTTTGCTTAAACATGTAAACAGTCTCAACGCCGAAAGCCCAGAGAGATTATATCAACACCCTAACTCTCTCTCATCATCATTTTGAGTTCAATCTGATCACGGAAGATCAGGAAAGAATCAGAACCACCATACTTCTCCTTTCATCCTGCACCGAAGAAAAACCCGTTGGTCTACGATCGTAAAACCGGACCCTTAGTGCGCTATATAATTCATACTCCTTGAACCCCCATTCATTCAAGTTGCTGCAAACAAGACCAAGACCGAGAGAGTGAGAGAGAGATTCACCTATTCTTTCCTCTGCAAAACATGCCGAAGAACAGGGGTGTTTGGTTTTGTCTCACAAGCTAGGAACTAAAGGTAAGTCATTAAGTTTCTTTCCCTCTAGTTACCGCCAGTTTCCAGTGAAAAGTGTGAATATTAAGCTAGAGGAAATAGACCACGAGTTGCTGAAACTGAAAACTGAAAAAAAAACAGGGATCATTATCTTTTAGCTTGTGCTTGCGTCTTTGACTCGCTCCTTCACTGTTCAGTATTTAAATATATAGGTGTCTTTGAGTTTATGTCTCTTTCACGTAAGGAGATTATCTCAGAATCCTTCCCACCTCATCCCTCAACATCTGATCTGAGCCATCCAAAAATGAATCTAACGGTTAGAAAAAATTCTCATTTTTACCGCATGCGCTGTCAACATCGCATGCGGTTTTGACATTAATGATTTTCAGCCTTTAGATCATTTTTTGAACGGCTTAGATGAAAAGATACTGAGGGATGAGGAGGGGAGGGATTCTGAGAGAATCCGGATCCCTCTTTCACTGCATAAGCCTTGTTGTCTTAAGGACGTGTAAAGAGTTGCATAATGAAACTGAGAACCTCTGTGTATGCGTGTGCGTATCTGCATAAGGAGAATAAGAAAAGTTGACCCTATGCATATGTTTAAGGAGAATAAGAAAAGTAATATATATATATATATATGCTCGTGGTCATGCATGCATTGGCCTAGGAAAAACATCAAAGTAGTAACTTTTAACAAAAATTATACCTAATTGAAGCTGTTCTGTCATAGAACATAGATCTCTAACCCTAGGTGGGCTAGGATGTGGATATAGGATCAAATAGCTCTCCCCCAAGCATCCATGAATTGGATACCCGAGAGGAACGGAGATCACAAAGCACAGGGACTTGACCTAGGAGCGATTCCTTGGGCCTACGTACCCTGAAGAGGGATCAAAGTCCACATAGTTCGATTGTACGGGAGGCGTTTGGCCAAGGGGGTGGTGTGTGTGCTCTGTGTGCAGTATATGCAATTGAGAGAGAGCGTAGAAGATGTGTACCTCTTTAGGTTAACCAACTATATATAGAGGCTACCTTAGGGTTAGGGTTTGGACTTGCTGGGCCTTTGGTGCCTTCAAGCCCAAATGTATTAGATGTCTCCCGTTGGGCCACACTTATGACGAGCGTAATATTTGATTCCATAACAGTTGCCCCCAAGCTCGGTAGTTCAGGTCTCTGAGCTGCCGAGATTAATTGACTGCTTTCCGAGATCCCCTGAATCCGACTTTGCTTTCATAGCAATTTTCCCGGGCTAATTGTCTGGTTTATATTCCTGCATTTAATAACATGTAAGTAAATCACAATAAATGGAAAATACTTACTGTTTGTGCAAACCGTTCAATGTGCTCATTTCGGATACTTGTCCGAGCTTGCATTAAACTTTATGGTTTGCATTTATGGCGGTTTTTGATAACACGCTTTTCCACTTAACAAATCGTTGTCCCCTCTGTTGCCCCCCAGCCTGGTAGTTCAGGTCTTTGAGCTGCCAGGATGTGTTGCTTTCCAAATCCGGACGAGGTGCTCGCGACTGTTGGGATTCCGTGCGTGGTGACCCGAGATTCCGGGTTTATATACTTTGAGCCGAGATTTCGGGTTTATAAACTTTAACACCGAGATTCCGGATGTTATTTATTCTAACACCGAGATTCCGGTTTAGATACTTGAACTCCGAGATTTCGGGCTATAAACTTTAACACCGAGATTCCGGATGTTATTTATTCTAACACCGAGATTCCAGATGTTATTTATTCTAACACCGAGATTCCGGATTAGATACTTTAACTCCGAGATTCTGGGTTATTTACTTGAACTCCGAGATTCCGGGTTATATATTCTAACACCGAGATTCCGGATGTTGCAAATAATCCAATAAAGGACTTTCCCTTATTTCAACCAGATTCGGTTTAATCGGGATCTTCATACGGAACTCGGATTTTAACCAGATTCAGTTTAATCGGGTCCTCCTCCGAAACTTTACACGGATCCCGGATTTTAACCAGATTCGGTATAACCGGGATCCGCCTTCTGTTTTTGTTTCCTGCAAAACTCTAAACAACACTTATCTCGACTTTACCGTGTCTCAAAGGGTGCACGTTCTAACCAAAGGGTGCACGTTTTGACCATTTTTTCTACGGAGCCCGGATTTTAACCACCGGAGGTTATTTATTCTAACACCGAGATTCCGGTTTAGATACTTGAACTCCGAGATTTCGGGCTATAAACTTTAACACCAAGATTCCAGATGTTATTTATTCTAACACCGAGATTCCGGATGTTATTTATTCTAACACTGAGATTCCGGATTAGATACTTTAACTCCGAGATTCTGGGTTATTTACTTGAACTCCGAGATTCCGGGTTATATATTCTAACACCGAGATTCCGGATGTTGCAAATAATCCAATAAAGGACTTTCCCTTATTTCAACCAGATTCGGTTTAATCGGGATCTTCATACGGAACTCGGATTTTAACCAGATTCAGTTTAATCGGGGTCCGCCTTCGTCCCTTTCGTAAGGGCGGACTTCACAATCTATCCGGGATCCAATTAAGGAGCTTGGATTTAATTGTATAAAACAGACTTGACATGATTTTGGAAGACGGGTTTGATTACCCTGCCCTCTACATGTTTAATTTGTACATGATTTTGGAAGACGGGTTTGATTACCCTGCCCTCTACATGTTTAACTTGTACATGATTTTGGAAGACGGGTTTATGTACCTCAGATTCCTACATGTTTTTCTTGTACATGATTTTCGAAAACGGGTTTCTTTACCCTGAATTCTACATGTTTAATTTGTACATGATTTTCGAAAACGGGTTTCTTTACCCTGAATTCTACATGTTTAACTTGTACATGATTTTAGAAGACGGGTTTGATTACCCTGCCCTCTACATGTTTAACTTGTACATGATTTTCGGAAACGGGTTTCTTTACCCTGAATCCTACATGTTTGGCTTGACATGATTTTCGAAAACGAGTTTCTCGACTCAGATTCATACATGTTTGAACTGGACATGATTTTCGGAAACGGGTTTCTTTACCCTGAATCCTACATGTTTAGCTTTGACATGATTTTCGGAACCGGGTTTATATACCTCAGATTCCTACATGTTTTGCTTGGACATGATTTTCAAACACGAGTTTGTTTACTCAGAATTCATACATGTTTACCTTCGACATGATTTTCGGAAACGGGTTTATGTACCTCAGATTCCTACATGTTTTGCTTGGACATGATTTTCGAAAACGAGTTTCTTTACTCAGAATTCATACATGTTTATAGACTTGGCGGCTGTAGCCATCTTACATGGAGCCTGAGATTTAAACCAGATTCGGTGTAATCGGGGTCCGCCTTCAAAACTTAACACGGAGCTCGGATTTTAACCAGATTCGGTTTAGCCGGGATCCGCCTTCAAAAATGGTAAATTCATCAATAATCCATTGCTTAAGCGGAGTTGAAGCTAGAGCGTGAAATAAAACCAATATCCCCCAGACCAATGCCTTTATAATTAAAATGCATGGCAAAAGTGGAGAAGAGCTTGGAGGTTGGATGCCGTTGTATGGATAGTCTAATATATCCTTTAATTAATCAGGGTGCATATACCATGCAATATGTAGAACACGTTTGATAAGCTAACCACTTCTTCAAGTATAGTCCTTTACTTTCAAACCAGGCCATGCCGAGGCCCCTACAATCAGGAAGCTCCAAGTGTAATTCTTTTGAGGCTGTGCACCAGGAACTCAAGAATAATAATTGAGAAAACACCAACAGCTAGAAGATTGACTTTGGGAACCATCTTGCATAGTCTTTGCCGTAGCTTTAATAGACGGTTGAACTACTTTCAACTTCAAGAGCACCATAGTATGGAATTGTTAGCATTCTTTCCAAACTGGTGACACCATATATAGTCGCACCAACAACAAGTGCAAAAACAGCCACAACAATTTTTGTATCTGCAAGCACTTTGTAACATTTAATTATATCTACAAGCACTTTGTAAAAGAATATTAAGAGTGACCAAATTGAGTTTTGTGCCCTTAGATGACATGTCATCATTGAGCCTTAACACCTCAGCCATATTTCCCTTTCATCCTTTCTTTAAATTGAAATGCCTCATCTAGTCACAAGAATCTTCTAACATCTCGTAACACTTTTGAAGTTCATTAGCTTTCAATAATGAGGCCAACAACAAATTGCACGTTTTCTGAGATGGAAACATCCCCTTCCTCCAAAATAAACAAAGTATCTCAATAGCAAAATGAAGATCAATATTCTTGAATTAGGAGCATAAAATATGAATCAACAAATCCCACCCATCGTGATTTTTTGCACACCACTTTTTCACCAATGGGTTGGATAAATTCAGGTCTTTGCTGCAATAAATCATCTACTAGTGCAAAAAATCATCTACTATTGCATTCAATTTTTTCCCCAGATATCCGAGTGGTTTATCATACTGCCGAATATTTTCATCAGAATATGACAGCTCCCTACTGCATTCTACCATGTTATATGGCCAGTTAGGACGCTCTCCTGTCAACTTTGCTAAATTTAATTTAGCATTAAGTTCTCCAGATGTGTAGATATATCAGTAGAAAGCTAGCTAGCAGATTTTCTTGGTAAATGACCACATTTAACATACATATGAACCAAGGCCGACATATTAAATACATTGAATGCATAATCATACCAGATTAAACGACCATGAATGCATAGTCAGAGTTGATTATTTTAAGTTGCACATCAGGCCCCCACTGTGAAACGACATTCCCATGAGGCTCGTTCCTCTGCTTCTCCACTGAAATAGCTTCTCGGTTTGAAAGTGTATCTCGGCGTAGTATGTTAAACTTTGTATGATCCCGTCATTGGGCTTTAGGTAGGGTCCCTTTTATGATCTCGACATCTCCAGCCTTTATAACGTTGAACCGGGTTCCTCTCTATCAAACCTCCATCTCAGCTTCAGTGTCAAATGGACACCTCGGCTGAGTATCTCGGTCACACACACACATATGTATCTCGGCAGGAACCTCGGAGTAGAGAGCAATATACTGATAATTATAAATAATTCCAACGCTTTGCCAATCCTGTGCATTTGCATGATGATCGCCTTTCACTGTGGTGTTGGCAGGTCCTGATGTCGGGCTCCATTTGATTGCAAATGGGATGATGCGGCAACCCATCCCGTAATTGCTTTTGAACAGATGAAGGCATCCCGACTAACCCGCCATTGTATGTCGGCATTAGAGGCATCTCATCATCATCTCGGCATCTTGGCTGCATGAATGAAGAACCTCGGCATCCATGCCTATCTCGCCCCACCAGAGCCTACCTCGGTTTTCCAAACTATTCTGGTGAGTTCCTCCGGTGGTACACGATGGACTTTGAATGGTCAGGATCCTCCGCTCGACCCGTCCCATGTAATAATGAATACGACTATGAGAGCATACACTGAATGTTACCTCAGGTGCTTCACCCAGAATCTCGGTTTGGACTTGCTGAAGCATTCCGAAACTGTATTTTAGGTCGGAAATCTGGAAGTGAGGCACCTCGGCAATGAGAGCCTCTGCTCTTCTCCTCCCTCGGCTTCTTTCTCATGATCTCGGTTCAGAGGTAAGGCACTCTTTGTGCTGGATGATAATTTCACGATCATGCGGAAGTGAACCTTTTCCAAGCCATGATAGTCCACAAGTGGCATTGATTTGGAGTGGTCTATCGGTTCCAACTCCAAGACATAAATCAGTCAGAACCAGATTTCAAAAGACGCAATCTCAGATCCGGGAAAATTGCTATACCCCTAACATAAATATTCTTCGGCGAATAATCCCAGATCCCAGAATCCTTTGTGGGCCTGTGGATATAACTCTGAAAATTTTGGCCTTCTTCGTGTGAAGTTTCCCTAGCAGATTAATGATTTTTCGTCAGCAATCTGGGAATTGGAGTTATTGACCTCTTTTTTTTTGGTCGCGGGAATCAGAAATTTACCGATTTCCCCACGGTCGGCGCCAATGTTCTGTCATAGAACATAGATCTCTAACCCTAGGTGGGCTAGGATGTGGATATAGGATCAAATAGCTCTCCCCCAAGCATCCATGAATTGGATACCCGAGAGGAACGGAGATCACAAAGCACAGGGACTTGACCTAGGAGCGATTCCTAGGGCCTACGTACCCTGAAGAGGGATCAAACTCCACGTAGTTCGATTATACGGGAGGCGTTTGGCCAAGGGGGTGGTGTGTGTGCTCTGTGTGCAGTATATGCAATTGAGAGAGAGCGTAGAAGATGTGTACCTCTTTAGGTTAACCAACTATATATAGAGGCTACCTTAGGGTTAGGGTTTGGACTTGCTGGGCCATTGGTGCCTTCAAGCCCAAATGTATTAGATGTCTCCCGTTGGGCCACACTTATGACGAGCGTAATATTTGATTCCATAACAGAAGCAGTTCGAAAACATTTTCCCAAACTAAGGCAATCAAAGGCGTTAGTCAACTGATCCCTTTGACTAGGGGTGAGCAACGGGCGGACGGGGCTGCCCCGGGGGTAACCTGTGACCCGCCCGTTTAAATTAAACGGGTACGGGGCGACCTGTACCCGCGATGAAAACCCGTTTAACCCGTATAAACGGGTATGGGTTAAACGGGTCCAGGGAACCCGTTTAGGCGTTCTGCCCCTTTTTTTAATTAAAAAAAACAGGTTTTTGGGTCTAGAATTTTTTTGGCCCAGAAGTCCAAAACAGTTTTTTGGCCCAAACTCTTTTTGTTGCGTTTTTTGGGGCTAGAACAGTCCCTTTTTTTTGCGTTTTTTTTTGTTATTTACCTGCCCAATATAGTTGAATGCATTAATCTAATCACAATAATGCTCAATGATTTCATGCAAGTTGCAATAGTAATTAAATACCCACATCAATGAATATGACAATAGTAATTAAATACCCACAGATTTTTTTTCTTTCCCTTTTTTGGTTGTGTTTTTAACCTGCTCAATAATCACAATCATTCAAACTTCAATCATTACATCACAACTTCACAAAGAAATATATCAAGAGGATCCTACTAGCTACCTTTACAAAATACTGCAAATCCACCAAAAAAACATAAATTAAAGATATATGTTATATAGTTTTTAATATAATTTTTTGGTTCATGTACTGGAGGTTTTTCGTATTATAACTAGCTGGTGTTCTGATATATATATAGATGATTTACTCAGTTGTTCCCCCAACGTAACTCACCCATATTAATGCCTTAATTAATTAACCGCCCATCCTCTGATTTCAACATTTTTGCGTATTGATGGCAAAAAAAAAGGCAAAGTTTATTTAATTCAGATGCACTGCTATGTGAAGCTGTCTGGTCTTTTTGCCTATATATTCAGGTAAGTTCAAATTCATTATTGAGCATATATAGGGATTAACAAGGCAAGTTGAAAAGGCTATACTTTATGTGAACATCCCAACTTGCTGCTTTGATAACCTGATTGTAATTCGAAGAAAAAATAAGCTGATTGTAATGAACAGTGGCTATGAGGGAGACTAATCATTCTGGGGATCATCTGATATATGTACACCGCCTGAGGGAGTGAGGGGAAACCAAAAAAAAAATCTAAACGGGTACAGGCGGGGCACGGGTCACCCGTGCCCTGCCCGTATAATCAAAACGGGTACGGGGCTGACCCGTCCCAGTACCGGGCCCAATCTGGGCGGGCTTAATCCGGGGAAAATCCTACGGGGTGCGGGCGGTCGGGCGGGTTGCGGGTCACTTGTTCACCCCTACCTCTGACGGCGTCAGCAGATTGACGCCTCTGACTGGTGGCGTCAATCAACTGACGCCACTACTGGCTGTGGCGTCAATCAACTGACACCGTCAGAGGCGTCAGTTGACTGACGCCTCTCCTTGCGTCAGTCTCCTGACGCCAGTCAGGAGAGATGCCTGACGCGTCAGGATTCCTCCCCGCCCCCCCCCCCAAAAAAATCACCCCCATATACACAACACATGCCCCCTAATCACTTCTCTTCACTCATTTCATTTCCCGTTTTCATTTACTCTTCCCTCTTCCTCTTCATTTTCCTTTCCTCTTCCTCATCCAATTCACTCCTCACATTTTCTTCATCCTGAAAACTTCGCCCGTTCTCCATTTTCTTCTTTCTTTTTTACTCTCACCCACATGCATCAGCAACTCATCACACACACATACACCTCCCCATCCTTCCAATCTCCATCCATTCCCTCCTTTGCTGAAGCTAAGAAAATGCTGAGAGAGGCTGCGAAACTTTGAGATATAGAGAAGAGAGAATAACTGGAAGGAAGAAGAAGGAGGCTCAAATTCTCTCACACTCTTGACTTCACGTTTGCACAAGTAATATTTAATTTTTTTGTTATGTTTATTGTTTAACAATTTGATGTAAATTTTAATTATGTACATTTATAATGATAAATAATATAAGGAGTAAATAATAATTATAATTAATAATTTAGGAAATTAAAATATTTGCATTTGATACTACCTTAGGATACAAAACTAATTAGTAAATTAATTAATTAGTGATTTTGTGTGTTAATTATAAACCTTAAGATAAATGACTAATTATTTAATATTTTGTAAATTAAATACACCACCCAAGAGGACAAATTCCTTAGCCATACTAGTTGGAGGTGGAAGAAAAAATGGAGGAAAATGGAGGTGGGATGGAAGAGATAGAGGTTGGGAGTGAATGGACGAAGATGGAGAGGCTAGAAATGAAATGGAGTGAAGGAATATGACCTCAATGAGGGTTTTGGTTGATTTTTATCTCAAGAAGTCAAGTCAAGAGAGAAAAATAGGTTAGAGTTCAGATTTGGAGTCCAAAACGCACGTTTTATGCAGTGCAAAATTTGACAACTGGCCTCGGCAAGTGTGTTACCCACTGAGGCCAATGACATAGAGAAGACATCATATTCATAATTGGGCTGACTTGCCCCAGCAAGTTATATACTTGTTGAGGCGAGTTGCACAGTGACAACACTTGATTTTCTTGTTTCTTTGTTCCTTGTTCAAGCCTTTGCTCTTCATTTCTTCTTATGACCTACAATAGAAATCCATGTAAAGAAACATCATATGTCATCGAAATCAATTAATCAATAATTAATCACCATGTTAAACTAATGAATGTATCTTATTCATTACTAATCAAGTCTCATCTACAATGACTCTCTCAGCCTTATATAGGCTCAAGCCCATTCAAGAATACAATAACTAATGCAAGAATACAAGACTACTAATTACTCATACTAACACTCCCCCTCAAGTTAGGGCTATATGTATCAATGACACCTAACTTGCTAGACAAATACTTGTGAGCTTCTATTCTCAAGTTCTTTGTCAATATGTTAGCCAAAGCCAATTTGTTCTTGAAGATCTTTCATGTACTCTGACAATGCTCTAGTATCCTTGACTTGTCAAGATCATTGTAGAGAATAATGTGCCATCTGACATGCTTCAAAAATTCACAAAAATGGCCCTATTCCTTGCCCTCTGTGAGCTGAAACCATGGCATCAATTAAGAGCTTTCTTGTAAGCCCCATGCGTGAGATGTATTGTATGAGTAACCAATTAGCCTTGACATATTCAACATATGGCAGTGAATAGTGGTATATCTCCAAGCTGATTTTCTTCTCTGCAGAAGATGGCAATAGAACTCTTGACTTGTCCACCTCATCTTTTACAGCTGCTCGATCATTAAGGTTCACAGCTTGTAGCATGTCGCTCTAAAGCTTCATAACATGCGGCATTAAATCCAAGCTTGACAAACTTAAACCTTCAATCTCTATTGCCATAGTTTCATCAAGTCCTTTTGAAGAACATCAGATCAATTGGACCAACTTCACATCCACCTTAATCCATGTTTTCACTTCATTTTATTCCCAAACTCTTCTCAAACCAGTAATTTTCTCATTAACAAAACTGACCATGTCGCCCCCTGTCAATTTTTTAAAGTTCTATGAATAAGCTTCACCTCCTTGATGCCAATCATAAGACTAGTTGTTTCAAATGCAGGAGGCAACAGGTTGAGGCAGAAGAACACAACATGTGCCACACCATGACCCAAACCACCGGCCAGAACAATTTGCATCTTATCTGCCAGTGAAAGGTGTGGTTTTGATTCACGCTTCTACCTTGCCAAACCCATCAAGGAGGTCATCAAATGCCCCAGGGGGAGCCGACGATGCCAAAGCAAAAATGTTATCATATTTACCTTTAGACGAACTCTTCAACCCAGGAAAGCCATCGAAAATGTCATCATCATAGACAGGTTTGTCATACACTGGGAATTTTAGAGACTTGGAACCATGAAACATGGAATCCAAATTGAATGACGAATCAGCGTTAAGACTTTGCGATTTGCTCGGGAACCTCGCTAATGACCCAAACAGATCATCGAAACGAGCAGTATCTCGTTTCTTTTGGTAACCAGACAACCCAAATGTGACGAACAACAAGGTACTTCAGATGCTCAACAAATCGCAAGAACTGAGGGATTTACCAAGAAAAACTTAGGCGCATGACTTCGGATGCTTGGGGAACTTTGATGACCCAAAGTCACAAATTGCGATTCTGAACCAGAGACAGTATCTTTCTGCTGCTGATGCTGAACACTCTGAGAATTCTTCAACTTGCTTCTTGTTGGACTTTTGTCAAACAGAAGGTGAAAACCGCGACCTTGATCGGAAAACCAGACCTCGATCTGTCCAAGAACCGCGAAACACTGCCCCCACCGGCGAAGATCAGTGCAAAACCGCGAACAACCGAGATAGAACCGCGAAAGCGAACCGAAACACCGCCCCCACTGTCGAAGATCAGTGCAAAACCGCGAACCACCGCGAATCAGTGCAAAACCGCGAACCACCGAGACAAAACCACAAACCACCGCGAATCAGTGCAAAACTGTGAACCACCGTCGGATTCGAACCACCGTTGATCTTCCAGCGAAATCCGCGATCGAGACTAACCAAGAAACCCTCGGGAACCACGAACCACCGTCTGTACCTCCGACCTCCGATCTTCTGGCGTGACCAACCAAGAAACCATTGGTAATGGCTTATCGAGCGAGAAGGATGGGATGGGAACGGAGGATGGGATGGGAACGACTTACGTACGAGAGGTTCTCTTGTCTCTGGCAAGAAGTCCCCTAATTGGGAATCCAAGATTCAACCGGGTCAAAAATAGTGACCCGAATTAATTGATCAACTGACACTCGTGAATATCCGGCCAAGACTTGGGCCTTTCTGCAAATAATATATGTGGTGAATCTTGCTTACTAGGCTATTAATCTTGATCAAAAACCAACCTGGGAGGTCAAGATAATTGGAGAACCCATATGGTGGAAACCCAAGAACCACCTTTACCTTCATGTGCTTCTTGGTTATCTGGCTCCAACCCAAAACCCAAAACCTGGCTGTGATACCATGTTAAACAAATGAATGTATCTTATTCATTACTAATCAAGTCTCATATACAATGACTCTCTCAGCCTTATATAGGCTCAAGTCCATTCAAGAATACAACAATTAATACAAGAATACAAGACTACTAATTACTCATACTAACACACCAATTATGACAATGTCTCCCCTTCTTAACACTAATTTTATGCAAGCACAATTAATCCAAAATAACTACAATTCAATGCACTTATGACTTGAATACAAGTTAATCACCCCCAAAATAGCATATAAAGTGTGTGTGTATTGAGATTCATAATTGATCCTCTGAAACGGAGTTGATGTTGCCTAGTAAAAGCAACATGTCCTTCGAAGGATAAAGAGGAGGAAAAGCAGCCGAGGCAAGGCAAGCAGAGTTGACCTCACTCCAATGAAAGTACAGAGTAATGAGTGGTGAAGAACAATGTAGGAATCTGGATCCCCTTAATCTAGCATGATACCAATTTTTGCATACACATTGAAATCGAATAAGGGACTTTACAGGAAGTCTTTTGAGAATGTTTGCGAGGATTTCTTTAGGAAGATATGGTATGACGCCATCATTTACCATCTGCATTATAGTGCTCGATTGGGAAGATCAGATCTCTCAGAGGATTGAGGAAAGCCTTAGGTCTAGTAAAGAGAGAAGAGCAGGCGAGAAGGGTAGGAAGAGAGAAGGTCTACGGTCCAAACTTAGTACAGAAGGAGCTGGCAAAAAAAAAAAGTAAGTCCAGGTTCTCCAAAAGAAAGAGAATAGCCGTGTGCTTTTTTTTTTTAATGAATTACATAATGTCATTATTATCATAAAAATATTTTTAAGTTTAATTTTTCTATATAACTTCTTACTCATGTTAAACTCTTTAAAAGTTACATTATATTTTTCAATTTAAGGAGGTACTAAATATAAATTCATCAATACAAACTAGAGAATAATACACCAATAAACTGTTGGTTGATGTAGTAAGTGGCTTCTAAGGAGTAAAATACAAGTTTGAATTTTAGAAAGCGCATTTGTTAAGAAAAATAAGAAGCTGGGACCAAAGAATTGAATCAAACCCATAAGCTAATGGATTTTAATTATTCTCATCTTTCTTCAAATCATGTGTAAGGGTATTTTTGGTATGATTGAGAAAACATCAAATAGATATAACTGGGAAATTATATAGTGTTACTTAGGTCAAGTATGTCAAGTTACCGATTCAAATTAGGCCGTCTATATTAATTTTACCCATCATCATTTAATCCAAAACAACTTTTAAACATCGTTAAAACAAAGTTTGGGAAGAAGGTTTTATAATCAAAATATGACTGGAGATATCATCAGATTTTAAAACAACTAAATCATAAATCATTTTTTTAAAATAGAAATTTGGTCACACATTAACTGTTCATCACACCACTCAAATTATATTGGGTGGTTCAGATTTAATGGTGTTTTTTTTTTTGGGTCAATGATTTAATGGTGTTTTGAACAAAACACATTTGACGTTTTAAATTTGTAATTTGAATAGTGATTTTCTTTAAAAAAAAATCGATAGTTGAAAAAATATTTTAATTTTAGATTTTACATCTATTAAAATAATAAAATATTAAATTAAATCTGGCTAATCCATATTCAATTTGAATGGGTCAGACTCTTTCTTTTTTCACCTGAGAATGGGTTAGACTTGAGATAAGAACCTCTCGATGATGATGAGCTCCTATAGAGATCTTCGGAAATGTCATATAACTTAAAAGGACAAAAATAATCACTTTTATTATATGAGATATGCAAGGGCGTTTGTTATTGACCCAAGAGATTTTTTTGGCAGATTATTTGGGGTGCTAATAACAGATTATAGTGGTCCTTTCTTTGTTAAACCTCAGCATTCACCTTCTCCATCGATCTCTCTCAAACACTCATTGGGGAATTGAAGAACCATCTCAGACTTCTCCTCCAATATGGGGAACATCATGAAAGTAATGGGAAACCCCAACAGCATACCCTTCCTTCCCTATGAGATCATATTTAACATTCTCAAAAGACTTCCGGTGAAAGTCCTAATCCAATTTAAATGCGTATGCAAAGATTGGAAAAATCTCATCAACTCTCCGTCTTTTATTAGAGACCACCTCAACCACACCAGTCATCGTCCCACCGCTTTGCTTTCCCTCAAGCCAAGTTTCCGCTTTCAGTTACTAGATCGTCACAGCATGCAAGTCCTTGAAATTCAAAAACCACCTTTGATTGGCCCCTTCTATGCTCTGAGGATTGTGGGTTCCTGCAATGGCTTGGTCTGTCTTAAAGTGACTAATCGCTCAAAGGACGGTGGTTTACATGTGCCTCCCCTACCTTTTATTGTGGAATCCAGCGACTAGACAGTATAGAAAGATACCTAAAACTATTAAGGATTTTAAAGTTCGTCACATCATAGGATTTGGTTTCACTCCCATTGACAATGATTACAAGATAGTGATGATTAGGTCCAATTTTGCAGTTAATCCAGTGGAAGGGGAAGTTTACTCATTAAACTCAAGGTCATGGAAGGAAGTAGAATTTGAAAACTTAGAGGGCACAATTTGTATTAATAGCTTTGGAAATGTCATTCTTAATGGTGTTGTGTATGGATTAGGTGGAAAACAACCTTCGAGTGTTTTTGTTGATCATTATGACATGGTAGTTTCAATTGACCTAACAAAGCATGTGTGTACATCGATACCATTGCCTGATTTAGGATCTGAAAAAGCAGAAGTGTAAAGCTTATGTTCTATGAGAACAAACCTGCTGTGGTTGTTGCTACTATATCTTCTTTGGTTCATTTGTGGGTGATGGAGGAGTACACATGTGCTTCTAGGGGAAGATGGATTTGGACTAAAAAATATACTTGCAGCTTTTGTGCAATGAGCTTCTGTGGAATGACAAGGTTATCTCCATTTAAGTTTGTTCCAATGACTATTTGGAAGAATGAGATTGTCTTCTATCGTTTTAGTATCATTCCGGAAAAGCGAAGATTTTGTCTCCTCAATCTCAAAACTAGTGAGTTTGAGAAGTTTTTCATTAAATTTGCCCCCAACAATGCCAATGGTTGTTTTAATTATGTGGAAAGCTTTGTATCGGTTGACAACAGGGATGGACCTAGGGGAGGGCTAGGGGTGGCCCTCGCCCCCCTAAAATTACAGAAAAGAACCCAAATTTTTTAAAAAGTACATTTATGCTTCAGAAAAATTTCAATATTTTCACTTTAGTCTCCACTAAAAGTTTTTTTGGAGGGACTAAAATGAAAATATTGAAATGTTTATGGGGTTGAAATGTAATTGCGTAAACACCTGGGTTCTATTCTATAATTTTTGCCCGCTAATTGCAATTTTTAGTTTTTGCCTGTAATTGGCAACTTCAACAATAAAGACCTAATTCCTAAATTTTAGTTTGTTTAAACATGTTTATGGAAATAAATTCACAATAATTTCTCATTTTGTAACTATAGTTGGAGTCCTTTTGGCGAAATCATGGACTATGATATCAGGCGTTTAGTTTTCTTCTTAGTTGCTAGTGTATGATTTATTTTGGATTTGCTATTTCAGGTAATGTACCAATGGTTTCGTTATATGAGATTAGAGTTAACAAAAGTAATAAGTGAAGCAATTTTCAATTTCTTGTCTTTACTCTTTAACTTCATTCCTAATCAGTTGTGTAGAAAGCAGTTTTCCACACTTGAAAGATGTGTTCAGTGACACGTTTTGTATCTAAGATCAAATGCCTTTTTTTTTCCCACATATTTTTTTTAGTAAGAAAACTACGTTTTTTTCAAAGAAGTTATCGTAGCTTAGCTTGGATCCAAATTTATATTTTTGATAAAAAGCAAGAGTCAATAAAGATTTCCTTTGCCTTTACACAGTTCATGCATAGTTGAAAGGTTACAACACCTTCGACTAAAATTGTTCCATACGTAAAATTTAATAATTAAACTTTTAACGATTTACTTAAGGAATAAGAATCTAATTCTAGGTTAATTTGGTGGGTTTATATATTTTTTAAACTATTATTAGGTGAGTGTTATGGATTTTATAGTTCTCATATATATTAACTATGAAAATTATAATAGCAAAATTTTAATACTCCTCTGGTCATAATTATAAGACCTAATTGATTTTTTTGGAGAAATTAAGGAAGTTAATTAAATTAGTTTAGAGTATTTGTATTTGTATTTTTTTATTCAAATTAATTAGTTTGACTAATAAACTAATATATGATTTAATGATACACAACATATGAAATGATTAAGTAACTTATTTAGCTTCTTTAATCTCTCCAAAAAAAAGTCAACTACATCTTATAATTAGGACCATAGGTAGTATATGGTAGTAGTAATTTATTTCATAATATAAAAAAATTAAAATACTCCATATTTTTTTAGATATAGCGTGCAATGTGCAATATTACTTTTATTACTATAATATAAGGGATAAGATATTTTCACTACCAATTTTGATCATTACCACTTTTTCAACGTTAGATCAGAATCTCAATAAGAGAGAGAAATGATAAAGGTAAATGAGATTATGATCTAACGGTGAAAAAATGGTAGTGACCAAAATTGATAGTGATAATATCCTATTCCATAATATAAAGCCTTATCCAAACATAAATATATGCAACAACAATTTCCATTTGGAAGAATTACTCTGTACACAAAGACCAAGTATGCCATAACTCATTATGTTTTTTGGTTTAGATTTGTTTGTCCGTTTTAGCAAATCTCCAACCACGTTAAGAAGACAATTGGTTTATGTAGAAATCAGAGAGAAAAGATAGAGAAAATATACTCTTAAATGGATGTGTTTATTCATATGCTCAATAGAGTATTTATACACAAGAGAGTAATGACTCTTTATGATGATTGATTCCCTAATCACTCATAATTCCTATAATCTCTGATTATATGTGATACTAATTAATTATAATATATTTATATTGATATATTTCCTAACACTCCCCCTCAAGTTGGAGCATAGATGTTAATCATGCTCAACTTGTTACAATAAAACATAAATCCAAACAAAATAATTTTCTTCCTAAGAACCTCTTCACCCGATTTTCACACACTCCCCTCAAGCTGAAATCAACTTGAATGTGAGTAGAAACTAATCACCAATAACTTTCTTCTCCATGAGATCTTGGATCAAGAAGTTTGGGCATAGCCAAGAACAGGGGCGGAATCAGGGGGGCTAGGGGTGGCCCCCGCCCCCCTAAAATTACAGAACTTGACCCAAATTTTTTAGAAATTATGTTTTCGCCTTATAAAAATTTCAATTTTTTCAGTTTAGTCCCTATTAAAAAGTCTCATGGAGGGACTACAATGAAAATATTGAAATATTTATGAGGTTAAAGCATAATTTTCAAACAATTTGGGTCCAATTATGTAATTTTCACCCCCTAATTTCAAATGTTTACTCCACTAGGTTTTATTATGTAATTTTCGCCCCCCTAATTTTCATTGTTGGCTCCGCCCCTGGCCAAGAATAATTTAACCAAATGTCATACCAATGACATTCAAAAGTTACAATCCAACAACTTCACCAAGAGCTCAACAAACAAAAGGGTACTAAACCAAAGTAGAAGCCATAAAAAATGGTCTCACAAGGGACCAAATAATACTTCAAACATCTCACTAGAGATAAATACCAAACGGTCTCGCCAAGGACCAATATCTCATGGGAGGCAAAACAACGAACAAGTTACACAAGGACCACCAAACGGTCTCACCTGAGACAAACACTCCTGAGACAAACACCTCACTGGAGGCAAAGCAACGAACGGGCCACATAAGAACCACCAAACTGTCTCACTTGAGACAAACACTTCACCGGAGGCAAAGCAACGAACGGGCTACATAGGGACCACCAAATTGTCTCACCTGAGACAAACACCTCATTGGAGGCAAAGCAACGAACGAGCCAATGAAATTACCCAACCACAAGCACGACATTCAAGACAAAAGAGCACTTCACGAACGTGCTGGAAATCATAACAAACGAAGAACCCAGCCACTAGAAACAAGTGAACGTGCACAAAACGAAATATGCTGGCTGTGCTGAAATAGTAGAAACCCTTGAACTCATTCTCACAACGCAACATTTGAAGCAAAGGACCAGCCTACACACACCGAGAATGAAGGCTCGACGTTGTAGAACAAAACAAGGCCAAAAAATAAGTGCAGCAACCAAATGGCAGCAAACGTCACAGTAGTGACTAAATAGAAGCAACAGTCACCCCAGTGACCAAATAACACTTCCACAACCAAAAAGCAAATAACTACCTAACCCGAAGCAAATTGATCAGAAATCGCTGAAACAACACTGTTCATGCTCTGACAGTCACTGAGGTTGTTATCTCATAACTAGTGAAGACAAAACACCCAAAGGACAATGTAATCACCGAAGCACCCAAAGAAGCAGAACCAAACAATAGAGGAATCGACAAACACTTTCTCTCTTCCCCTGTGAAGAGTGACGAGTAACGTCATTGTTTACGAACCAGCAACACGGATAGAACCAAAAAACAGCAAATCGACATAAACCGAGGAAGTGCAAAACACCGAAACCCAGCAAAACAACGAAACTCAATTGCCAAATGCAGTCTTCTAAACAAGAAACCGACCTAGTCTTACCGGAAAAGAAGATTCGACACCGCTAAGGAGCCAAACTAGAAACAAAGATGACACGAACACACACACTGGAAATTCACAAGTTCGCCGGAATCTGGAAACGTGCGCTGGAAATTGAAAATCCTGCAAGAAGTGAGAACCTCATAGAAAAGCAACCTCACCGACACACACACTCTGTCTAGCCACTGTCACTGTTCACGCTACAGTAACAGCGGCCACCGGAAAACTCAAATTGGCCAAGAACTAACCTATAGCTCTGGTACCATTTAGAAATCATAGAGAGAAAGATAGAGAAAATATACTCTCAAATGGATGTGTTTATTCATATGCTCAATAGAGTATTTATACACAAGAGAGAAGACAAGAGAGTAATGACTCTTTATGATGATTGATTCTCTAATCACTCATAATTCCTATAATCCCTGATTATATGTGATACTAATTAATTATAATATATTTATATTCATATATTTCCTAATTAAGATGCACGCTATTTAAATCAAAGACAACAATATTCAAGAACAAAACAAATTGATTTAGAAGCACAATTAAAAAACTGGAACCTTAAAGCCAAAGTCCAAGCTTAAAGGAAGAGTTTAAAGTCTATCCACCAAAAAACAAAAACAAAAACAAAAAACAGTTTTTTTTGAAGCAATTCTCTTGTCAAACGGCTGCAAATGTAGCAATATTCAATGACAATTATGCTACATCTCTTCTTTGCAACTCAAAGAACAATGGTGTGTCTCCCCCTACTTTTTATTGTGGAATCGATCGACTAGACAGTTTAGAAAGATACCAAAAGAACTATTAAGGATTTTAATGTTCTTTACCGCATAGGATTTGGGTTCACTCCCATTGACAATGATTACAATATAGTGAAAATTAGGTCTTATTTTGCAGTTAATTAATCTAGTGGAAGTGGAAGTTTACTCATTAAACTCGAGGTCATGGAAAGAAGAAGAATTTGAAAACTTAAAAGGACACAATTAGTAGTAATAGCTTGGGAAATGTCATAGTTCATGGGTTGTGTATTGATTAGGTGGAAAACAGAGACGGAGTTCTCATTATGATTACAATCTAGTAGTTTTAATTGATCTAACAAAGCTATTGTGTACCCCAATACCATTGCCTGAATTAGGATAAAAAAAAAAATTTAGAACACTTAAGCTTATGTTGTATGAGAACAAACCTGCGGTGGTTGTTGTTACTACATCTTCTTTAGTTCATTTTGTGGGTGATGGAGAAGGTTACATGTGCGTCCAGGGGAAGATAAAAAATATATCCTTGCAGCTTTGGAAGAATGTGATTGTCTCCGTCCTTTTAGTATCTTTGGGGATGATGAAACACATTGATTTTGTCTCCTCAATCTCACTATACGGCACCAAGGCTCGTCATTGAAGGTCCGGGGCCGTTGTTATTTCACGGTGTGACTCTTGGGAAACCTCCTCGATCTTTGCCATGATTGCCTATGACACTGTCTTCCCGAGATGGGGAGGTGCTTTGATCCTCGTGTCCGCCGCCCCCGAATTTCGTGCGCATTTAATGCTCTAGTGGTACGTTACACGTCTTCTCAGCCTTTTGGGGTGAAAAGTCGTGGTTACCCTCGTCGGTTGGGTTTCTTTTGTTTTGAATTTCCCTCCTTCTTTCCTCTCGATATAACTTGCTGGCATTTCTCTTTTTGCCAACTTTTTCAATTCGCTCACTCTCCCCCACACACGGAAATTCTTCTGCGCAAAGTCAGAATTCTGTTCTTTCCTTCCAGTGTCTCAGAATACTCTGAAGAATCAAAGCTTCTTTCTTGTTCGGAATTTTCATCTACTTTCGTTGTGTCGATTTTCTGCAATCTTCGCGTATTCGGGTACTTTATCTTTTATATTGTTCTAGCATTTTAGTTCTCCTCTTCCCTTTTCTTTCTTTGGTGTGCCCCGTATTCGGGTTTTACGGGTGGAGTGTTTGTGAGTTGAGCTATCGAACCCATAGGTCTTGTCCTTTTGAGTGTCGTTCTTAGTTGTTTCCCCCTCCTTCTTACCCTTATGTTGGTTGTATAGGTTTGAGCTCTTGATGGATAGGGGAAAACATTCTTCGTCTTCACATCAGCCTTTAGATCCTAACGACGATGAGGTGCTTCGTGAGCGTTATCCCTTTTTTAGTTATTGGCTGCTAGGGACCTCCTTAACCGAGGAGGAGAAACGGTCTTTAGCCCTCCGTGGTCAGTCGGGTGCGCGAAGCGCTGGGAGGCCCCAGCCTGTGGTTCCTGGACCCAGTCAGTCAGAACCTGGCCTTATTAGGCCAGATTTTCATAGTTTATCAGTATCTGAGCCTCTTTTAGCCGAGCCGATAAGCGCCTACCAAACGCATCGTCCGTCCGAGTCGGGGTCATTATGCCTAGTTCTGACTTTAGTTTTATTTCATTTTGTTGTAGGTAAATGGAGTCTACGTCTTCCCCTCGTCTTTCAGCTTCCGAACCGGAGGCGGACTCCGATAGTCCTTCACCGGCCCTGCGTTCCAAGTATCCCTGGGTGACTAGCGAAATGCTAACCATACGTTCGCTGATGACCAAGGCGGATATGGATAAAGTAGGGTCTCCGGGGTCATCGGGATGTCGTCTTTCCCCCCCCCCCGAGGAGGATGAGCCGATCTGCGCCATTCGGGAACCAGGCTCTCCTAATTTCTTTCTTTTCTATCGGGATTATATGACCCGGCTCGGTATTCGCTTTCCGTTTACCGGGTTCCAAATGTCCGTCCTACACTACCTTCATCGGCTCCTTCTCGGCTTCACCCGAACGGGTGGGCTTATCTCGCGGCGTTTGCCTATCTATGCGGGACGATGAAACCCGCTATTCCGTGTACCGCCGCCTTATTCCTTCATTTTTTCTCCCCTTTCACCCCTCGGTCGGGTAGGGAACCGCCCTCTCGAAAGGGCTAACTTCTCTTCGTGCCGAGGCGGACCGGAAACTCATGAATTCTTTCTCAGACTCCTTCAAGCATTTCAAAATGCTTTCTTTAAAGTTGTTGCAATCCACGGGAAGTGCCCTGGTTTCTGAAAGCCGCTGAGGGTCCGGGCGTTGAATGGCGCTTCCCCCTTTATTGGACCTCCGAGCACCATCACTTCTCCTCTTCCACCTATCAATTCTCGGTAAAAGACCTCTCTGAAGACGAGAGAGAGTATGCCGCTCGGCTGGCGTCTTACGTTGCCGAACATGGTGTCAAAAGAGCGGCCTTCTATATTAAGAAGGCCGGTGAGTCATCCGGCTCGGCCTCCAGTATGGCTTTATTGCTGTGAATTCTGTTTTTCTGCCACGCCTTTTGTTATCTAACTAGCTTCGACTTTAGATTTATGCTTTTGTAACAGTCAAGTTGCTATGAATCGAACCCGATTATCTTGAGTATACCTTGCCATTTGTTGGGAAGCCGAGAGAAAGCTCCCAGGAAACGTCCAGTGCCGAGCCTTCTAAGAAGCGAGCTCCGCGGCTTCTATGGTCCCAAAGCCTTCTGCGTCGAAGAGGGCCAAGGTCGGGATTCGACCGCTACCGCTCTGTTGCTCCCGAAGTGTTACCTTCTTCTTCTCCGTCATTGATAGCCGCGGCGGAGGTAGTGCCTTCTTCTACGCCAGTCTCTACTGCTGCCGGAACATCTCCACGTTCCGACCCATCTCCTCCATCCTTGGAAAAGGCGAAACAGGTTCTCGTCTCTGATTCTGTTTCTCCTTTGCGCCCATCGGCTACCGTTCCTCGACCAAGTGGCTTCAAGCGGAGCCAGGCACGGAGTGGGGACGTTTACGAGGATCGGCATGGCCTTCTTTCCGCCACGTCGGCTTTTGTCTCCTCAACCTCTTTCGACGAGGACCTTCATGAACTCGAATGTGTCCGGTCATCTTGGCGGGGCTCTTGGATTATCTCGGCCTGGCCGCATCTCCATGGTTATTATGCTCGAGCTTCGCGGAATCCCGAGCTCGAAGCAAAATTTAGAGTCGGTGAGGAAAAAGTGAAACAGTGGCGGAAGAGAAAAGAAGGTTGAGGCTGAAAGGGAGGAGCGAAGACGGAACTTAAAAGTTCCCAAGCTGCCGCGGACAAAGCCGGCGAGGATCTTGTCGACCCACCCGGGCGACGCGAGCCCATGCCGACTGAGGTAGACCCGGGAATCCCCGGCGGAGGTTAATCATAATCGGCCGATGCCAACTCTCGTCGGTCGAAGCCGACGCTAATCGACGGAGCTGAAGTCCTCCCACTCTATGTCTATGGATGCGGTCAAACGGCTTACGCAGCAACGTAGCGAGTTATGTACGCAGTTGCAGCAAGTCCGAGGCAACCTGGCGGAGGAGAAGACCGCCCATGAGAAGGCGGTGGCGCGGTAAGGAAAACCGCGTCGGATTGCTTCGAGATGGCCCTAGCCCAGATTGAGTACTTAAACCCAGGGGTAAAACTGAACGTGGCTGGGTATGGATGTCGCTCCGCTTCCAAGATGGTGTTCTTATTCCTCCGCCTTTATCTCCGAAGATAGGTCGGCTTCGGATGCCGAAGTGAGCAGCGGTGAGCAAGCCGCGAAGAGGCTGCATCCAGGGCGGACCTAATGGCGACGAGGCGGCTGCGGGCGAGGGCCCCTTAGCTTTTGTTGTCTTTTTCTTTTTGCTTTCTTTGTTTTCGGCTTTTGATGCCGATGGTATATTGTACCTCCGAACTTTTAACTTTATGAATGAATATTCAATTAAGTAGCTCGTTACATACTTTTACCTTCATGCGTACAGTGCACATGGGATAGTTTTAGGCCGGGCCGGGGTCTTTAAAGGATTAGAGTCCGCTTAGTACTCTTACGGTGTCGAAACCGGGTGCATGAGTAGGGGTGTCTATATATACCGCGCTACGAGGTTCGGAGTCGTATTCCGGGATTTTTAACCAGGGTAAGGGTGAATGGTCACATGCTCATCCGTGGTCGTCGTTGGGACACACTTTGACCATGTGGACATGATCAGGGTCCGTTATGACTATTCACCTTCTTACTTAGGTGTCAAATTTCGATGCATCAAAATATTTACCGGGTGTATAGACCTCGGTGTCATGCCTTATTTAACGAATCATTTTGACCCTCTTAAAATTGAACATTTGGTCAACAAACCATTTATTTATTCAAGAGATGATTAGCTTTATAAAGTCGACAATGAAAGGAAAGTTTGCAGAAGGGAAATGACTGAAACCAAAATAAGCTTGAAATAATAAATCAAAAACTTAACTCGGGCACTGGTGTCCGTTATGGCATCCTGGCTGTGACTGGGCCCTAACTATAGTAGGCCCTTAATTTGTTGCCATTCCATGTCCTCTTGACGGATTTTCTTGTCAGTGTTTCGAGAACATACGCTCCTTTTTCCAACTTCTCCTTGACTCGGTACGGTCCTTCCCAATTTGCGGCGAGCTTGCCGTCTTGGGCGTTCTTGTTACCGATGTCGGCCCTTCTTAGGACAGGTCGCCCCGGTCAAATGTCCTGGGTTTGACCTTTCTATTGTGTTTCGCCGCCATCAGTTGCTTGGCTGCTATGTCTCGGCAATGGGCCGTGGTTCTGACTTCATCTACCAGCTCCATCTCGGTTGCCAACGCCCTTGAATTCGACGGTTCTCCTTCCTCCAGGGTTCTGAGCCTTCTCCAAGATGGCTGACCAACTTCGACCGGGATCATGGCTTCGCATCCATATGTCATGCGGAAAGGCGTCTCTTGGGTAGGCGATTGGATAGTTGTGCGAACTCCCCATAAGACGTTATAAAGGCTGTTCGACCCAACAGTGCCGGCCTCTTGCATCTTTTCCGAAGTCCATCCAGGATTACCTTGTTTGCCGCTTCGCTCGTCCGTTCGATTGTGGGTGTTCGACTGATGCAAAATGATGTGTGATGCCGAGGTCCACCATCATATCACGGAAGTTCTGTCAGTGAACCGAGTGCCATTGTCTGTCACTATCTCGGTAGGGATTCCGAAGCGGGAGAAAATACTCTGTTGGATGAAGCGCGGACCACTAGCCGATGTGATGGTGGCGAGCGGTTCGGCCTCAATCCACTTGGTAAAGTAGTCCACCGCCACGATTAGCCATCGAAGTTGTCCGGGGCCGGCTTAAACGGTCGAGTAGATCCATTCCCCATTTAAAGAAGGGCCATGGGGCGAGATATATTCCATGTCGATGGAGGGGACCAAATGATTTTGGCGTGTTTCGGCAACTATCACATGCCTTCACAAATTCGCTTGCGTCACTTTGCATGGTGGGCCGGTAGTACCCGGCCCTAAGTGCCTTTCTTGCTAATGCTTTTGCACCCATTTGTTGCCGTTAATTCCTCCATGGGTCTCGGCGAGGACATATCTACTTTCGTGAGTGCCCGGGCACCTTAACATCGGTGTATGCAAGCCTTTTCGGTAAAGCCGATCGTCTATCATTGTGTATACCGCGGCTTCCCGTATCGGTTTTGAGCATTCGCCGTTCCAAGGGAATAATTCCCTCTCAATGTAGTCCTCGAGCGGCTTCCTCCAATCGGTGGCATCGGATATGACCATTACGCAGAGTCGGCTCTTCCACCTTTTGTTGTATGACGGTTCGTGGTTGGTCGTCCCTTTAGTGCTAGCCGGTTTGGAGAGTATGTCTGCTCGGACATTTTCCCCTCTTGGTATATGGGTAACCTTTACTTCTTCGAACTCGGCTGGATATTCTTGACTTTGCTAAAACTGTTGGAGTCCGGCCAGGAGCGCCTCATATTCGGCCTGATTGTTTGACGTCGGGAAATCTAGTTGTAGGGAGTGTTCGATCGTCACTCCTTCGGGGCTCTCTATGATTATTCCGGCTCCGCTTCCCTTCGAGTGGGACGAACCGTCGACATATACTTTCCAGAGGTCGGTGTTGCCGAGGTCTTCATTAATTGGAGTTAGTTCTCTGAGGAAATCCGCGAGAGCTTGTGACTTAATAGCATGTCGTGCTTCGTATGTGATGTCGAATTCGGATAACTCAATAGCCCAACTGATCATTCGGCCTGCCAGGTCCGGCTTATGGAGTACTGTCGAATGGGTTGGTGGTTCGAACCGTTATCTTGTGAGCTTGGAAGTACGGGCGCGATCTGCGTGCCGTCATTATTATGGCGAAAGCCAATTTCTCCAACTTCTGATATCTTAGCTCTGAGCTTTGCAAAGCTTTGCGACGAAGTATATTGGTTCTTGGCCATTCTTTCCTTCCCGAACCGAAACCGAGCTCACTGCTTCTTTCCCAACTGATAAGTAGAGGAAGAGGGTTTCGCCAGGCTGTGGTTTCGATAAGACTGGCGGAGTGGCCAAGCATTGCTTAATCTTTGAGAATGCGGCGTCACACTCCGGGGTCCAATTTCCTGTCGTGTCCTTTTTAAGTAATTTGAAGAAAGGCAAGGCGCTTCGCCGATTTGGCGAAATGCAGTTAACGCGCCAAACGGCTCGTCAACCGCTTGGACCTCCTTCTTGTTCCTGGGGGCCTGCATGTCTAATACGGCCTTACACTTATCAGGGTTCGCCTCGATTCCTCGGCTGGTAAGCAAGAAACCGAGGAATTTTCCTGCCGGTACTCCGAACGCACATTTTGCAGGGTTCAGCCGAATCTGATGCGCCCTTAACTTGCTAAATGTTTGCTCAAGATCTCGGATGTGATCATTGGGATCACATGATTTGACAATCATGTCGTCGATATAGACCTCGATGTTATGGCCTATCGGTTCTCGAAAACCTTATTCATCATCCTCACGGTAGGTTGCCCCGGCATTTTCAAGCCGAACGGCATGACGTTGTAGCAGTAATTTCCCTTCTCCGTTATGAAGGAAGTGGCTTCTTGGTCATCGGGGTGCATGGCGATCTGGTTGTAACCGGAATACGCGTCCATGAACGACGAAGTTGATAGCCGGATGAGTTATCTACGAGTGATCAATGTTCGGCATTGGATAGGCGTCTTTAGGGCATGCTTTGTTCGGTCGGTATAGTCGGTGCATACTCTCCATTTGCCATTTGGCTTTGAAACCATCACCACGTTGGAAAGCCACGTGGTATATTGTATCTCCCTGACGAAACCGGCCTCCAATAGTTCGCTTACGTGTTGGTTCAGCGCTACCTGCCTATCTGGGGCCCTCGCTCTTTTCTTCTAGGCTACGGGGTTGACCCGGCCGTATGGCCAATTTATGACAGACAGAAATTGGGGTCTATGCCGTACGTCGGCCGCGCTCCATGCAAAAACGTCTCGATTGTTGGCCAAAAACTCTTCTATCCTCAATCGCGAGTCGGGGTCAAGGCCCCGCCTACTTTCGTACTATGGTTTGGATTGTTTCCAAGTACGAAGTCTTCTACCTCTCCTTCGGTTCGCCGAGGTGTCCCCTTTTCTTCTCGTAGGTCTAATTCGATCATATTGATCGGTTCTTGGATCTTTTTGTGCTCTGGATCCGTTGTTCGGATCTTGCTTTTACGTTGATTGTCTCGTTGTAACACTTGCCTGGACTCTTTCGATCACCCTTGACGGTAACGACTTGGTTGCTATTGCCTATCATTTTTATCTTCGATGCTTAGTAGACACCGGCATGTCCCAATTGTGGATTGTTGGTCTTCCCAGGATGATGTTGTAAGGGGAGGGAAGTCAGCCACAATAAATCTTACTCGCTCGGATTTGAAACCTTCCTTCGTTCCAAGGGTGAGTCGGAGGTCTATATATCCCTTTGGAGGGGATAATTCGCCATTAAATCCTACGAGAGTGGTTTGGCATGGCTTCAGGTCCTCCTGGTCGAGATTCATTCTCTTGAAGGCATCCCATATGATGATGTCTGCCGAGCTCCCTGAGTCTATAAATATCCTCTTGACTCGGCAGTTGACCAGGGTTCCAGTGATTATGAGGCCGTCTTGATGGCCGGAGTACGTCGGCCAAGTCCTCTTTGTGAACATGCTGAGGTCGTTCAATTTTGTCGGTCATGTGTGATTCTTCTTTAAACTTTGGTCGGTCCCTTATTGAAAGAACTTCCCTTAGATATTTTCTCCGTTGGCTCGGCGTATCTCCTCCTCCTCCGAAGGCTCCGCTAATAACGTTGCAATCGAACTCCGTGTCGGAAATCCGCTGTCTTCAGATGCCGACTTCTTCCTCTTGCCCTCTCTTCTATTCTCGGGGTCCGGATTGTTTGATCGGTCATTCGCTTTCGCTTTTCTTTTGTGCGTCCTGTGTTTTTATTACGTATTGACGCAATTTTCCTTCTCGAACGAATTTCTCGATGGCTTCGCGAAGTTCATAGCATTGATCCGTGGTATGCCCTTTACAATCGTGAAAAGAACAATAACGGGACTGGTCCGTGTTGGACCGTTTCTGAGGGATGAGGTTTTTCGACCTTCCGCATCTCGGTCGACGCTACTTCCCTCCATAGGCGGGACCAGGGAACATTGAGGGGGGTATAATAGTCAAATTTATTCTTCAAGTCTGTCCTTGGTTTATATTGCTTATTATCAGTTCCTTTCCGCGGCGGTCTTGCTTGCGGCCGTCGGATGGATTTTATCCCTTGGCGGGGTGTTCTTGTCTGGGTCCCTTCGCGCATTCGCTTGGCGCATTTGTTCCACCTCAAGATATTTCTTCGACCGTGTCATGAAGTCCTTTAAGCTCTTAGCCGGCTCTTTGAAAAATGATTCAGCGAGTCGGCTCGAAGGCTGTCCGAGCCATCGGCCGGGAGGTGGGCGTGCACTTCCTCCTTTAATTTACGGACTTGCGGGCCGCATGATTAAAGCGATCCAAATAGCTTTGGAGTAATTCGCCGGGCGTTGCTGATTTTGGATAAGGTATATTGAGACTTGGTTGTTTCTTACTAGTTGCGAATTGTAACTCGAAAACCTTTGCCAAGTCATCAAATTTAGTTATCGAACACGGAGGCGGGGTTAGTAACCACTTTAGGGCTGGTCCCTTTAGGGTTGTGGCGAAAACCCTACTTATGATTGGTTCTCCGAGGCCTCTACACATCATGATCATCGAAAGTCGTCCACATGAGTTGTTGGATCCTGCGAACCGTCGTACTTACGAACTTGGTGAGGTTCAGCTTTCCTGGGAACCGTGCTCTGAGGATCTTGGGTGAAAAGGGGCTGTCAGCTTTAGCCTCGGCATATCTTCCTTGACGAGAATCGTGTGGGGGATGTCGGGTCGACCCTTCGCTCCGGGAGGACTTCCCCCTTTCTGATTCTTTGTTAGAGGAGGCCGCCCTTTTAGTATTGTCTATTGTCTTCTGCCGACGGGAACTATGACCTTCCTGGTCGGGTTCCCACGTTTTGTCATCCTGATCATAGCTGGTGCTCTTAGGTTCCCTTCTCCGGTTCCGCTCGTCGATGCGATGAAATTGAAGAGTATAACGTTTGTCCATATTCTCGATGCGTTTCATCATGGCGAGCTGTCCGTTATGGAGTGTAAGGAAGTCCGGATTCTGGACCGGGTCTCCGACTTACAACCGGATTGGATCTGTGGCTCACGGCGATGTCCCCGCGCTGCCGATGAACCCGTCTCGGACTCGTTCCCATTTTCAGGTTGATCTTGATTCGGGCCACGAGGTTCCTCAAGGCGCTCTTCTGGCTGTGATAACCGGTCTTCATTGTCCTGCTCATTGCCACCGATAGGGTTGGTCGACTTTGTGGTTGCGGGGTGGTTGACGTTGCTCTCCGGTTGTTTGAACCATCTCCGGCCGCTTCGGCTTGTGCTGCGGGTGTTAACCCTCATTGGTCAAGGGAATCGAAATTTATCGTTCCCCACGGACGGCGCCACTGTTCGGTGTAGAACACGAGATGTCCGGCCGCGTGTATGGGCTGGTGATTTGATATAGGATCTAGGGTCTCGATGCAGGTACCAATGTGATAGCACACGAGACAGAGAGGATCACCGAACACAACCCGGCGCTTGGCCGATGGAGTGGGGTGTGTGCTCGGTGTGACGGTATGTAGATTAGTCTAGGTTTAGAGCGTGTGTACCTTAGGCCGTTGCTTGGGTATTTATAGGACCTACCGGAGCGGCTTTGGCGTGATTCCGTGCCTATTATCCGAACTGCCTATCCTTATGCGGATGTGTTCCTAGATACCCGGGGTAGTTGAGATATTCCAGGGTTACAGATATGACGGATCTGATGTGCCTACCCTTGGTTGGGCCTTCATGTGATTGGGCCTTATCTAGGTCCGTAACATATGCGATATGTTATTCTATCTACTCTTATTTTACCTGCCTTTGTCTACCTTTCTCAATACCATTAAATTATAATCTCATCCAACGATAAAGATTTGAGGGATATAAAATAAACCTTTTTACCCATTTCTCTCTTTCACCGCCTCCCATATATGGGATATGTTATTCTGCCTACCCTTATTTTGCCTACCTTTGCCTACTCCTTTCAATACTATTAGATTATAATCTCATCCAACAGTGAAGATTTGAGGGATAAAATAAATCATTTTACTCCTTTCAACCCATGGGCGGTGAAGGAGGCGCTTGCAGGCGTAGGAGAGGGAGAGAGGACGGGAGGTGGTGGGAGAGAGGAAGGGGTAAAAGGGTTTATTTTATCCCTCAAATTTCTATCTTTGGATGAGATTATAATCTAACGGTATTGAGAAGGGTAGACAAAGGTGGCAAAATAAGGGTAGACAGAATATATATATATATATGGGGAAATGATATATCATGTCACTGGACCTAAGAGTTTTTGCAGTGGGATCAATACTGCACCGTTTTGTTTAGTGAAGGTGTGCCTAAAATAATTTAAAAACAAAAACAAAAACAAAACACCCAGATATCAACTCCCCTGATAGTGCTATCATGGAGAATATCGTGGAGAAGGAATAGGAATAGTGCGCTAATGTTTTTCTGACTAAAAAAAGATTCCATTTATTTCTGATTCCATTAATTACCGATTCCAATTATAAAAAAAACACTCAATAATAATCAATGAATCGGCCTCCAAGTATTATCAACAAACAAGAATCTCAAATGGAATCGGCAATAATAATCAATTTCCATCAAACATAATGTCATATCAATTGAGATCGCAACAAGAGTATAAATAAAACCTAATTCCTAAATTTTCTGTTAATTCATTGCAACAATAATTCCAATTCCGGATCTAAAATCAAATGAAATCAAATCAAACGATTAGGACTCAAAAAAACTACGGTGCAGTATTGATCCACGATATTCTCCACGATAGCACTGTCAGGGGAGTTGATATCTGGGTGTTTTTTTTAAAAATTATTTTAGGCACACCTTCACTAAACAAAACGGTGTAGTATTGATCCCACTGGAAAAACTCTTAGGTCCAGTGACATGATATATCATTTCCCCAATATAATATATATATATATATATATATATATATAGATAGATAGATAGATAGATAGATAGAGAGAGAGAGAGAGGAAATGGTAAAAAGGTTTATTTTATCCTCCAAATCTCCGCCGTTGGATGAGATTATAATCTAACGATATTGAAAGGGGTAGGCAAAGGTAGGCAGAATAACCTATCCCTAAAATAATACTTATGCAGTAAAAAACTTCAAAATTCCGATAAGAATATGTGCTTCCACCCTGTTATTGGAGGGCCAATGGAAAGTTTCCAAGTGTCCAACAGCGAGAGGGTGAGAGAATTTGTTTAAGCTTTTTCTTAATGAAAAATCACATATTTCTTAAAGAAATAATATTATAGGAATTTTTGTGTGTGATTTTTTTATTTTTTTTTACAATAATCAAAACCTAGAAATAGGTAGATTCCTAATTATTTTTAGATTTTAGAATCTCTTTTAAAAAACAATCTGATTCATATGAGAGAGAATATCATAAAAATATTGAATTCCATATAGATGTTTTTTAATCAAAATATGTATGGAGATATCATCAAATTTTAAAACAACTAAATCATAAATCAATTTTTTAAAATAGAAATTTGGCCACACATTAACTTTCATCACACCACTCAAAATTATATTGGGTGGTTCAGATTTAATGGTGTTTTGAATAAAACACATTTTTTACCCAAAAAAAAAAGGACAAAACACATTTGATGTTTTAAATTTGTAATTTGAATAGTTATTTTTTTTTTAAAAGCGACAGTTGAAAAAATATTTTAATTTTATATTTTACACGTATTAAAATAATAAAATATAAAAATAAAAATAATAATAATATATTAAATTAAATCTGGCATTCAATTTGAATGGATCAACTTTTTTTCGTTTTTTAACCTGAGAATGGGTCAGACTTGAGATAAGAACCTCTTGATGACGATGAGCATGAGCATGGTATGCCCTCCAATAATAAAGGGGCGGACCAGATTAAGGATCTACTATCCAAGCATTGGGACGTGGACGTCCGGCATATCCACCGAGGAAGAAACTCTCTTGCTGACTCCTTAGCAAAGGAGGGATTTTTACAATCTGTTTTTTTGAATGTATGTCCAGAGAAATTTAGAACTGTGCTTTCTAATGATTGTATGTGATTTAATCCCCTTTTAGTTACCTCTAATATATGATGGCTGAGGCCTCTCTTTTACCAAAAAATAAAAAAATAAAGGGGCGGACCCAGGAATTTTAATGACGGGGGCGAAAATAAAAAATGTTATATCATAAATAAAAGTACTTGAAATACAATATAGACCTAATATACAAAAAAATAAGAAATCTATTACATAAATTAAGATCACTCCACTTGAGTTTTACTCTACTTGTTTTCATATTGTTAAACTCATCTATAATTGAATTCCTCTAAAACTCAAAAAAAAAAAAAATTATTTTTCAAAGTATGTAATCAAAGAATCATCAACAAATTAGTCTTCAATTCTATTTCGAAGCTTGTTCTTGATTATCTTCATAACAGATAAAGATCTTTCAATAACTGTTGTAGAAATTGGAAGAGTAATACAATTCTAATCATTTTATCAATAAGAGGGTAATCAATTATAGCATAAAAGATATTTACCCTATAAAATTTTTCACTAGGAAATTCACCTTGTTCATTTCAAGCACCACCTCTCCTTCCAATATATTTTGCACTCATATTTCAAATGTCAATGTTATATTTTATGCAAAATTTTTGAACATGAACCAAGAAAGCATCATTGTCTCTCTTAATTTATAAAGTAACTCTTTTGTAGTTGAAACCAGATGTAGAGGATTTGAAATATCTTGAATAGTGTTGAATATTCCTTGTCTGAATTTTTTTGAATAATTTAATCATACACAACATATAATTAATTAGGTAACCGATTTAGCTTCCTTAATCTCTTTAAAAAAATCAATTAGGTCTTATATTTAGAACCGACGGTATATATATATAGGCATAGTAGAGAGACACACACATATACAACTAAACACACACATATATAATTTTTTTTTAAAAAAAAATAGGGGGGTGGGGGTCACCCCTAGCCCCCCTTGGGTCCGCCTATGACTCCAATAGAGATGTTCGGAAATGTCATATAACTTAAAAGGACAAAAACACGTTTATTAGTAAAACAAAACGTAAACATTATATATATATATATATATATATATATATATATATATATATATATATATATATATATATATATATATATATATATATATATATATAGAATACGCAAACATAACTTTTGTTGTTACATAATTATTATAAACACATTATTTGTAGAAAAAAAATATAAATAATTATGTAAAAACTCACTTCTTTTGAAGTTTCAAACTTTCAACAAACACGTACAAACTTAGAATATATAATCTGAGATATGCAAGTGTGTTTGTTATTGACCCAAGAAAAAATTTTGGCAGATTAATTGGGGTGCTAATAATAGAAATATTCCAAGTGTAAGACAGGAGAGGGAGGGAGAATATTGAGTCATGTGTGGCTCCATTGATTTCGTTTGAGCCGGTTTTTTTTACCCATAGTCATATTTTAGATTTTAGATTTTAAATCCATAGTCATATTTTAGATTTTAGATTTTAAATCTCCTAATTATTAGGATCACGATATCATATTTTTCTATTTAGTTCTCTTAGCCCAACGGTGTAAATCATATATTTAATAATTATATTTTTTAGCATATTAATTAATATAACTAGAGTATTATCAGTTATGAGATGGAATTTTTTGAGCAAAAAAGGTCCATGAGATGGAATTTCAATCCAGAAAGTTTATGAGAGGGAAATTTCCCTAACACTAATAATTGTCTACTATTCCTTTTTTTGGTAGTAGAAGCTTGATTGTCAACGGAGACTACCGTGGTGATAACGATAAATTACCAAGCATGACTTTTATTAGTCTCTCTATATATATATATATCAATTATATTTTATATTCTCTCTTTTTATGAGAAACAAACCTAATCTTTTTAAGTTGAATAATTCAAGTTAGGAAAACCCGGACGGTTAGAACCTTTGGAAGGTACAACTTTAACGCAAGAGAAAAAATAATTTAATTTTAAAATTTATTGTTTTGTCCGAAATGATCTTCCTTTGTTACAGCCCATAGTCGTCCTTGCCTACATAAACCTCAGCATTCACCTTCTCCATCGATCTCTCTCAAACACTCCTCGGGCAAGAACCATCCCAGATTTCTCCTCCAATATGGGGAACATCATGAAAGTAATGGGAAACCCCAACAGCATACCCTTCCTTCCCTATGAGATCATATTTAACATTCTCAAAAGACTTCCGGTGAAAGTCCTAATCCAATTTCAATGCGTATGCAAAGATTGGAAAAATCTCATCAACTCTCCGTCTTTTATTAGAGACCACCTCAGCCACACCAGTCATCGTCCCACTGCTTTGCTTTCCCACAAGCCAATGCTCAAGTCAAGTTTCTGCTTTCAGTTACTAGATCGTCGCAACATGCAAGTCCTTGAAATTCAAAAACCACCTTTGATGGACTCCTTCATTTGTCTGAGGATCGTGGGCTCCTGCAACGGCTTGGTCTGCCTTCAAGTGATTAATGAGATCAATTGGGCCTGCTACATTTTATTGTGGAATCCAGCGACTAGACAGTTCAGAAAGATACCCAGAAGAAGTACTATTGAGGATTTTACAGTTGATTACATCATACGATTTGGGTTCACTCCCATCGACAATGATTACAAGATAGTGATAATTAGGCCTAATTTTGCAGTTAATCTAGTGAAAGTGAAAGTTTACTCATTAAACTCAGGGTCATGGAAGGAAGTAGAATTTGAAAACTTAGAAGGCACAATTAGTATTGATAGCTTTGGAAATGTCATTCTTAATGGTGTTGTGTATGGGTTACGTTCGAGTGTTCAACATGATTATTATGACATGGTAGTTTCAATTGACCTAACAAAGCACGTGTGTACATCGATACCATTGCCTGATTTAGGATCTCAAAAAAGTAGAAGGGTTAAGCTTGTGTTCTATGAGAACAAACCTGCTGTGGTTGTTGTTACTATATCTTCTTTGGTTCATTTGTGGGTGATGGAGGAGGACACATGTGCTTCTAGGGGAAGATGGATTTGGACTAAAAAATATACTTGCAGCTTTTGTGCAACAAGCTTCTGTGGAATGGTAAGGTTATCTCCATTTGAGTTTGTTCCGATCACCATTTGGAAGAATGAGATTGTCTTCCGTCGTCGTTTTAGTAAACTTGTGGGAAAGCGAAGATTTTATCTTCTCAGTCTCACTACCAGTGAGCTTAAGAATTTTTGTATTAAATGTGCCCCCTACGATGCCAATAGTGATTTTAATTATGTGGAAAGTCTTGTATGGGTTGGGAACACTAACGATAAAGAACTTTAAACCTAAATTTTAGTTTGTTAGACATGTTTATGGAAATAAATTCACAATAATTTCTCATTTTGTAACTATAGTTGGAGTCCTTTTGGCGAAATCATGGACTATGATATCAAGCGTTTAGTTTTCTTCTTAGTTACTAGTGTATGATTTATTTTGGATTTGCTATTTCAAGTAATATACCAATGGTTTCGTTAATGTGCAATATTACTTTTATTATAATATAAAGCCTTATCCAAGCATAAACATATGCAACAACAATTTCCATTCGTAAATGCAATTATTAATATATCACATACGACTACTCATGTTGGCTTATACGAGGGATTTCTGTTGATGCGTGTAATAGTGCCCTTTTTTCAATCTAATCTCACAAAAATTAGAATCACAGGGGCTTCAATTCAGGTTCAGTCAAGACACAACAATTCATATAATCAATTGAGCAATGAATTAAACCATCAAATCCTATCTCATTCTGAAAGGATGTTCACCTTAATATTGCACTGAAATGAACATGATGCAATGCAATGGCCTAAAGAAATTTGTATGTGAAGACCTAAAGTTTATTGACAATTCACTTCAATAAGTCAACACATGACAGAAGATTAGGGGGCTATCTGCTTGGAGATATGAATGATTCTCTTGATGCAAGGGGGAACATAAATAATATTCTGCAGCACTTGACAGTAATATGGATGCTGCTTTCCCTTCGAAGTCAACCTACAAGAATATTCATTATCATAACCAAATACAGTTAGTTGGTGAAAAAAATCACTGCTTGTGTCATTAACAACTTACAAGTTCCATTAATTCTACTCAAAACGAAGTTCATCATCAGAATAAAACTTGGTCACTTACGAGAAAAACAGTCACACAGCATGTCAGGATCAATGATATCACAAGGTCTTTTCTCTTTTGACCGAAAGCACAAGATCTACTTCTTCTCAAATAATGTTCATCGAGGTAAATTACATATACCTCCTTCAAAAATTTTAAGATCTTCGGTCACAGTCACGCCTTCTCTAGTTTTAGAATATTACATTAAACCCTCATGTTATTTCTCATAAGTATTGACTTGGCCCTTAAGGAATGAGGATCCAGTTAATTTTCTACCTAACTTTATAGCGGAAAGTTTCTAGCATCTCAATGATTAAACCTCAAATTTTTCACGGATTCATGGCAACAGAATTGAGCAATTCGGGATGGAAAGAAAAAAGAGAAAACAGTTGTGACGCAAGGAATTAAATATGAAATTTAGAGAATCCTCCGGTGTCTTCATGATCTATGTAGTATGACTTCAAATTAGGCTATTGAGACTGAAAGCTTCTAAATGAAAACCGCATTAGATATAACCCTGTCAAAATCATGTCTTCGCATAAGCTGAAATTAGATGGGCTGCAGCAAATGCAAGTTTCAACAAAAGTAAATTACAAAAGCAGGACACCGGGATTCTTTTCCTAACTTTGAAGATGCATTAGTAGGCCATTAATGGTAAATTGCAGGTCATATCTTGAAGATTAGGCCACCATAGGCAGTGAAGAAAGGAGCAAACACGAGAGACTCCATGGCCATCAGCTTGATCAGAATGTTAAGTGACGGTCCAGATGTATCTTTGAGAAGGTCACCAATGACAGCTGCTTGATATGCACGCGACCCTTCTGGACCAAAGGATCTTGCTTGTTCAGCAGTGCCAGTCTAATACACCGAATATTCACAAAAAGAACAAAATAAAAAACATGAGATCTAATGATAGCCAAATTTTGTTGCCAGAAATGCCCAATCAAATCCCTACCTCAATGTACCTCTTGGCACTATCCCACGCACCACCAGTGTTGGAAGCAGAGATAGTAATCTATTGACAACAGTTCAACATGAAAATGAGTTTAAAACAACAAACCTCGTACTTTACACTGTGTGCATCATGGGGTATGAATATAGTGAACCTACCGACAGAGCCGATGCAAGGGATCCACCAAGAACACCAGCTAGTGTTTCAACCCCAAAAATAATTCCGACAGCGAGAGGTGTGAGCAAGACAAGAACAGCAGGTAGGATCATCTCTTTAATGGAAGCATTAATGCAAACATTAACACATCCAACATAGTCAGGCGCGGCGTTTGCATCTTCTATGTTATTGAATTGCGTGTGTACTTTATCAACCATCCTCAAAGCTGCTCTTCCAATACTCTTCATTGTCATGGCAGAAAACCAGTAAGGAAGCATTGAACCCACAACTTGACCAATAAAAACCTTTGGATTCAGCTCATCAACGGTTGAAATAGCAGCTTTGCTTGCAAAGGCACCAAAAAGTGCTAGAGACACCAGGGCAGCTGAACCAATGGAAACCCCCTAAGAAACAGAATAACTAGAGATGTCAGGCATCAGCTAGAAAACTAAAGTTTCCATCGAACCAAAAGGAATCTGAATGAAAATCCAAACCTTTCCAATAGCAGCTGTTGTGTTTCCTGCGGCATCGAGAGCATCGGTTCTCTCTCGTATTGCGTGATCCATGCCAGCCATCTTAGCAATACCACCAGCGTTGTTACTGATCGTACCATATGCGTCAATGGCCAAACCAGTAGTTTTGGTACTCAGCATCCCAAGTGCAACAAGTGCAATACCGTACATGGAAGCACGCCTGAAACCAACATAACTGCTGATTGCAATGGCAAAGCTTGGAATGATGACAGACTTGTGTCCCAAGGCAAGGCCAAATATAACGTTCGTAGCAACACCAGTATTGCAAGAGCCTACAACCTCTTGGACAGGGCTGCAGAAACAATAAAAAGAGTTCAAGGGAAGCCAACACCTAAAGAATCATATGAAAAAGCGCAAAATGACCCAAAAGGGCCTACCCATAAGCATTGTTGGTATGGTACTCAGTCACAAATCCAATGATTAGCCCTGCCCATAGACCAACAACAACACACACAAATAGCTCCCTGCATATTAAAATTATTCAAATGAGTCATTAGATACGAGGATAAGTACTACTAAGATAAGCAAAAAAAATGCATAGACTAACCAATTCTTCACTTCTTTTTGTTCTCCAAAGTTGAATATAGTGAAGGAAGATGGAAGTGCAAACGAACAAGCAAAGAAAACCCCAAAAGTCATCAACACAGTGGAAATAATGAGTTGCGTTCTCAATGCAGGCTTGATTTGGTTTACCGTCCTTATCTCAAAGAGGTGGGTTGTAAATAAGATGGTGACCAAACAAATAATGATTCCCACGGAACTGATAATGAGGGGAAATAACATTGCAGTAAACTCATGATTCACCCCAAATGAGGAGATGGAGGCGAAAAAAAGGGCAGCACAGGATGACTCGGCATATGAACCAAAAATGTCAGATCCCATACCAGCTAAATCCCCAACATTATCACCAACTTTATCAGCTATCACCTGAGTACCAAATAGGTTTATTCAGATATAGGATAGAAACTAGACCATAGTTTATTTAGATATAGGATACGTAGAAACTAGACAATAGTTTATTCAAATATAGGATATGTAGAAACTAAACAAAACATTAGTAAATTCTTCCCTCCGATTCTATTTATAAAACATTTTTCATGGAATTATGCAGGCATTTAAAATGGTTAGAGTTTCAATTTTTTCAAAAATAACTGTACCATTTTCATCAAATTAACCTGTATTAGGGTCTGCCTTTGAAGCTTAACCAACTAGATATGTTGGTATTTTTGGAAATAATTTACAAATGCTCCATTAAATTTTAAAAGGTGTCTTATAATAAAAATCAAGAAAAACTTCTAAAAAGAATCTTATATTAGGGGCTAGAGGGGGTAATAAAAAGACTTACAGCTGGGTTGCTTGGGTGATCCTCAGAAATGTTTCTTTCGATCTTGCCAACAGCAGCACCAACAGCAGCGGCCTTAGCATAGATGCCTCCACTGACTCTGCTAAACAGAGCCACAAAAGACGCACCAAGACCATATCCAGTGATGGCCTCAAAAAGACCACCCCAATCATAACCATAATAAAACATAAGCACATTGATAGCAATGTGTAGAAATAAAAGCCCGCTTGCAACGCGGAGAAATCCCACCGCTGCACCAGATCTAAATGCCACGATGAAACCCCTCCCAATGCTGCTTCTCGCCTCCAGTGTGGTTTGTGCGTTGGCGGAGGTAGCAATTTTCATCCCATAGAAACCAGAAATAAGAGATGTAATTGCACCGAGCAAGAAAGATATCGTACTGCAAATGGCAGTTGCAAGAGCTGGCTTACAGCTTCCTTGGGTGCAAGACTTCTCACTTGTACTGAATTGCTTCACAGAACCGAGAAGAAGGAATATCACGATTGCAAAAGCCACCACCAAGGCTCCCACATACTTATATCCTCTTAAAAGGAAAGAGGTTGCTCCTGCAATATCCAAGCACCAAGAAATAAGCATTCCATTAACGAGCACAAGCAATTCGTCATTATGAAAACTGAAAGAAAACCTAATAGGCTCACAAAGGCCGGTCAGTCTAAACCAATTGACACTTAATAAACTAAAGGAGTCAAAATTGACTCCCCAGCAACGAAGCCATTTGATGAGGACCTTTTTGTCTTTAACATTGGGGTCCACAATAAAAAAATTAACTAAGGATTGAGTATAAGCAAACATATGATTGTTCTCTCCCCTCGAGGTACCTTTTATTGAATCCTAAGTAATCTAAATGTCATGCAAATGCAATGAAAACAAAGGAAAATTGGTTTTGGATTTTCAAATTAATAAACTAAATTACTAAAATATGAATGTAATTTAATTAAATGCTAACTATTATTTTTGGTATTTTCTTTATAAAATAGAATAGAGTATGCAATGTATAATGAATGCTCTTGGAAATGGTGTAGTGACTATCATAGTTCAATTAAATGTAGAAATAAATTTTCACTAAGTCTTGACGAAAAACCTTAAACAAACACTTGAGTCTAGTGTTCTTAATTAGTGATTACTTCTACTAACATAGCTAGCAATCACCTCTTAAGGTACTATTGAAGAGCACTTAATGTGTGATTAAGATTAGATTAATGCAACTTGCTTCCTCTTGATATGAATGGGATAACACGCCATTCAATTAATCTAATTCAATCATACTCCCTCCAGTCCTAATTATAGGAACACATTTTGAAGTTAGTTTTGGTCCTAATTATAAGAGCAAGTTTTAACTTTTGTCAATTTTTTCCTATAATACCCCTATTTATACTTATTATTAGGAGCATCTATATATTTATGTGTGGGTGTATATGTATGTATATCTATGTTTATGTGTATCAATATATATGTGTGTAGATATATATGTGTGTGTACACACACACATATATGATGTTTATCTCTGTGTGTGTAGATATATATATGTGTGTGTAGATATATGGGTGTGTGTGTCTATATATATGGGTGTGTGTGTGTATAGATAGATAGATCTATATGTATACACATATATACACACACATATGTTTATATAGTAAGACCATTATTTCAATTAGAAAGTGTGTGGAAACGAAAATTGGTTGGAGAGATATGTGGCGGGGTTGTAATTCACTTTTACTTATATCATTTTAAATTTATATAAGGGCATTTAAGGAAAATGAGTAAAATTAAATAATTTAACTCCTCTCTTTAATCCCCTCAAAATCGGTTAAATAGTTCTTATAATTAGGACCAGAGGAAGTACAATTTAATAACAAGCAGAAAGCACAATAATATCATTGAATTAATAAGGGAAACTACAAAAACCCAATCCAATCATATAGGTTCAATCCACAAAGTTATCCAAACGGTAAACTAAGTCTCAACAATATAAAATAACATTCCTAACACTAGAAAATCCAAATACAATTAGAGAAAATAGATCAAACAAAATAAATTCCCCTAGTTGAAGCTTTGGAACTCCAGCCACTGTCCATCCCCAAGAAGCAAGAAAATCAGCTAGTCATCATATAAGCACAGTCCCAATTCGTCGAGCCATGGATAAACACTTATTAAATGACCAATGGATGATGAAGAATGAGATATTGGTGCTTGACAGTGGGAAAAATGGAGGAACTCCAGCCACTGTACATCCCCAAGAAGCAAGAAAATCAGCTAGTCATCATATAAGCACTGTCCCAATTCGTCCAGCCATGAATAAACACTTATTAAATGACCAATGGATGATGAAGAATGAGATATTGGTGGTTGACAGTGGGAAAAATGGAGAAGAGCCACGGCTGAATTAAATAGGAAGAAACTCGCAGGCAAGAAACAGAGCTTCACCGCAAATCACAGACTATCAAATTAATTAAAAAAATTTAAGATTCTGTATCAAATGAGAGAAAGAAACCTTCAGATATACGGGACCGATTATGGTTGATATTCCGCTCTTCCTCTCCCCCTCCATGTTCCTTGCTAGAAACAATCCACTGAACCAAAGCGAACACAATCCCGATAGCCGCGGAAACCAGAATCAGAATGTCGGTTGCAAGACTGGAGAGAATCGTCGTCGAGGTTCCAACACTGGAGAGAATCGGTGTCGCCATGGGAGAGCCAACAAGTGAGGGGACGGACTACCAGGGGAGAAATGTAAAATGTAAATGATGAAGAAAGACAAATGAAAAAAGGGAGGTGGCGGCAGCACAAATACGAGACCCATAATGCAGTTGTGTGAACCTAGGTATAGAGGAAGAAAAAAGGACAACTGAAAAGAGGGAAGGTACAAAGAAATTGGTAGTGGCTGCCCCTGAGACAAAAACGAGAGAGCAGAGCAGAGTGACGAGAGAGCAGAGCAGAAGGGAAAGGAAAAGAAAAGCGAGGAAGTTTAACAATTCGACGAAAAAGGGACACGTGTTAATGGTTTGGAGGTTAGTCTTAAGCTAATTTGAAAGACTCAAGACTAAATTCTACCATTCCTCTTGAGAAGGAAATGAGGAAGCTTCAACACCCACGTCTTCTTTTCGGAACTCTTCGTTGGTGTTTGGGATTCCGATGCCTCTCCCTCCAGTGACGTCGGAGGTCGTCCAACATCCTTTATTCCGAATATGGTTTTCGGTCTCTCCTCTTCCTCTATTTTTCATGGTATTTGCAACTTCTTTTTTTTTTTTACTTGGGCAGCTTGATTGATTTCTTAATTTTAAATCTGGCTTTGAGTTTTTTTTTTTTTTGCTACGTGGCTTTGAGTTTTTGTTGGAATGGTCATATCATATAGGGATTATTTTTGGGTTTTTATGTAATGGGCTTGCTCCTACCATCTTTAAACTTATAAAAATCGTGTGACCTTTTAATGTCATCTATCATATACCAACAACAAAAAAATTGTCATCTATCATTAATTACCACAACAAAGTCTGACCATAGATCAAAACATGCAAATAACTTGATGCGATTAATAATGAGAGACAACAATATTAAATCAGGGAAAATTTGATTTATATCAAGTTATTTTAAATGAAAATTTCAAATTATCAGATAAAAACTCATTGTTGACGAATTTATGGTTGATGAATATTATATTATAAAGTTTAACAGATAATACTATACATTTAGAGAGAGAAAATTGGGTAAAAGTCTCCCTTTCAAAATTTTATTGCTGAAAAAACAGATAAATTTTTATACACAAAAAATATGTGTACCCTACAAATTTTATATCCTTCCCATCAATAAAATTTTTAATGGGAGGCCTTCCCCTAATTTTTATACTATTCACTAGTTATGAATGATATGAGTTATTTTCAAATTCCATGCAAGGTATGTTACAAAATTTTTATTCATGTATACACATGAATAGGTGTGGAAATAGGCTTAGGCCTCTATCAAGAGCCTACAATCCAATTTACTTTGAGCCTAACCTAGAATGGATCCAATCCTTCATCATCTGCTCTTTGCCCCATTTATCTCGAATCTTCAACTTCTCTGCTACCTCGTCGTTGTGCCTCTTGCGTCCGGTATCTTCTCCTTTCCCACGCCTAAATTGAATTTCGCACTCCACTTGGCTTTTTGCACTTAGCTTTTCTCGCCTAAATTGTTTATTCTGCATATTTTGGACCAGTCCGGTCTTAAAAGATGACCAGTCCTTGTGCCTCTTGCATCCGGCATCTTCTCCTTTCCCACGCCTAAATTGAATTTCGCACTCCACTTGGCTTTTTGCACTCAGCTTTTCTCGCCTAAATTGTTTATTCTGCATATTTTAGACCAGTCCAGTCTTAAAAGATTCATCTTTTAGACTGATTAAACAAAATAACCAATTTAAAAGTAAGCTGACATTTTTTTTCAACTTCTTAGACCGGTTGTTTAGGAAACCGATCTAAAAACTTCATAATAAAGGAACCGGTCTAAGAAATTATTTCTATTTACGAAACTGTCATCGGTAATACATTTTAGACAATCCAGTCTAAATGTAATGGTCTAAAAACACTTTTTAGACCTGGTCTTCTATAAATCAGTCTAGATGTGACAATCTAAAAGTATCTTTTTGTAACTGTGTAACTTTAGAATACATATTAACAACTAAGTATCCATATTAGAGTTGAGAATTCAGATTACTCATCAATCCAACGGCAGCTAACACGCCATATTGAATCAGCAGTTTGGTACCCTCCTCACACATGCACACACTCTTTTGTATTTTATTATTTGTATATGTTTGATTGCACGGAGATGTAAATAACGTTGGAGATTAATGTAAAGGAGTTACTCCCTCCGTTTTTAATTATAAAATATATTTACCAAAGCTTGAAAAAATTAAGATAGTACTTAAATTAATTAATTATATTTATTTTTTTAAAATGTCCTTGTTTAAATTATTAAATGCCGTTGTTTAAATTATTGTATTCATTTGAGATGAAACTGCGTTGTCCCAAGAAATGATGTACCACCATTCATATGCATCAATGACAAACCATCATAATAAAATAAATAATATTTTCATTATAATACATAAGCATGCTTAAAAAGTTTTGAAGTATATAACTATGAGTTCTAATATACAACAAGCACATGCTCAAAATGTTTCTCATCTCATTAGTATAATTTTAGTCAAATATATAATTCCAAATCAAGCCCTCCATGGACACAACAAATCTCAAAACAATATCTTGAGTTTATCTCTATTCAATTTGAGGATTTAATGTGTGTAGGGTTGATTATGATTATAAATAGTGTCAAAGCTCTTTTACTGAGTATTTTAACGCCCTCTATATTCTTAGCATTCAAACTCAAAACTTTTGGTTAAATTGGCATAACCCCGCTGTAGTTTAACCAAAGGCTTGGCATAATAAAAGGATGAGTAGGGAGAGCTCGGCCTATCTGGGCTATCTATATGAGATTTGGACGATCTAGATTTAATTTTTTTAATTTTTAATTTTTTTAAAAAATTATTTTAGTGGGTAGAAAAACTAAAATAAAAATAAAATTTACATTTACATCTACATCTACATTTTTTTCAAAAAATGATTTTTTTATTTAAAAATCACCCGTTAAAAAATTTAATTCCAAACTGTCTAGACAAATGGGCGAGCTCTCCCAACTCATCCAAAAGAATGAGTAGGGAAACTAGTTCCTATAGCAAAAGATTAATTTTTTTCAATGTAGGTAAAATGTCTCTCCCATCTTTTCTTCTTCCTTTTTTATATGGTTTTTTGGTATTGAGTACTATTGATATAGATTAATTTAAGTATTGAGAGCTTCTATTGGGAGAATGGGAATAACTCTTTTAATATATATACCAAAACCATAGATAAACAATTATGATTTAACAGAAGTTGAATTATCTGTTTATTCAATCTAGTCTCAAATTAAAATAAAATTTCGATGTTACGATCAATGAATTTTTTTTTTTTTTTGTGTCAGTTAAATAACCTAAGTACCTAACTGATTACTCTTATTCGTTTTACAAAAAAAGTAAAATAAAAATATCACTGATGATACGTAATGTGGTAATATTCAAGATACTTTAAAAATGATAAGCTCTCGTAAGATAATGTTGTCAGATGATATATTTAAAAACAGTGACATTATTTTACATGATTCAATATCATAAATTAGGCAGGAGGAGGATTAAAATAACTACGCATTTCATTGTTTTTAGAAAACTGTTTCTTTCAGTGTGATTGGCGCAAAAATGAGAAAGATAATGCCAACTTAAAAAAAAAAAAATCATTTCTGGTCCTTGACAAAAAACACGGACTCCATTTTGGTCTCTCACAAAAAAACCGACCATTATTTGTCCTTTTTATGGGACTGAAAAAGACCTTTTAGAAATTTGTGATGGATCAAAATGTCCACTAATCGACCCTTATTCGTCTTTTTTATGGACTAAAAATGATTTTTTTTTTTTCAGTGACCAAAATGAGATCCTTATTTTTTGTCAGGGACGATATTTACTCTAAAAAAAATTAACCCGCACATGGAAAGGGCATTTATAATGAATAATTACAAATTATACTGGTCTTATAAATTATAATATAAGTTATTATTAATATGTTTGTTGAGAATGAATAATAAATAACCCAAGTCTAATTAAATAACATGAGGATAACAACTTGATTTTAACTAAAGTAATATGAGATCAAATTTGTTACTTTTATAACTTTTTTTTTAAGAACTATTTAACGTTCGGAAATTTTTTGAATTCGGTTAAAATGCAGTTTTGACTAAAATAATATGAAATTTATTGTCTGTAAAATCGATTTTGCAAGTTGATATCAAACAAGCCCTTAACCATTCAAGCATTTAATTTGAATTTGGTGTTAGTATTAAACTGACACAACACTCTCCATTTTACCTCTTGTTTTTATTAAACTGATGAAAACTCTTCTTTTTTGGAACATCCGTGGAGCTAGTAATAAATCTCTCCTTCGTCATCTTCGTTCCGTGTGTGGTGCTCCTCGTCCTGATCTATTGATTCTGGCCGATACTAAATGTGAGCTTGACTCACATTTGAATTTGGTGTTAGTATAATATGATATGGTTTTTGACGAGGAAAAAAAATTTATGTGATGCATAAAATAATAATGTGAGAAAATCACCTGAGTTAAACTAAAGGAGAAATGATATTTTAAAAAAAATGACAATAATTTATAGTTGGAATTAAATTTTTTGTTAATTAATTTTTTTCCCAACACCTATCTTTTATATTTTCAATACTTACCTGTGGCATTTTTAAATATATAGGGATTGAGTTAGGGAAAATCCATTTCAGGGTCATTTTAGCACTGACAATCCTAAAAAATGCCTTAAGATTATGATAATTTCAAAAAAGGCCCTAGAGCATTTTCTGAGATTTTCAGAATCTTGGGTGAGTTGTCAACAAGGCTGATATAGTTGTTAACGGGTTACTGATATAGTAGTTAAAAGTACTGATTTAGTTGTTAGCAAAGTGTTGTTAACGGGGCTGATTTAGTTGTTAAAACCTACACATTAACAACTATATCAACCCCGTTGATAACTCACTAAAAATTCTGAAAATCTCAGAAAAGACCCTAGGACCTTTTTTGAGATTATCAGAATCTTGGAGCCTTTTTTTGGATTGTCAGTGCTAAAAGGGCCTGAAAATGATTTCCCATTGAGTTATACCTAATTAAAGTTTAGAGATTAAGTTATCAATGATTCAAAATTATGGGAAACAAATTATTTATTTTCCTTTTTTTGGGTACAATATTTTCCTCTTTTTTATCTTATTGTGATGCATATCTGATATTTTATAGTCTAGACACTGCTCGGACCAAATAAAAAAAAAAAAACGCACACAGAGAAAGAGAGAGGGAAGAAAATGGGCCTAGGCTCAATTATCTTATGGGCTCTGTATGAAAGCTAGGTTGGGTTTAAATGTATAGAGGTTGTTTATTCTGTTGACTTGGACATTGACTATTCAAAGACAAAAAACCAAAAAAACCGTGCGAGAAGCTCTTTTGACCAAACAAATCACTTTGGATCCAAAGCTAGTTTGATTTCTCAATATTAGCAAAAGTAAATATTCATAATACATTCAGAAACATATATTATAAAAAATAGTGTGCTGAGTATGTTAATAAAATATAAATTTTAAATACAGTTATTTTTTTTCATAACCATCTACGGCCAAATTTAGTCTCAATTAAGCTCAACTTTGGTACTACTTCATTCCACAAATTGGAATAAAATAAAATTCAATTGTAATTTATGACACCGAAGTAAACAAATTACTTATTAATTTTTTACTACAAATGACACGACCATGTATATAACTCGCCTGTATGAGGTATTGACCGTTGGAATTGTATAGTTTGTCAACTTTTTCACATATTGAACGTTCTTGCCTGCAAAAGTTTTAAATTTCCCAATTTAACCCCTTTTCAATGAACCGCAACTCTTATACTTGCCCTGTCTTAAGCGGGTAACCCTAAATGAAATAAAACAAAGAAAAAAAAAACATTTAAAAAAAAGGAAAAAATTATTATTAAATTTTTTGGGAAAATTACACTCAGGTCCCAAGAAAGGAAAAAATTTACAAAAAAATCCCTTGAAATCCCAAATTTACAGAAAAGTCCCAAGAGAATTTTTGTTGTAAATACATACATTTCCTGTTGTAAATTGTTTGAGAATTTTTTGATATTATTTGTACGAAATTTTTTAAATGTTGTTGTAAATACATACATTTTCTGTTGTAAATACATACATTTCCTGTTGTAAATGGTCAGGTGTTTAAATGTTGTTGTAAATACATACATTTCCTATTGTAAATGGTTTGTGACTTTTTTAATTCCGTACAAATAATATAAAAAAGTCTCAAACCATTTACAACAGGAAATGTATGTATTTACAATAACATTTAAACATCTGACCATTTACAATAGGAAATGTACAGAAAATGTATATATTTACAACAACATTTAAAAAATTCCGTACAAATAATATAAAAAAAGTCTCAAACCATTTACAACAGGAAATATATGTATTTACAACAGGAAATGTACGTATTTACAACAAAAATTCTTTTGGGACTTCTGGGTAATTTTGTGATATCAATGGATTTTTTTATAATTTGTTTCCTTCCTTGGGACCTGAACGTAATTTTCTCTTCTTTTTTTTTTTTTTTTTTTTGTGTTGGGGTGGGGCTGTTCATTCTTGATTGAATATCAGTCGTATGATTCACTCATTTCTTTCCGTGGATCTTTCTTTATTTTGTCACGTTGAGTACTTGAAGGATTTATATATTTATTTATTGCTTGATTAAAAAACATGGTTAGGAATTCCACAAAGGAACAGCCCAAAGAAAGCGCCATGCTATCTCATTTCAGGGATTACCCATAAGCCCCGGAGTAGTACCCAATCTTCCTATAACATGATATTTTCAGAAACCTTATTTGAAAGCCATGATATTTTCCTTAAAAGTTAAAAAAAAAAACAAAACAAAACAAAAATATAGAGAAAATCTCACATGGTCGGTCACAAGTTTTAACCTTTTTAACCTCTGATCTCTCTCGCTAAGAACCACGATGGTGACGTGGCCACCGTTAAAAATAAGAGCTTTTATCCTTTTGAACCCTCACCACCTTCCTTCCCCAAATTCATCAAACCAGAAATTGCTTCCTTATCTACCCTCTTTCTCTCGCTGAAAAATTTGTTATGACCGTACATATTACCCCCAAAACCTTTTTCCTTCAACACCGTAGAATTCGTGGGCCTTTCTAATCCATCAACCTCATTTAGATTTTTTTCCCCGTTTTATAATTAATTTACACACTCCCCTTCGTTACTATGGGAAAACGGAAACGAATCTCTGATCAGACCGAGACCGATCATCAACCGCTTTTGTGTTCTTCATCTACAGGTATGTTACTAATTGTTTTATTTTATTGTAATTTTTTCCCTGATTTTTCATGCCTTTTAAAGCTTTTATTAGCCTAATGATAGAGGAAATGAAGAAATGGAAATGAAATACACTCTTTTGAGCTACTTGAAACGGTTCCATTGATGGGCACCTGAGAAAACGTGATACGTCGTCTACTTTATTTGGACCAATCTTAATTATTTCAGGTGGGGTGCTCACCATTCTTGCTCTTACTCTTACTCCTCTGGTCCTCTTTTTTTTCCTGGTAGAAAATATACGGTCGAGAAGGCAATTGTCTTTCTCGTTTTTAGATGTTCCTTGTTCTTCAAGTCCACTGTAATTTTACCAGGTTTGTGGCGATGTCTTCTTTCTTTTGGGATTTATAAGGAAAAGTGAGAGATTGATTCCTGTATTCAAAGAAGAACTTCCTATTTCACACAGTGATTCAGATGTAGATTTTTTTTATGACACCTTCTAGTGGGGGCAATGTCTATTAATGAGATCATATCCTTGCTTTTAATTTTTCCAGGGAGTTGTTATTTCTTCTTCTTCTTTGCTTTCATCCTCCGTTTCTCCCCTCTCTCTTCTCTCTCCTACCAATTGTAATTAAATCTCGCTGACTCATTTAGATATGATCTGCTGATGACATTCCCATAATTCATGTTTAGTCGTTGATCACATTTATTATTCTTTTTATTCGAATTGTCGCTCAATGTACTTTGTTTTGTCAGGTTGTGCATAAAAATAGTGAAGTTAGGGTTCATAATTAAAAATTTCAAGTATTGCTTCATGATTTACAAGAGATAAATATTTTCCTTGAAATTGTGAACCTGAAAGCAATGTATTGGCTGCATTATCTGCTGGGACATCAGATGAAATCATTTAACAGTCCTCTCCCCCTTTTCTATTAAGTTTCTAGATTTTGTTATTTGTTTATAGTTTGTGAACAGAAAGATAATTGATTGTTATTCTTTTGATTGATATTGCAGAAATCATTCCATGCTCCTCTGAGATGGAACTATTGTCAGATGAGGTTGCTTTTCTTCTCTCCTTTTTTTGAAGCTTCAAGCATTTATGTTTCATAATTCCTTCATTGATGCATTAAGGATTTCTTTTTGTAAATTATTCTTTCATTTTCATCTTAATATCACTAATGAGTTTGGAAAGATTATCATATACTTGTATTTTTTATTTTGCTTCTTTGCAGAAATCTTCACATTCAGGCGATCCTGGTATGAGAGCACCTGTTATGGATATATCAGATGATCCTATGAAGTTATTAAATGCCCATCCAACTACAGCACGTCATTATCAGAGTCTCAGCCGTTCTATATGTTTGAAGCGCTCACAACATTACTATGGTCACCAGTACTCTCGACGTAACTCTGCAAATCATGCCAATGCATCATCGTCTTGTGGAAAGAACACTTCTTCATATGATGATAGGCTTTCTTTTAAGTTGGCTTCTCCATCCAAGTCAGAATCCAAACGACACACAGGTTTTTCTTTGATGCTCACCCGTAGTGCTAAAGTTAGTTTATAACTTTATATATTTTGTTTTGTTCTAGTTTATGCATGTCCTGTATTCTAATCCTTATTTCTTGATTCCAACTTTGAATTTTCCGGGAGCATTGGTCTTTTATATGCATTTATCCAAGTAAACTACCCTGTTGGTCCTTGAAACACGTAGGGTAGGTCAATTTAGTCCTAGATGATAATTATTGTCACTTGACTGTAAACACATTGAAAAACCTATAAACACGGTCCAAGTGTGAGCTCTTTACTATCAGTTTATCCATTGCAGGTTCATATTTATTATATTTAAAAAAAAAAAAAATCAAAGTCAAATGATTTGAACTAATCTTCCAAAGATTAAATTGGTTGAACAATGAACATGCATTTCTTGGGAACCAAAGGAATATTATACCGTTTTTCTTTTTGAAGCTTTTATCGATTTCTTGTTTAAGTTCTTGTGCATTCTTCACTTAACATGTTGACACTAATTTCTTCCCCAGAATTCAGAGACAAGATATTTTCCCGGCCTGAGAGAATCCGGTCAAGCTCCTTAGCTGCATGTGCAGTAGTATCCTCTGATGCTGTCAAGATGGTGTGTGGGGTTTGTCAGAAGCCATTGAAGCGAAAAAGTTTCTTGCATGGGAATCCACTATCATCTTCCTATGACCATTCTTCAATCGTGGCAGTCCTAGTTTGTGGCCATGCTTATCATGCAGAATGCTTGGATCAGAAAACCAGCTTCGAAGAAAGACGTGACCCTCCATGCCCTGTGTGTGGGTCTAATTTTTCAGGATGATGACTTCAAAACTTGTTACTGATCATGATGATTTCAAAACTTGTTACTGATCATGAACAAGGTGAAAGAGCAGAGTTTTCTACAATATCATGACATGAAAAGTAGTTCTTATTTTACATGGAGCATTCGGTATCCTGGACCTACCTTGCTTTAACCGGAGGGTTTATCAGGGTCCAAACTAATCCAAACAAAGACATGAAAAGTAGTTTGTATTGCTTGAAATGGAATGTGAGGTAGGATATGCAGTATAGATGATGTAGTATGTTAGGGTCTGTTTATTATGGAGTGGTATGGTTTTGTGTATAGAGAGAAATATTAGATGGCAACTTATGCTTTGCTGTGTCATGTCTTTTGAGAGTCCTAGACTAATAAATTGTAGTTGCCGGAGATGTTTCAGAATTCTAATGACTGCTAATAAAAATGTTTAGCTTTTATTTTTAACCTATATGAATTATGTGTGTGTGACTGGAAGTTGTGATGAAATATTTGATTTTTTCCCCTAGAGAATAAATACATGATTTGAAAAATGTACGGTATCTTTGAAAAATGTACGGTATCTGAGTTCTAGAGGCATTGGTCCTAATGGAAGGAGTTTTGCCTGTTTAAACTGAGGTCTCAATTCGAGTAGGTATTATCAATATGCCTAACAATGCTCAAATCTCATTCAATCGACAGTCATATGCAAAAATATTATTTTAATAAATGAGGATAAAATCTTTATAGTATAATCATACCACATCAATAAATATTTTATAAATGATTGTAGATGATTTTAATTTTATGGAAGATTTTGATTATATTGCGATAAAATTAGTAATTTGTGAATTATTGGTTGAATCTATAAAATGAAAGTGAGTTGTTGGTGTTGTTGTCATTTAATTAGAAGGAGAAGCACTATTATTATTATTCAGAACAAGGGCCTATTTTTGTGGCACAAAATATTTGCATTGGCTTTTGTTAACTTTTGTCTTCTATAAAAATAACGGATTTTTTATTTTAAAATATATGGAAACTTAATTTTAAATAAACAATTATCACATGCCTTAGTTTTTTTTTTTTGACTAAAACATGAATTTAAATATATCTCTTAGAAATTTAAAAAAAAAACTAAATTAAGAATAATTCAGTTAAAAATTTGAAGCTAACAAAAGTATAAACTACAAAGTAATAGAGAGAATATATAAATTAATAAAAAAAGTTAGTAACTCTTACTCTTGAGTAGTCTTTAAAGTGTACTTGAGCAATGTGCTCCTAAATAATGACTCTCCAGGTGTGATCTATATATCATTGGTTGCAAACTTCAGCCTAATGCACCATTCCTCAGGGTCATATATGGATCACTCAATGAGGTTAAAAAATGTTGGTAAAGTTAATAATTATTTCGTTTATAATCAAGTTATTATAATTTTTTTTATAAACTTTAGTAGTTAGTGACATGGCTCTCATTCAATATACAACTAGATTAATTTAAGACAATCAATCATGAGCTTAATAATTTATCTTGCTGATTATACATAAACTTTATCTCCTCATTTCATTTTCTAAGAAACGTTTTTTTTTTTTTAAAAATTTGTAGCAACATACATGTCACTTAATCGGTATTTAAGTCAACTCTAATAAACATATTCTGAGCATACATACTAATGACTAAAAAACTGTGAGGACCTAGTGAAAACAAACTACAAAGACCTAATTAGAAATTAAGCGAAACTATATGAATAAGAATTATTTCTTTTCCCAAAAATTTAGATGCAAAGAATTGCATACATGTGATGCACATAGGAAGAAACAAGCCAACTGCAATCTTATTATTAAAAATTACTAATAACAAAAAGAAGGGGTAAAAACCTTAAAACACCAATGCTACACAAACCTAAATTATTATTATAATACATTGATGGAATAGTAATAATTCTCCAAGTAGTGGCATTGGCAGTCCAAAAAAACTCACGATGTCTCTTTACAAGTAGCCTTATTATGGCCTCTTCCTTTGCACTTGGTACAAGTAACAGTCTTCCTAGATTTGTTTGCTGTTTTATTCTCATCTTTCTTATTTTGGCAGTAAGGTCTTGAATTGCAAGGAGGAAGTACATTACTCTCAGTCTCAGTCTCCATCTCCTCCTCCTCCTCCTCATCCTCATCCTCATCCTCCTCCTCCTCCTCCTCGGCTTTCTCGCCATGGTTCAAATCATCAGAAGCAGGATTTATGGATAAATAATCAGAGACAGGATTTATGGATTCAGAGTACGTGCAACGGAAGTTATCAGCAGTGAAGTATTTAACACAGTAGTCATATACACTTCGACGTGTGCAATTCAAGACAGCTATAGCATGGCAACATGGCAGCCTTGTTGCTTTCCATCTCAAACAGCTACAATCCCACTTTTCGATATCGACGACACGGACAGAATCGTCATGAACCTCGAACAAGGTGTCTGATGAGAACAAGACTTTAAGGCCCTGTGCCCTGAGGGATTCGTCAAGCACCAGTTCCTCCTTTGTTGGAGTCAATCTCGATGTCCAACTACTCGAAGCTGCTTGACGGTTGTTTATTAACTCCATGATCTTACATTTAAGTGCTTCTACCTTTTGTGTTATGGGTAGCTCTCGCACTTCATCAATCCACATGGTGTATAACTCAGCAACGTCTACGAGAATATGATTATATCGCTCACCTTTGAATATTGCACTTGCCCACTGCTCTGGTTCAACTTCCATGACCCAATCATATGCTGTTGTAGAGACCTTTCTAATCTGTTCTAGGAACATTTTGAAAGCGTCGAGCCGCAGTGCGTGCGCAGCAGATAGAAAATTAACTGGCAAAGAAGGCCTACCTTCCCCATGGTAAGGACCCCTCAGACTTTTCTTGAAGCTGTCTAGAAGATGGTACATGGAATAACCATGGTGGGCATTTTCGAATACCTTTAGAACTGTTTGCTTTAACTCCTTCTCCCAGTCAGACACGAAAGTCAAAGGCTGGGAAATCGGTATTGTAAGCTTCAACTGCTCTAAAAACCAATTCCAGTTATCATCATTCTCAACATCAACTATACACAGTGCAACAGGGAAAGCACCATCATCGCCATCTAGAGAAGTAGCTGTCAATAAAACCTCATGATATTTTGATTTCAAAGGTGTGGAATCGAGGAATAGAAGAGGGCGGCAACCAGCCTGAAATCCTTGTATCAGAGCATGAAAGGACAAAAAAAGACGCTGAAATCTTTTGTCCTCACTTGTGACAAGCTTGATACGGCTGCCAGGATTCGACTCTAACATCTTCTCGCAAAGCCTAGGCAACTGATTGTACGCCTCTTTATATGAACCTTGCAGTTGTTCCCTAGCTTCTTCAACAGCACGCCATACTTGAGAGTAATTCACCTGAATGCCAAAGTCTCGGTGAATGCCCCTAGCAATCTCCTTTGTTTTGTGATGAAGGTTATCTCGTAATCTGTCCTTTACGACGTTTACCAACCAGTTCTTTGAGGGATGAGTAGACTTCCAAGATTTTCCCCCACAAGTATGTGGCTCCTCCATCTTTTTAATTCTAAATGAGTCATCAGCTGGGACCCATGAAGCAAAAATCCTCCATGGACAATCTTCACATGCACATCTGGCTCTGGCACGAATTGTGTCATTCTTGATATACCTATACGCAAAATGATGTGCAATGGCATATTTCTGCAAGGCGTCACGGAATTCTTGGACGCTTCTAAAGTCCTGTCCAACACCAGTGATACTGTCTTTCCAACATTCGGCTAATTTCCCCGGAGTTGTATCAGTTCCAACAACAAGTAAACTGTCAGAATCGTCATTAAATAGCAAATCTAGTTGGTGCTTTCCATTATCAGCAGCAGCACCACCATGATCTTTCTTATTCTTTTTCCATGGCATCACTTTATTATTTTCTCCAGATACTGCTTCAATTGTAGGACCATTTGCAGTAACTGCACGAGACGCAGCACGCCTTCGCTTCTTAACTGCATCTGCAGGACTAGCATCCATATCACTTAAAATTCCGCCATGGGAGGATGTATCAGTGATGATGGCAACAGAACCAGGTGGCCTGGAACAGGCCGCACCATGCTTATTGTCAGCATGATTTGGAGAGCGGTTTGCAGAAGTGCCAGCTGCAGGGATACTTAAGGTAGTCAATTTAACAGATAACAAAGTCAGCCAATTTGGCACAAGGGAAGAGGTAAGTGGGGAACGTTAAGGTAAGCAGCAGCCATACCTGATGCTATTCGTTTGCGAACAGTTTTGGATTTTGTTTTTGAAGGATTGACAGGGGTCACAGCTTCAGCTACGTTTATATTATTTCTCCTGCAAATGAAGACAAGCTTTAATCAATGTGAATATAAAGAATAAAACTGATTCCAGTTCCAAGAAAGCTAATTCAACACACAATATCATTATATAGGGGAAGCATCATTATTTCATCAGAATGGAAAATTAGCATCATCTAAAAATGGAATGACAAAGAAGGAAACTTTATGAAAGAAGAAAATTTAAAGAACAACCTGGTATTTATGTTTAAGGATTCCTGGTCAAACCCTTCTTTACCAAAAATAAAAACGTCAGCAGTAATTGAAGCCGCATAAAATTCTTTCATCCTGTTCAGGTCTCGATCATTTGATATACAGATTAAAGTTTTCCTGTTCCCCGGAAGAAAATACTTTATGGACAAGGTCTTAGTTTGCAAATTCCATAATTCAGAAAATTTTAGCTTGAGATCATCAAAACTTGTTTCATGATTAATCTCCACTGCATGTGCTTCGCCTCCAGTATATGACGTAGATCCATCATCATTTGTTAAAAATTCACCACCAGATTGGCTGATTAGTATAAGCTTCCCCTTCACCATTTCCACAACTAAACAGAAGTTCATGAGTAAGTATCTAAATTATACTAACAGTCAACAAGTAAATCTAAAAATTGCATTCAAGGATAATAACCATTCAGAGGAAGGCCAACAATGTCAAGAAAGTGCTTGTGTTCTTTGCAAAATAACTACCTGTAAGATGTCAATGGAAAGGTAAAACATTCTTGATTTCATAATTTTAGAAAAAGGTATACTCAACGGCTCAACCTAAGCAAAGTGCAATTACAATGGCACAGACAGGCCTGACATAAGATACCAACACTGAACTACCACCTCCGATCCTTAGAACATATTTTGTAGTGTAATTTGCACTACAAACTATGTCCTATATTTAGGACCAGAGGAGTAGAAAGGATGGTGTATAAAAATTCATTTGCACATGTATCCCTTTTTAAAGTGCTGAATCGTTCAAAAAATACAAGAGCCAAGTTTTTCACTTTAACGAAGAAAAACATCTTTGTAATACTTTTTATAATATAGTATACAAAGAAAGAAGATGGAACAACCTAAAGACTACAACGGATGCCTAACTGGAAATAGTTATCAGCAAAGTCAACGAACAAGACTTGACACAACTTGCAGTGATCAATTCTTTCAAAATAATCCCATCAATTGAACAAAACATACGAATTTATAGTTACGGATTACCAACATAAAACCACCAATAAGCATCTGTTAACTGGTCCCAGTGTGAGAGTATGACTATTTCTTTTTATCTAAGGAAGAAGATGATGGACAAGCCTATACGTTAGACAAAGAATATGACAATTCTTTTCAGCAGAAATCGTATCCATTTAATGGTTACAGACAAGATTATAAGATGCAAAAGCCTACGATGGATGCTTTAACTGGAAATAGTCATCAACAGAGTCAGCCGACACAACTTCCAATGATCAAATATTTCCAAATAATTCTATCACGCGCATACATGCATAAACTTGTAACAATAAATTATCAACAATTGAATACCAATGCACCTTAGTAAACAGTCCAAAAGTGGGACGAAGAAGATGATAACTTCCTCTCTAATTAAAAAAGATATTTTTTTCTACGAGTTCCTAAGGCTAATTGTTTCGAAAGGCGTTCACAGGAACAAAATCCGATAAAGAGGAATGAACCCCAGCTAGCGGAAGAAGAAGAAGGACTTACCTAGAGTAGGGTCTCTGAAAAGAGATTCAGATGCACAGAAAAACCTAGAATTGGGGCCTCTTGTGAAAATAGGGTAAATGAGAGTGAGTGAATCGAAGCTATGAACCAGGGTGTGTTTGGAACGTCGAAATTGTAAGGGGGCTAATTTTAAAATGAGTAAAATATGGAATTTTTGTTGGATATAAGTTTCTTTTTTCCTTATAATTTTTCATATTTTTTTTATATAAAAGTATCAATTATATTAAAATGATAAATTATTATAAATTTTCATATAAATGATACATTTCAATATTAAATAAAAATCATTATTTATATTTTTAGGTGGTTTAACTCATGTATTTTATTTATTTAGTCTTTTTAAAGAAACAACTCAAAATACCTGAAGATATATTCATAATATAAATCTACTCTAAAACTTATAAAATGAATCAATTTAAGTTCTTTTTTTTGGGTTTTAATTTTCTTTTTTTATCTTTATAATTATCAAGGAATAATAAATTGTTATAATATGCTCCCTCCATTTCTCTTTGACTGACACTTTAGCAATTTTTTTGTTCCATTTTACATATAGGTTTATAATTAATTTCAATGAATAATTAAATATTTCTTTCCTATTTTAAATTTAACAAGGTAATTAACTCATGGTTTTCTTAACATTGTGAGTTGTATCAAAATTTAAAAAATAGAGATGATACAATAAGAATAATTTGTCTTGAGTTAAAATCATTGTTGGTCCTTACAATTTGATTGAATTTTAATTTTTGTAATTTCATATAGTTGGTTTTGGTCCCTATGATTTTAAAAAGACTTGGCTAGAATTTATGAATAGGGACCAAATCAAAAACTCGTCAAAAGATTAGAGACCATTTGTTAAATTCGGACCAAATCCTTACGAAATTATAGGGGTCAAAACCAACTTTTTAAAATTGCATGATTAAAATCAAAATCCAATCAAATTATAAAGACCAACAATGATATTAATCAATTTGTTTTTTGTTTGTTAGGCGTGTTTCAAGTTGTTTTTGTGGTTTGCCATTTCTTATGAGGTAATTTTGTTTGAAATTGTGTGACTTAACTATGTTATGACCGTTGTTGCTTTGAAAGTTCTCCTTAACTTAGAAGTTTGCTTCTTAGCTTTTGTGATAGGAGAAGGAGAGCTTATTGAATCTTCATTGGTTGTGCAGTATTAGTGTCAAGGTGGTTGAGTTCAATTAAGCATGTCCTTTGGACAATCAGGCCATCCTTTGAGCCACTTCTTTTGATATGATAGATATATAGGAGTTTAGTCTTTATTCCTCTAGTCAACAGGGGTCGGCTTGATTGTTTGTGTGCTCTGTTTTTGGTTTAAATGTTTTTTTTAGTAATTTTGGTTTAAATGTTGTAATGTCTTGTAGTTTCTTATGATTTATGGGTTGGTATAGTTTGGTTTTGCTGTAAATTAGTGTTTGTATTTTCTTTTTGTATAATGAAATTATATTTTACCTAAAAAATAATTAGGGTTAAGATGCAAAAATACACATGTGATTTTTTAAAAAGTGCACCCAATATCAAGTGTGTTTTTTTTTTTAAATGCAAAAGTGACTATGGTTACAAAAGTGGAGCAAAAATACCCATTGACCGTTAGTTTGAATTTTTTGTATTTTTAAAGCTAACATAGATGATGACTCCGCTAATTTTTATCCCAGCTGGCAATGAAGAATTGGAGAAAATTACAGAAAAATGGCCCAAATAATTTTGAAAATTACAAAAAAAAAAGGCGGCAATTGCGGTGAGGAGGCAGAGATGGGCGGTCCGATGAGTAAGATTCGGATTGAGAGAGAGAGGGGCTGAACTATAATTTTCAAAATATCTAAGTCATTTTCTGTAATTTTATCCAGTTCTATACTGTCAGTTGGGATGAAATTTAGCTAAATCATCATCCAGATGCCTTAAAAATACAAAAAAGTTAAACTAACGGTTAATGGGTATTTTTGCTCCACTTTTGTAACAACATAGTCACTTTTGCATAAAAAAAACACTTAGTTTTTAGTGTACTTTTGGAAAAATCACATATATATTTTTGCACCTTAACCCAAACAATTAATATATCATGAAGTACTCATAAATTTTGGTTTATTGAAATTAAAATATTCTCAATACATAATACTACCTCCGTTCTTTAATATAAAAGTTAGTTGGGGTTTGATTTGAGACCTCAATATACTTTGTATCACATGGTTATTATTTTTCCTTAAATTATTTCTATTAATGGCATATGTTATGGAAGTTTGCATCAAAATGGGCAACTTAAGTATAAATGATTTAATAGGAGTATTTTAGGAAAATCACTAATATTTTGTTTAAATAGCTAATTTAACTAATCTTTAAATCTATCTGAATTAATTAAGTATATATTATATATTAAAGACATAAGGTAATACATTGATTGTTTGTTTGGTACAAGGATTTGGAGGGGAGGGGAAATTTTTGTGTGTGTTATATTTTAAAAAGTTGAAGAAATAGGGTTAAAAAATTTAATTAATTTTTCTTACTCTTATATTTTACATATTCTCTTCATTAAAATTTTATAACTCAACTTCTCTATTTTTTTTTTTTTTAAATCCAGCTTATAAAAATTCCCCTATGCTCCCCTCCTCTCCAAACCTCTCATATCAAACAACCCTGAAACTTCAAGTTTGAACCCAAGTATAGCCAAATATCTAGACAATGTCCGGCAAAAAATGGAGAGCTTACTAGTTTAAGATAATAAGATGTTATCAAAACCAAGACTTCAATGATATAATTTGAATTTTTTTTCTTAGTAAAAATTCATGTAATTTGAGGTTTTTAACAATTAAAAAAATAGCACTGCTTGGAGGAGTTAAAAAAAGTAAACACTCATTTTGAAACTAATAGTAATCACACTATTTTCATTCAAGTTTTATATATAAAATATGTCTTTTTATAAGTATCTTCAACTACTTTTAAATTAAATAAAGGGGATAAGATCCAATTTTGTCCCAAAATGTTTTATTTGAGAACGATGGATATCCGAAAGTGTTTTTTTTAGAAGTAATATTATTCTAAAATAAAAAAATAAAAATAGCAGTTTTACCCCACCTATTAGAAAAGATACTATTAGTTTGACTAATATGCACACTCACCATAGCCACCTCATCCTTCTCTCTTCCTCACCAATCACCATCAGGCCCGTCTTCTTGTTACGGAGATGTGACGACTTCAGCAGCGTTCTCATTGGATCTTGGGAAAATCTGTACCAGGGCCCTTTTAAACCACAAAAACCTAAAAAAGGCCCCAAGACTATGACATTCCCAGAAGAGGCCTCAGGGCCCTTTTTGACATTTGAATGTTAAATGAAAAGACAATAACACCCTCAATTGTTTCACTTTCCTCTTTCCCCTTTCTCCTTATCTTTCGCCGGCTATTCCATGTACGAGTTCGAGAGCGTCACGCGGACAAGGCATTTGAGTATTATATGACCAACAAAATACACACCCTCGTCTTGGGGTTGTACTAGATTCTGTTTTTGATCGGCATTCCACAATCCACACCGGTCGAGCTCGCCGTCGGATGCCGTCCACGCTTGCCGCCTGCGTGGGTTTTCTCCGTCTAGTATTGAAGAAGGTACGAAATTTGTCTTCTCCCAAATTTTGGTGATATTGATTTGTTCGATCTGGCTTTGAATCTAGATTTGGATTTGTTCCCCACCTCATCTGTTCACTGTTAACCCTGAGTCGGACGCCGTCGCATCGTTTCTTGTCTTGTTTTAATTTTTCCATTTAAATTAATTGGAAGATCGGAAATTGCAAGAGTGCCGCTATTTCGAACCAGATCGAGCGAAACCTTCGTTCTCCACCATCTCACCTTCGATCCACCGCCTCCGTACTATAGTCGCCGACCGTCTCAGCCTTCCTCCTCCACTTAAGGTCCCTCTGCATTTTGTTTTTCATCTCTTTGTTTGTCAAGCATTTTTTTGGGTGAGATTGATGCCTTGATTGTTGTTGGAATGAACAACTCTTCTTCCCTGTTTTCCATTTTCGCTAAGGACGTTTAAATGTGGGTAAATGCTTGATTTGAAATTACCTCTCTTTTGTCTTTGATTTCCGTCTCTTATTGTGATTACAAACTTCATATAATTTAGTTCAGAGCTCGAGGTTCCTATTATATGAAGTTTCTTGTTTCCATTACTTTTACAGATACTTAGTAGTAGAACAGATTTGGTTCAGAGATGTTAGATTCTTGGATTTTTTAGTGTGTAATTACCCTTAGGGCCCTTTTGGATGGGCTTTTTTCATAAAAAAAGCACTTTTTTAATTCAAAAAAAAATTAATTTATGTGTTTAGATGATATTTTTTTTAAAAAGTAAAAGTCACAAAAAAAAGCTAAAATGCTGTTTTTTTTCAAAAGCTCTAATTTTGAGCTTTAAAAAAAAACACTACATGGGGCAAAAAAAAAAAGCACTTTTTTTTAAGTCAATCCAAACGGGCCCTTAATTGAGAAATTCAAGTTCAAATTTTGTCACGTATGCACTGAATTCTGAATCTGGAATTCATTAGTTATTTTGGGAGTAGAAATCAAGCGCCCCTTGATGAGGTGGATCCTTGGTTGTAAATTGGTGCTGAAAAGTATCTTCATGGTTTTTACTTGTTTTCGCCAAGCTCGGAGAATCGAAATTCAAGGCTATCTTCAAAGTATTTTGAGGGGGAAAGATATGCTAACTTGTGAATTTATTGTTTTTCCAAATTTCATGAAATTAATTACGTATTTTGTTCCCGCATGGAGCCATAGGTTGCTCATATCTCGATCAAGTTTAAATTACTCCACTTTTTAACTGTTTCACCATTCTTTGATCATTTATTGTTACCATAAACTCAATTGTCTTTTCCTTGAAATCAACAGTACTCATCAATGTATTTTTATGCAAGTATGGTTAACTTTAGAATCACTATGCAGATAAGGTTACATAAATAACAAGAAGAGAAAGAGCAAGAGAAAGGAAAAGGCGAGGCGTAAGCTCATTTGTACACTATCACAAAGTGTTGTCTCTGATTGAGTCAAGAAGAAGGCAAAGTTGAAGTTAGTAGGGAGAATCATGACTATAAATTGAATAGGAAAACGCAACACTCAAGCTTACAAAATTCAAAAGGACTGAGTGAGAGATGTGGAGATCTATGTTCTTGAATCTATTCTGATCTCTATTGTATTTAAATTCGAGGAAGTTGAATAATGATGTACACTTGAATATGTATTTATGACAAAGTTGTGTAGAATGTGTTTTTGTGGGAAGGTTCATTTGTACATTTTAATATCAATGAGGAGAATAATTTTTTCCTACATCTATGTTTTGTAAGTTTTCTAATGTAGGTGAAATGACATTTTAACAACTGCATCAGCCCCCATTAACAACAATATCAGTAACCATTAACAACAACTACATCAGCCCCTTTTAATAACAAGATCAGCAAAAAATAACAACTAAATGAGACCCCTTTAACATCAACATTAGCAAAAATAACAATGACATCAGCTCCCTTTAACAACAACATCAGCCCCCATCAACAACTACATCAGCCCCCACTAACAACTACATCAGCCCCCACTAACAACTACATCAGCTCCCACTAACAACTACATCAGCTCCCATTAACAACTACATCAGCCCCCATTAGCAAACTACATCAGCCCCCACTAACAACTACATCAGCCCCCACTAACAACTACATCAGCCCCCTTTAACAATTAAAACAGCTCCCTTTAACAATTACATCAGCCCCCATTAACAACATCATCAGCCCCCTTTAACAACAACATCAGCCCCCTTTCACAACCAAATCAGACCCCTTTAACATAAACATCAGACAAAAAAGAACAACCATATCAGAAAAAAAATGCACAACTATATCAACCTCAATTAACAACCATATCAGAAAAAACTGACAACATGATCAGCCCCCACTAACAACATCATCAGCCCCCACTAACAACAATATCAGCCCCCTTTAAAAACATCATCAGCCCCCATTGACAACATCATCAGCCCCCTTTAACAACATGATCAGCCCCCACTAACAACATCATCAGCCCAAACTAACAACATGATCAGCCCCGACTGACAACATCATCAGCCCCCTTTAATATCAACATCAAAAAAAAAAAGAACCGCATTGAAATCCAAGAACCGCATCCTCCATGACTCCCTCCCCCGGAAGAATCAGCCGAAACGCCCATAAAAAAATAGAACAGAGTTTATCCAACCAGGAATAACCTGGGTTTGCTTTTGTCTTGCTCTTTCTTCCTCTTGGTTCCTGACCACCAAAAGAAAATGACGTGAAGGAGGATGATGACGACGGAGTCCTGGTGAGAGTTCTTTTTCGGGATTTAAAGTCGTTATCTTCCTCTGGTGGTCTCCATTGGTTTTCATTTCCCTTTATAATATGTTTGGCCTATCATTCATTCAATTCGTTCATTCCCAATCCCCATTCCCCCTTAAATTCATTGCAACAGAATAGGAAAATCAAATCCCTTATGCTCCATGAAGAAAATCCCTACATTCACACCCAAAAAAGGGTTAAAATATGGAGACAAAAAGGAGAACAGATTCTATACAAAATCCACTCACCTCCTCCAGTGACCAGAGGTGAGGAGAGAGAGAGAGAGAGAGAGAGAGAGAGAGAGAGACTTTGAAATCAGAACTGCCTTTTAGTTAGGGGTTTTTTGTCTTTTCATTTAACATTCAAATGTCAAAAAGGGCCCTGAGGCCTCTTCTGGGAATGTCATAGTCTTGGGGCCTTTTTTGGGTTTTTGTGGTTTAAAAGGGCCCTGGTACGGATTTTCCCTTGGATCTTCATCACTCAAGGCGGGAGCAATCTCATTTCAAACCAAGAATGATTCAACGCTAAAAAAACAAGTAAACTTGGAGGTTTAAATCAATCCAATATAATGGAAGAGAGAGAGAACATCAAGTTCATCGAATCTGATTCTAAAACTCTCCATGAAAGACAACTTCCAATCACAATGCATTACCTTGGCAATGAAAAGACAGCCATTAGAACTTCCAATCACATGGCGATAACAACATAAACGACGCAGCCATTAAAAATCCCATCTTCACTATTTTCTTTGTCCCACTCCGGTTGGTTCCCTTCCCCTTTGCCAAACTCTGACGTCCCCATTAACATTTTCAGTAAAATCAACAATCAATTACAATATGCAGGTCCTTCATGCTGCAACTGATAGTGTGGCTCTCGGAGTTGATGGGGAAAGGGATTAACGGGGCGGCGGCGGCGGCACCCAACTGATAGTCTGTATCACCTCCGTAGAGCGGCACCAGTGATCTGGAACCAATATTTGGCTTCATTTAGGACACCATGGTCTACCTGCAGGCTTTGGTGGTGAAAATTCATCAGGGATTGGGACCTCAAGAACATCTTGAGCAGATGCTCGCCATCCAGATTGGGGCATGGCTTCTTCATGAGCGAAGCTTAAGAGAGATTTTGGGGATTAAGGCTAAATGGGTGGAGTAGTACTCTATAGAGGCGAGTAGTCTATGGGCAGTACCAATATTCGGATAGCCACCATGAAACGGACTATCCAAATTTGATATTTTTTTTCTTTTTACTTTTTTAAAAATTATTTTAATAAATAGAAAATCTAAAATATTAAGATTTGGACAGTCTAAATTGGATAGGTTAAGGGATAGGCACCGTAAAAACGGGTTCCGTGGATGGTGAGGAAGAGAGGGGGAGGAAGTGCTACATGATGCATGATGAAGTGGCCCTGGATGATGAGTGGGCAATATAACTCGGTCAAAATTACCTATTCTAATGAGTGGGATAAAATTGCTACATTTTTTATACTTAGAGGTAATATTGCGTATAAAAAAGTTTTCGGATACTTATCGATCTTAGAAAAAAAACTTTCAAAACAAAATTGAACTTTATCCTTTAAATAAAGTATCTAAGGAGTTGAATTAGCTCATTATAAAAAATTTATAATTTGTTAGAATTATCCTTTAACAAGTTAAAAAATATTATAATTAAGGAGATGATTAGAGTTGCACAAAATATTTTTCCTCATCTTATTTTCATAAATAAGTCATGAACATTGTAGTTTAGGGAAAAAGACATATAAATACAATTTAAATTAAGAAAATGCCAAAAGGTCAGTTAACTTGGGGTGCTCAAGTTGTCAATCTTTATATCAAAATAATTAATTGCATTACTAGGTTGGGCCCTCATTTTGGTGTTGAGCCAAAAGTGAAAGTGAAGTGACTCAGTGTTTCGACCAAAAAAAAAGTGACTCAGTGAGGGACGGCGACGGCGGACTGCACTTTGTCGACGGCGACGGCGGCTGCCGGAGATTTGGACGGCGTCAGGGACCACCCTTCGTTATCGGCGACGACGTAAGGTACAAATTGTCCGTTCTCATGAGTTCCATTTTTGTCAGTTTCCCTTTAAATAAATCATTTCCTTCCCAATGCGTGAGCGCGAATAAAAGAGAAACAACCCAGAATCATGTCCGCACAAATCATGATTTCTATTTGCTTTGCCAATTGCACCGACAATTTTTCTGCCTACTCCGTTTCCTGGATCCACACATATATATTCTTGTCAGTTGGCCTAGTTTTGTTACGCGTGGCTTTTTAATTCTGATTTTCTTGTTCATTTTTCCGACAAGCTTGCATTTATTTCTTGATAGTTTTTCATTTTTCTGGGTTGAGGAGGGTTTAGACTTCAGTATGCGGAGATGCTTTTGATTTAACTAATACTACGAGATTACCCTGCTGGACTTTCACTTGGATAGCTCTGTATATGGTCTTTCAAGATGGATTCAAAAGATATGCTCAAAAAAATTTTGGTGAAAATTCTAGAACTATATGAGAAGAGTTGTTTTAATATACAACGGAGCATTATGATAATGTATCCATTCTCTACTCAGGAATATTGTTTCAACAGTCAATTTGGACTGTAAGTTGAACCTTAAAGACATTGCTCTTCATGCACGAAATGCAGAGTATAATCCAAAGGTTCGTACCGCAAGTTGGCAAAATCTAAGCTGTACAAATTATTTTTGTTTTCTTCAAAGTAAATTATGGGTTGTTTCTCTTGAACTGCAGTACTTCATCTAACCCAAAGATGCTTACTTTATCTAAGTTGTTATATTAAAATCACCTTCAAGGAACCTAAAACTACTGCCCTCATCTTTGCATCTGGCAAGATGGTATTGTCCTTTCTAGCGATTGGTACAATTTGTTTGATTGGGTTGTTGTTGTTGTTGTTAACATGTGATTTACATGACAATTGTAGTGGAACTTTTGTTTGTAACTGTATTGTGCTGGTGTTGATTTCATTTGTTATAAACAAGTACCTGAATTTGATCAAGGGATGGGCTTCTGTTGTGCATGAATTATTTTGATGCTTTCAGTGTGTTCTCATAAGTCTTGCCTTTTCTGTTTGTAGCTGTTGAGTCTTGAGTGTGCATATTTCTTACGCCATCTAAATTTGAATGGTATGATTAGGTTTGTACAGGTTCAGAGCTAAGACTGGTCATATATGTTTTGATTTTTGGTTGTATTTTTGTTTGATTTAATGTTAGGAACTAAAAGAATTGCATTATGGATGATGAAGTTCAATCTGAAACTCCACTTGAAGCGTCTGGAAGTTTTAAGATAAATAAAAAGAAATCTCTAATGTGTGGAAGTATTTTACAAAAATTGGTAAGGACAAGGATGATTTTGAAAAGGTCGTGTGTAATTATTATCTTCTTGAATATGTAGTTGGTAGACATCCTAAGACCAGGAAGTAGCTATGGAACTTCACATTTGGGTCGTCATATTCCCATTTGTAAGATTCTTACAAACTCGAATTAAATGAGCAACTGCCTTATAATTTTGTTGAGTATGAGATGATTAGGGATTGGATAAATTATATTAGTCCTGATGTTGTGATGCATTCTAGGAATACCGTTGTGTCAGATGTTCGGAAAATTTATGTCAAAGAGAAAGAAAAACTTAAGCAAATCATGTCGAGGATTCCTAACAGAGTGTGTCTAACTTCAGATGTTTGGACATCAACTACCAGTGAGGGTTACATTTGTTTAACAGCTCACTTTGTTGATGATAATTGGAGATTAATTAGTAAGATTCTGAATTTCTGTCGAATGAAACCTCCACATACTGGGGTTGAAATGGAAACTACTTTGTTTGATTGCTTGAAGCAATGGGGTATTGAGAAGAAGATATTTTCTATTACACTGGATAATGCTGCTGCGAATGATAACATGCAGCTTATATTAATAAATCATCTTCGTGTGCAAAACAAATTGTTGTGTGATGGTGAGTTTTTTCATATACGTTGCTCTGCACATATACTTAATTTAATTGTTCAAGAAGGTTTGAAAGTGGCTACTGAAGCATTGTATAAAATTAGAGAAAGTGTTAAGTATGTGAGAGCATCGGATGGGAGGATGATTAAATTTCAAGATTGCGTGGAACAAGCTGGCATAGACACAAGCATTGGTTTGAGAATGGATGTGTCAACCAGGTGGAATTCAACATATTTGATGTTAGAAAGTGCGCTTAAGTATGAAAAAGCATTTGACATTCTCCAAGTGTTAGATAGGAATTATAAACATATTTTGTCACAAGAAGAATGGAGAAGAGGGGAGAGAATATGTGAATTTTGGAACCCTTTTATGAGACTACAAACATGATTTCAGGTTCATCTTATCCAACCTCTAACTTGTATTTTATGCAAGTTTGGAAGATTGAGTGCATATTGAATGATAATTTGGGTAGTGATGATGATGTTATAAAGGATATGTCAAGGAGAATGAAAGAGAAGTTTGACAAATATTGGAAGCAGTATAGTGTAGTCCTAGCTTTTGGAGCTATTCTTGACCCACGCTTGAAGCTTGTTTTCTTAGAATTTTGTTATACAAAACTGGATCCTTCAACCTCTTATGATAAGGTTAGAAATGTGAGAGAAAAGATTGAGAAGCTTTATGAAGAATATGCAAGCAATCTCCAAGGATCAAGTTCTTCTCATTCTCTATCATCCAACAAATCCAATATCTTGCACACTTCTAGTGGAGAAGGGAGTAGGACCAAAAAATCAAAATTATATATCAGGGTATGTTCTTTTATGCTAAATTAATATTTTCTTCATTATTGTTTCCTTTAGATAATTGATATATTATATTTTGCAGGAGTTTGAAATGTTTGAGAATGAGAGCATGTATGTTCTTTGGTAAGAGTGAATTAGAACTTTATTTGGATGAACCAAAAGTTAAATTTGGTCAAGGTGAAGATTTTGATGTGCTTAGCTATTGGAAGCTTAATGAAAGTAGGTTCCCCACACTTGGTATTATGGCACGAGATGTGTTAAGTATCCCCATTACTACAGTGGCATCGGAATCTGCTTTTAGTATTGGTGGACGTGTTCTTACCAAATATAGAAGTTCTACTCTTCCGAAAATCTTCGAGATGTTGATTTGCACTAGGAATTGGTCGCATGGTTTTACTCTCAATCCTGATGGTAATGTTGTGTTAATTTTCATAATGTTTTATATGTACATGTAATATTGATTGGTTATGTTGGAATTGATTGCCTAATTGAGTGATTGTATTTTAATTGATTGTGAATTTTAGATGAAGATGATTGTAAAATTACTCATCATGAAGCACTAACAATGAGAATCCAAGGGGCATCAAGAATTTCAAATTGAAGACTAGAGAGGCATCAACATGTAAGTTAGATTCTTTTCATTGATCTTGTTTTCAATATTCAAATGCCATAGAACCTTTAAAGTAATGTGATTCTGATTGTGAACCTTTGAATTTGGATGCAGAACCACTGTGTTTAGCCACTCTCAAACAGTAGGATATGGTGCTTCAACTTTGAGACTAAATGGTGCTTCAACTTCTCTTTTTGCTACGTTTGGATTTTTCTATTCTTCATGTTAGTTTTGAGTTGGAATCAATGCCTTGGATAAGTCTACGAAATGACGATATGTGAATGCTCCACTGAAGTTTAATATGTGGCTCTAATGCTCCAACATAATGGGTTGTGCTACTCCCTAAAATAGTTGTACATGAGAACAGAAAGTATCATATAATAAATTCACAATCAAATATGTAAATATAAGAAAATAACCGTAATACATTATGCCTGGTCGTCTCAACTTTTGAATTCCACTGAATTTATATACAACGTATAAAATATGACAAAATTGGATTAGAAGCATAGACATATGCGCACACGTGATAATTAGTGATGTTTACAGTTTACCGAGCGAACAGTGAGATTAAGGGATGAAGAGAAAAAAGTGGTAATAATTTGAGAAAAAACATGGCCCGCGGGCCGGCCCTAACCCTGAGGGTTATAAAAAAATTTGGCCCGTGCGGGCTTTTTGGCCCTAGCCCGCGTGGGCTAGGGCCTAACGGGCCGAGGTGGCCCGTTTTGACAGCTCTACGTGCTGGAGAGGGGAACTTGTCTTTTTTTAAAAAAAAAAGGGCATTGTGGTAAAAACAAAATACTTCAAAATTACATATTTCTCCCTAAGGACCTATGTGTCTTTTTCATAGTTAACAAATTTTTTAGAATTTTGTAAATTCAAATGGTAGTTAAATGAAATTTTCCCTTTATTTTATTATATAAAAAGGAGAGAGCTAATGATCTTAATGTTCATCTCCACTTATGCAATGATTATATAATTAATTTTGATTATTAATTCAGATCAGCTATTTAACGACGTTACTTTTAGAAGATGCACAGGCACAAAAGTTGAATAAATTAGGAATATGACAACAAACAAAAAATAGCAAACTGAATAAAAATTTTATAAAAAGATCATATAGCAAAACTATCTTCTTTTGACTAAAATTTTATTGTGGAGGTGAAACAAGCGGAATCTAAAATTTTAGTATATTTTTGTTGCCGTCATAAAACTTCAATATTTTAGGTGCACAAGATTTTTGAGGGATGCCAACTTTTCTCAATAATTGTTGGGTACATAAAAATTAAAATAGAAAATAATAAAAAATAGTAAAAGATGATTTCGTGAATAAAAAATAACTACAAAACCTCTATTTTAAAACATCTTGTCCTAAAAATAATTCCTTACACGTAGATTATATTTCCAGGTAGGAAACTCATCGTAAAATTTAAAAGGGAGATGGAAAGAGACAAAAATGAATAGCCAAGAGTAATATCTCCTCGGGCTCTTATCCTTTATATAGTGAAGTGGGTATAATAAATTAGGGTTACAGATGAATCTTAGCTATCCATGTGACATATACAAATGTAGGACAGCTAGCACACCTATGATGAATATTTACAGAATAATAATTAACTATTTACTCTAACATTCCCCCTCAAACGAGAGGGTGTGGGACACACACCAAGTTTGTGTCTAAAATAAGCAAATTGAGAATAAGACAAAGCTTTAGTGAAACAGTCAGCTACTTGATGAGATGAAGGCACATATTTGACGTCAATAGACCCAGATAACACTTGATCTCTAATGAAATGTACGTCTATCTCAATGTGTTTGCTTCTAGCATGATGCACAGGATTTGAAGCAATAGCTCTAGCACTCAAATTATCACACCATATTATGGAAGGTTGGCGAGTGTAAAAACCAATTTCTGTCATTAGAGAATTAAGCCATTTAAGCTCCGCTGCTCCATCAGAAAGGGACCGATACTCAGACTCGGAACTTGACCTCGAGACTACTTTTTGTTTCTTGGAGCACCAAGAGACAAGTGTGCCTCCGAGATAAGCACAATATCCACCCATGGATTTTCTATCATCAATGTCAGTAGCCCAGTCTGCATCTGTAAAAGCCATCAAGCGAAAAGATCCCACTGGTTTGATGTGTAAGCCATACTGAAAAGTACCTTTTAGATATCTCAGAATTCTTTTGACCCCTTGGAAATGCACCTCTATTGGGTTAGCAAGAAACTGACTAAGTTTGTTAACAGAATATGCTATATCTGGTCTAGTAGTTGTCAAATACTGTAGAGAACCAATGGCTCTCCTATACAGAGAAGGATTTGTCATCAATTGTCCATCATCAGAAGCAAAATATCGACCAGTGACCATAGGGGTTGGTACTGGAGCACAATCATACATGTTAAATTTCTTCAACAAATCTAAAATGTATTTGGCTTGATTCACATAAAAACCATAACTGTCTCGATGAATTTCTAATCCCAGAAAATAGTAAATGGGACCTAAATCTTTGAGAGAAAAGACTTTGTTCAACTGAACAACAAATTTCTGAACAAAAACTGAATTATTTCCAGTAATTAAAATGTCATCAACATAGATGAGAATAAATACCAAAAGGCGGTCAGATCTGAGAAAGAATAAAGAGACATCACAGCAAGCATTCTGAAAGCCCCAACTAACCAATACATGTCTAAGTCTTTCAAACCATGCTCGGGGAGCCTGTTTAAGCCCATAAATTGCCTTGGTGAGTTGACAGATATGATCTGGCTTTGTAGAATCTCGGAATCCAGGTGGCTGATTCATAAAAACTTCTTCTTTCAGGTATCCATTCAAGAAAGCATTATTGACATCTAATTGACGTATTTGCCATCGATAAGTAGCAGCAAGTGTGAGAATTAGACGAATAGTTGTTGGTTTGACAACTGGACTGAAAGTCTCACTATAATCAATCCCGGCTGATTGTTGAAAACCTTTGGCAACTAATCTGGCTTTGTGCTTTAAGATGGACCCATCAGCTTTGAACTTAGTTTTAAACACCCATTTGCAATCAACCAACTTCTGACCTCGATAAGGCACTAGGACCCAAGTATGATTATGACAGAGTGCTTCATATTCAGTGGACATTGCTTTCAGCCAGTGAGAAGAAGCAAAAGCGTCTGCAAGTGTTTGTGGCTCAGCTACTTGAGAGAGATGGTGAGGTGTTTCAGTTTCACATAGCCCAACAAACGGATATCTTGGTTTAATAACACCGGTTTTGGCTCGGGTAAGCATGGGGTGATCATTTGTGGGAGAAGGGCGATGAGGAGGATGAAAATCAAAAGATACAGTAGAAAGTTCGAGACGAAGATGAACAGGTGATGAAGACGAAGGAGGCATGGGATGTGGGCTCGAAGGGCTTGGAGAAGATGAGAATTGAGTAGAAGGAGAATCTGTGGAAGTAGTGGGCTGAATGGCAGTATTAGTGTGGGGCTAAGAAGAAGGGTTAATAGTGGGCTGAGGTGAGGCGAGATTGGTTTGAGATGAGTCAAGGAATCTTACTTGAGGAATGGAAGTGGACTGTTGCTCTAGTTGGGCTGTTAAAAGAGGAGGATCAGTTGGAGATGGACCACGTGATGAAGTAGATTGAATGGGCCTCTCATGCAGCTGAGCAGTTATATTACTTGGAGAAGAAACACAAAATTCTTCTGATGGGCTTTCCTTGTTCATGGATCCTGTATGAAAAGGAAATGTTAGTGGATCAAAAATTACATGTCTAGAAATGTAAATACGTCCACTTGGGCTTAGACAACGGTAACCCTTCTGATTTGGAGCTGGGCCTAGATAGACACATTTTTTACTGTGATACTCCAATTTATGGGAATTGTAAGGCTTCAAGCAAGGGTAGAAAATGCAACCAAAAGGCCTTAAAGATTGATAATCAGGTTCCTTTTTGTGCAAACAAGCCAGAGGAGACTTTCCTTGTAAAATCGGAGTCGGAAGGCGATTAATTAAATACACAGCCGTTTGAAAGGCTTCAATCCAATAAGTAAGAGGAATTTTGGCTTGAGCTAAAAGTGTCAGTCCCATTTCCACTATGTGACGATGTTTCCTCTCTGCTCTACCATTCTGTGAGGAGGTATAGGGACATGTAAATCTCATAATAATACCAAAATTTGCAGCAATAGGGATAATAGGCTTATACTCTGTACCATTATCACACTGAATGGACTTAATCTGAGTTTGAAATTGGGTCTCAACCATTTTATGAAAATGCTTAAAAGCTATGATTGTTTCCCCTTTGTGCTTTAGAGGATACAACCAAGTATATCGACTAAAATAATCAACAAAGTGGATATAATAACGATGTCCATGAACAGATTGTGTAGGTGAAGGACCCCATATATCAGTGTGAACCAAATAAAAGGTGAAGCAGCATGAGACACAGAATGTGAAAAATGTAATCGCCTAGATTTACCAAACCAACAAGCTTCACAAACAAAATCACTAATATGAAGTTTAACATTACAATCATTCAAAACTTGCTGCAAAATCTTATTGCTTGGATGACCAAGCTTGTAATGCCAACTTAAAATCTTTTCTAAGGTGGTGGAGGTCTCTGATAGATGTGCTTGGGGCCTTGAATCAATTCTGCTCATGGGATATAGCCCTTGTCTTGGGGTGCTTTTCATCAGTAGAGACCCTGTTTCCTTGTCCTTCACAACACAGCCCTCATTAGTAAAAATTACAGCAACAGAGTTATCTGAGACTAGCTTATTCACACTTAATAGGTTCTTAGCAACATGTGGAACAACAAGAACATCATTAAGCTTAAGTTTAGAATCAGAACAAGGAATAGATGCAGTCCCAATACCATGAATTTGATCAGTGGATCCAGTACAGGTAAATAAACGAGAATCATTCTTACCCACAGAGGCTACCGAATCAAGCTGAGACGAATGAGATGTGACATGGTGATTCGCACCACTGTCCATGTACCAATCAGGATCAGAGACAGCATAGTAAGCTTGAGGAGTGGAATGAGAAGGAGGGCGAAAGGTTCTGTCAAACCGTTTATAGCAGTTGGAGACCCGGTGACCAGGTTTTTCACACAAATCACAAAATGGCCTACCACCACCATTACCATTTGAACGGCCACGAGACCGAGAAGCACGACCACCACCTCTGTTACCTCTCCAGGGACCACGACCAGCAGAACGATTGTGATCAGGAACAGAGTCAGAGTTTTTGGTAGCAAAGTTGACAGATGGTTGAATCGAGAGAGAGGAAAACTGATTCAACTGCTCCAAACGAGATTCAAAAGCAAGAAGAGCAGACTGAGCTTCGACCCAAGTCAGTCCTATCTGGTCTATGAGCTTGACCACGATGGGATTATAATCCCCATCTAAACCATTTAGAGTGTGAAGTATCAAATCATCAGCAGAAATCGGAGCACCGACCAGAGCAAGATGATCTGCGACGTTCTTCATACGTGCCAGGTAATCAGTCATCGTAAGGCCATGCTTCCTAGTATTATGAATCTCAGATCGATGGATCATGAGCCTGAACTTGGAGAATGCTGAAGTAAGAGCCCTAGCCTCAGCCCAGAGCTCATACGAGGTCCGACAATGTAGAAGCTGGGTGGCGACCTCCTGAGACATAGCGTTACGGAGCCACCCAAGGAGCATCCTGTCGATGGAGAACCAGTCTTCAAATGCAGGATTAGGCACGGTGGTGGTCGAATCGGCAACACGATGGTCATTGGTGGGACTGAGGCCGAAGGATCGAGATGCGCCTGGAGATGATTCCCCTCGATGAGCGGCAAAACAACGGACGCCCAGACCAGGTAATTGTTCTGATCCAGCTTGATCGAACATGACTGGCTGGAAGATTGAAAAAGGGAGTAGGATTTGGGAGCAGGGGTCGCAGGCAAGTTCGGTGAGATTCCACTCGCAGGAGACGAGGCTGTGCCCGATGAAGGAGAAGAGGCCATCGCAATAAATGAAAGAGTAATAAAAAAAAGAAAGACTCTGGTACCAAGATAGAAAGAGACAAAAATGAATAGCCAAGAGTAATATCTCCTCGGGCTCTTATCCTTTATATAGTGAAGTGGGTATAATAAATTAGGGTTACAGATGAATCTTAGCCATCCATGTGGCATATACAAATGTAGGACAGCTAGCACACCTATGATGAATATTTACAGAATAATAATTAACTATTTACTCTAACAAAGGGTTATATTAAAAAAACATTAGGCCTTTACAAAATGATATACTCCCCCATCCTATCTTGATTAAAAGACCACTTGTATTTGTATATAGGACAACTTATGCTACAAAAATGATCTTATAATTAGGATTGGAGGTAGTGTAAATACAAAGCACATGAGCCTAAACAATCTACCCAAACTAGAGCCTGGAGACTAGACATGAACCAGAGCAGTGATCCATCACACCAGTCATGACATTGCAGAGAAAGAAGATGACCAAAAGTGTTCAATGGACCAGAAGAAGTCCGGAACGAAGGCCATCGGAAGACACCTTTAAGGTATTGAGAAAATCCTGGGAAAAACATATTAGAGATATGAATTTTGGCATTAAAGCCAAGGAGAGATCAAAGCAATCCAAATATTACGGAACAGAGTCATGACTTGTGCAAGTAGACGAAAATAGAAACCAAGACAACAAGAGACCAGGATATTGAAGAGTATGAGAGAATGAAAGTTATCAAACAAAAGGAGCACCAGATTGAAGAAAGCAGGGAAACCCATCCAGATTAGGCATCGTAACTAGATAAGAAGACAGCAAGAATGAAACAATAACAAAGAAAAACCGATAATCATCATAGGAGCAAGAAAGAACAAGGATAAAGCCACACAAAAGAAGGGAGACCAAAGAAAAAACAAGGAGCAGAGAAAGTCGGTGAAGAAGAAGAGGAAATAAAGAAAGTAGAGAGACGCTGAAGGATGAAGTGGAGACGAAACGATGGTGAAGAGACAAAGGAGCCGACTAATATAATGAAGAAACGGTGGAGAAGACAACAGGAGAAAAACGATGAAGATCAGGGCAAAGGAGTCGACATAACTGAGATCGAGAGAGGGAGGGTCAGTAAGGGCGCCGACAAGAGCTAACGTGGTTTTAATATCCGAAGTATTTTCTCAGCGGATTGCATCATGAAAGATGTTTTTCAGATACGTGTAGAACCTTAAATTATTTTTGTGCATTAAACATCCTGAAATATTGTTTTCCAGTGTATCCATCATCAATGCACGAAAAATACTTTAAACTTCAAAGTATTTGACACGTATACTTTAGCTGAAGGCATTTCATTACGTGCACTTTAACTCATTAAAATATGGAAGCTTCGTGCAAGCGTGGTGCCCGTGGAATACGGAAATATTAAAATATTTTGATAGCAAAAACAGTTTTTTGGCATGAAAATCCAACGACCATAAGCGGTCAATGCAATGCAAGAAATTTCAAGGGACAGGATTCGCATTTCAGAGGAGCGAAGAATAACGGAACGTGGGACCCACATGATCCCGTTGTTTATCAGTCCTCCTCGTACGCTGCCCATTGCCCAATGCTTGGAGAGGACCGGGATGCGAATTCCCCGCTTGTCTTTCATCTCTTGTCAAACTCTCCGTTTCTCTCCGCCGGAAAAACCCCCCACTCCCGGTGGCGGGAAGGAGACTTGACCGTTAGGTGAGACTGGGGGTTCGTTCTTCACAAAGGAAAAAAAAAAATAACATTGTTATTTCTCTTCCTTTCTTGGCTCTTGACTTTTCTTATTCTATCTTGTTTCCTGCGCGGGGCTTTCGGAGGCATGGCGACGAAGTTCATTGCAGAGAGGGTGTTTCAGAAGGTGGGAGGAGGATCCAATCAAGGGAGTAACAGTCAGAAAAAAAGTGGCCGTGAGAAAAACGTCAATCTCTCCATTGACGGCGCCGGCACCGGCGACGACGCGGGGATGGAGCTTGTGCAGCTCGGAGCTGACAGATCCAAGAACGTGTTGATTTTGATGAGTGATACTGGTGGTGGACACCGAGCTTCCGCCGAGGCCATTCGCGATGCGTTTCAATTGGAATTTGGGGACGAGTACAATGTAAATATTAAATAGTTTCCTAATTTGTTCTTCGTTTTGATGAGCTTTTGCTTACGCTATCATCTCAACGCCTTTTCTCCCTCCATTTCTTAATTTCTTTTGAGAGTCTTTCTCCATCGTAGACATAACGTTCTGGATCTGCTAATTTTGTTCTCTTCAATCCTCGCCCAGGAAATATTTTTAAAGCGTCGTCAAATTTAGCTGAAAATCATTGCATACTTGCATAATATTCTTCTTGATTCTGTGGCCAATTTTTATTTACTTCTTGGAGCTATTTGCCCAGCATTGGGGGACTTGTACGCTTTTAACAATTCTTCTTCTTCTTCTTGGAGCTATTTGCCCAGAATTGTGGGACTTATATGCTATCATCAATTGTTCCTTCAAATTTCTGGGCTGATCAGATGATGAACTCTGCATTTTTCCAGATATTTGTTAAAGATGTTTGGAAAGAGTACACAGGATGGCCATTGAATGACATGGAGAGTCAATATAAATTCATGGTGAAACATGTGCAATTGTGGAATGTTGCATTTCATAGTACCTCTCCCAAATGGATACACTCTGTATATCTAGCTGCTATTGCTGCATTCTATGCCAAGTACAATCCTCTCTTCCAACTCTTTTCCTCTTTCCGTTTTTTGTTAACAACTCATATACTTCCCTAGATACACTTTGACAAGCAGTTCCCCATTATAACTAACAAAACTCTCTATGCTTGGAACATAAATTGATGTGCTTTACATTCGTTCCATTGTTTTTCTTTGAAAAATCCTAAGCACACAGAGGAATCATGAACAATATGACCATGTCAACAATTGAAACCTACCTCTGACATGTTTATTCATATATCTATTCGTCATTAGATTGCTTTTTACATATTTGATAGACTAGGTCAGCACATATGAATCTCTAATGATCTTATCCTACAAAAGATGACTTCAGAAACCTTTATTTAACTATGCCTATTCACCTTTGTTGCAGAACAGTTATATTTTCTTGAGCTAGACGGTATTAGGTTTTTTTATTTTGGGGGTAAAATATTTGAGAGTTGTATAGCTTACAATTGTTGAAATTAAGTGGTATATCCTAAATTGTCTTGCACTCTCAATTTGTCAGGGAGGTGGAAGCAGGGCTGATGGAGTATAAACCAGATATTATAATCAGCGTCCATCCCTTAATGCAGCATATTCCATTGTGGGTTCTTAAGTGGCAAGGTTTGCAGAATAAAGTGGTTTTTGTTACAGTGATCACTGACCTTAATTCCTGCCACCCTACTTGGTAAGTTCACCGCCCCCCTTTTAATTTAAAATAATTCTCCCTCCAATCCTTGATGTAAGACCTGATTAACTAATTCAATTAGATTAAAAGTTAGTTAAGTTAGTTATTATGACATTTTTTTTCTAAAACATTCTAATCGACTTCCTTAATTTCCTTCATCTCTCTCTTACTTATTTAATTATTGTTGAGAGAGTATTAATAGAAGTAAATTAAGAAAAGATTAACAAATATGGGATATGAGTATTAGATTTAGGACCAAGACCAACTACCCAATTATGTCCTACATTAAGGACGGGAGGAGTAATGTTTAGACACTCTTAAGCTTGAAGTTATCCTCAGGTTTCATCCAGGGGTCAATAGATGTTACTGCCCTTCTCAGGAGGTAGCCAAGAGAGCCTTACAAGTTGGTCTTGAAGAGTCTCAAGTCCGTGTCTATGGCTTGCCCATCAGGCCCTCTTTTGCCCGTGCAGTTCTCTCCAAGGTATGCGTTTTTGTCAAAGACTTCCAATTCAAAAGTCTAAAATAACTTGCCTATGAATAGTTTGATAATAATCTCTAACACTTCTGTGGCTACTTTTGATCTGGGTAGTACAATTAGTTGGGTTTTACACTTTTTACTTTCTTATAGGATCAATTAAGAGAAGAACTTGAATTGGACCCAAGCTTGCCTGCAGTTTTGCTGATGGGAGGTGGCGAAGGCATGGGTCCTGTAAAGAAAACAGCAAAGGCTCTGGGAGAATCACTTTGGGATAAAGCAGCTGAGAAACCAATTGGGCAGTTGATAATAATATGTGGTCGGAATAAGAACTTAGCTTCCACGCTTCAGGCTCTTGAATGGAAAATTCCTGTAAAGGTTTGGCTTCTATATATCTGAATATATCATATCTGAACAGACAATCAGCAGAATAGAATGGCATGCATTGAACATTTGTTTATTAAACTGGTACAGATAAGAGGGTTTGAGACTCAGATGCAGAAATGGATGGGAGCCTGTGACTGCATAATAACAAAAGTAAGTTTCACCTATCAGAAATGGACGCTGCTCCATATTTTAGCATAAGCTTGTGAATTTTCTACTTTTTTGAACTTCACAGGCCGGACCGGGTACTATTGCAGAAGCATTGATCAGAGGGCTTCCTATAATCCTCAATGACTATATCCCTGGACAGGTGAGTGATGAAATGGAAAAATCTCAGGCGGACCCAGTATATCAAATAGAATAGATTAAGCCAAATGATCATGAAGATATATATATATATATATATATATATATATATATATATATATAAAAGCATGTTACGCATATTTAGGTAGAACCAGTTTATCAATTTGTTATACAAAGTACAAACCAATTGACCTAGCCAATCAAATATAAAAGCCTAAGCTGATCACTAGACATATAAAGCATGCAAAATTTCCTCTCACAACTTTGACCTCTTACATGCCTACGGTTAATCAACCATGTTTTGTTGGAAGCGTCTGCTTCCACCAAAACCTGGTTTCAGTAGTTTCCGACAAGAAACCAAACATGCATTAAGTCTACTTAAGAGCACAGACAAACAGTATGGAATACCGTGAAAAGGGGCAGAGGAAGACCGAAGAGAACACTAATTGAAGTCATTGAACAAAACCTTTTGGTTAACAACCTATCTAATGATTTGGTTGTTGGTAGAGTACAATGACTTTGTGTGATTCATGTAGCCAATCTTACCCAATGGGATAAGGTTTCTTGTTGTTGTTGATGTATTCAAATTTTCTTACTTATTTTATCAAATATTCAATTTGTTTATGGTTGAAATGGTGACTACAGGAAAGGGGAAATGTACCCTATGTGGTAGACAATGGGGCTGGAGTGTTCACCAGAAGTTCCAAGGAAACAGCAAGAATAGTGGCAGAATGGTTCAGTACAAAATCTGATGAGCTTCAGAGAATGTCAGAGAATGCACTGAAGCTAGCACAACCAGAGGCAGTGTTTGACATCGTTAGAGACATTCATGAACTTGCCCTGAAATATGGACCTATGGCTAAATTCCCTTACATGTTGACCTCATCCTTCACAAGCTTGTTCTAGTGATGATGTTTGATTTCTTGATCTTCTTCAGTCCACGTTAAGCATTGGAACTGACATGTACAGTTTTATTATTCCCTCATTTATTTGTGTCAGTCTTTGTCATGTAGTAGCTTGTAAGAGGTGATATGTCTAGGAGGGTTCTGTGAGGAAACGGGACTCTTATCCGTGTGCAAGGTCCAAATTTTGTATGGCTTGTTTTTAGTGCAAAAGATTTTACTGTTTTTCGTTTAAAAGTGAGTGTTATTGACTACTATATATGAATGAACTTTATGTAAGACAAGTGAGGGTGTACAGTGTACTTAGTTCAAAAATTATGATGCATTTGTTTTATACTTTTTTTTTTTGCCCGAAGCATTTGTTTTATACTTGAAGCAAGGATTTCCAGAACCTCTTGCAGTCACCAATTGAACAGGCAGATAATGAACTACTATAAGGGCCCGTTTGGTTCAAGGAATTTGGAAGAGGGAATATGAACTTAATAGAGTTCCCTTCTAAAAACGTGTTTGGTTCACCAAGTGTCCAGGAACCTAAGTTCCCGGGCCCACCACTCTTCCTTCATTTGTGGGAACTTGATATCCCACCAAAATTGGTGGGATCCCACCAAAATTGGTGGGATCTCAAGTTCCCACGTCACTATTCACATTTTTGGACAAATTTGCCCCTGAAATTTAAACTTGGCTGGAAGTTCGAACTTGGCGGAAAGTTCGAATTTGGCGAAAATTTTTTTTACACATGTTCGAACTTAACAAGAATATATTTTTTTAAAATATATTTTAGCAAAAAAAAATAATAATAATTCTTTTTTATTTTGAATTAATTTCTTTAGAGGGTAAAATAGACTTTTTCTAATTATTTACCAACTACTACCCCTTCATTTTCTTCCAACCAAACAACTCAAGCCATCTTCCATCATCTTTCAAATCTTCATTTCCCTTCCTTTAAGTTCCTTTCCCTCCTCTAAGTTCTTTTCCCTCCTTAAAAGTTCTTTGAACCAAACGGGCCCTAAGTATTTCTCTAAGGTATGTTTGGTTTGAGGGAAGGGGAGGGGAGGAAAGGGGAGAGAAAAAAAAAAAGGAGGGGAGAGGAAAATATGTGGGCCCCACTACACTCAATTTCAAAAAAAAATTTCCCTCCTTTCATTTTTTTTTTCTCCCCTCCCCTCCCCTCCCCTTAAACCAAACATACCCAAAGGGTCAAATTTCCAAAGGGTTGAAATGGGAAAATTACGGAAAAAGAACTTTGAAATTGAAAAATCTCAAATGAGGTTTTTTACCTAGAATTGATAAGGTAATGACAAGATTTGATAAGTAATTCATAACTTATTTTATAAAAATTACTTGATTTGAGATTTTACAATTTCAAAATTATTTTTCTATCATTTTGTCTCAATACTTATTAACACTAATGATCAATATTGCCTTTTGTATTATAAGCCAAGCAAAAAGGAAAAGGAGAGTTAATGTGTGATAGCTTTTTCAAAGTCAATTTTATATCAATATATACTTCAAATTTATAAAAAGTACAATTCACCTTATGCTCTAATTCTACATAATAAAAAAATAAAAATAAAAACCCTCCAAGTATGTCATCCATTAAGCACAGGAGGAGTAACTGTTTTTATGGGGGAAACTGTTGTTTCTATTAGTACTTCTTCCGGTCTTAATTATAGGAGCAAATTTTAGAGTTGGTTTTGGTCCTAATTATAAGAGCGAGTTTTAACTTTTGTCATTTTTTTCTATAATACCCCTATTTATACTTTCTTAATAATAATTAAAGACAATAATAATTTAATAATACACCTATATATTTTATAAAGTAAATAATGTTTGCAACTCATTAATGTCATATACACCTAAATTATACTTTTTAATATAAAATAATTTTGAGCAATTTTTGTCATATTTTTCCCATATCACCCCTACTAATACTTTTTCTACAATAATTAATTTACAACACTCTTATATTCTATCAAGTGAGAGATTCTACCTTATTTTTTATTTTTAAATAAAATAATTTTAATATTCCTTTAATTTTTTTTTTTTTGTAACTATCCGTCCAAAGTAATTAAAAATATTCTATCAAGTGAGAGATTATACATTTTGGCATAATGATTTCATTTAATGCATAATAATAACCATAGGGAAAGAAATCGAAACAATGGAGAGCATCAGAAACATACAGGAAAGAAATATTGTAAATATCAATGTTATATTATCTAGAAAACTCGATCACATTAGTTAAGATTTTTTTTGGTGACTAATATTTTTTTTATATAGTAAAACATTAATTAAGATTTAATAATAAAAAATTAGGCGATGAGGGGAGCACAGATCAGTGCAAGGCATAGTTATGAGTATTTTATTTGTCACGTTTAGTTTTAAAGCATATATGTGTGTGTGTGAGAGGGAGAGCATCATTTTTTTTTTTAATTTTCAGAGGGTATTTTTGGAAAATACACATAATTAACTAATTTAACCTCCTTCCTTAATCTCCCCAAATTCTGGTAATTTGCTCCTATAATTAGGACCGGAGGGAGTAATACTTAAGCCATACAAGAACTATATTATAACTATAATAACAAGTCTTATCTCATTAGATGAGATTAATCACATAAATTGCACCATTGTGTTCTATCAACTATCAAACTCTTATTGCTGTTGTCACTCTCAATAACTAAGACAAAAACTTTATAGATCAGTCACTTTAGTCTTTCTCTACCCTTTCAGAGGATTTCATATTTCTTGATCTACTTTCCCTTTCTTTATAGATCTAAGTATCTAACCCAACTCAAATAATCTACTACCATTTTCCCTTTTATTCATGCAACCCATTATACTAGTACTTCCTCTGATCCTAAATATAAGATATAATTAACTTTTTTGTGTTAAAGATTAAGAAAGTCAAATAAGTTAGATTATATAAATATAAATATTCTAAATTAATTTAATTAGCTTTCTTAAAATTTTTAAAACAGTTAACTCTATCTTATATTTAGGACCGGATGAATTATTTTCTTATTTCACACAATTATTTAATATTACAATTTTTTATTTGGCCTATGTTTGGTTTGAGTGGAGGTTAGGGGAGGGAGGGGAGAATTTTTTTTGACAAAATTATCAATAGGAAATTTTAAAAATTATATAGCTTTTTATATCATTTTCCGCACATTAACTTTGAAAGCATGCCGTATCATAGGCATATCTGACTTTTCATATTAGGGATTAGGGAAGGAGTGAGGGACACCTCCCCCTCCAACTAAACATAGCCTTTTTTTTTTTTTTTACTTGGAGCGTCCAATATCCTAGGGCAGGCCACCTTTAAGGCACATCAACGGCCACAGACTAATCCGGACTGAGACCGGGTTGGCCCCTTTCGGGGGGAAGCCTCTACCACCCACGCCTGCTGCATTCCCACGTCTCGAACTCAAGACCCGTCAGTGGCGGAGCCACATTGGGGCATGTATCTGCAAGTGCAGACACAAAAATTTTAGAATAGATATATATTTTGAAGGAATTTCACATAAAAAAGCACAAGTGGTTTAGCGGTATCATTTTTACTCTGCCACACTATCATCGCCGGTTCGATTCCCGCAAGTGCATTATTACTTTCTTGCATTATTTCCGCTGGTGTCCGCTGGTAGAATAGAATCAATAGATATATGTTGAAGAGTTGCATTATTCTTTTTTCTTTTTTTCATAGGGAAAAAAATTACAACAAAATACCCACTATTTCCATTTCTTTTAAAAAAATTATAAATTAAATACATTTATCATATATAATTTCACTCTTAAGTATAAATAAATCCTAAAAGTAAAAATTAGGATATTATAAAAGTACATTTATCATATATAATTTCACTCTTAAGTATAAATAAATCCTAAAAGTTAAAATTAGGATATTACAAAAGTCCTTGAGCTTATAGAGGTATAGCTTTGTTGCAGTGATTCATTCCATATTTCTTAAGAAGCTCTTACAGGTATTTGGTTTTCTTTTCTTGTTTATATTCTTTTATTTTTTAATACATTTAAAAATTTTCAAAAAAAAAAATTTCGGGGGCGCTGCCCCCAAATACCCCCACTAATTATGCAGACACAAATAAAAAAGTCTGGCTCCGCCACTAAGACCCGTGGTTAAGTTAGAACAACCCATTACCAGTTGACCTGGTAACTAAACATAGCCTTCAAATCGAAGAAAAACACCTTTTTCAGTTTTTCATGACAAATTACTACCGCCACGCTATGTTTTGAGCCTCTTCACTTCAAACTACATTCGAGTGAGGTGCAGAAAGAGGCAGCAGCATCCTTGTTTGCTTCTTCAATTGTCTTCTTTCTCCCTCTTGTTAGGGTTTGGAACATGGCAAATTGCCTCCATTCACATGCCATTCCAACCAGCTTCCTTGTGTATTACGCTAAATTAATGCCTTTTTTCTGCCGATATTTTACTACATTTAACGATTAATTAGATAATCGCGTTTCATGAGTGGTTTCGTCTCGGGTGTTCAAGATATCGTAAAACCGCGATCATATCGCTCTCGTTTCCGAATATTTCATTTCCAACCACGCCCCTTCTCGAATCTTTGTTGAGAAATTGCGCTTCCCCCATCCAACGGAGGGTGGCTCCAGCAACTTTTTATTGTTTCTTTGGTCGCTGAATTTTTCTTACGAATTTGTTCTAGTGAACATAATTCATTGGTGAGTATTTTTTTTCCCCTTCGATTCTATAATTCAGGGATCTTGATCAATTGGTTCTAGCCTCTTGATGATCTATTTATTTGGATCGGCTTTTTAGGCATGGGTTGACATTATTTTCCATGGTTCTTTTTCAGAAATTTTGTGCTGCATTTGGAGAATCGGATCATTTCAGTAATCGAGTTATTCCTTCGGAACATCAATTTATCCGGAGAAAAGAGATGGTGCGCGGACTGAATTTGTTTCGTTCCCATTTTATGCTTTAGAATCTAGTTCTTGTGGTTGTGAATCGCGCAATTCAGGGCAATCAAATTTATCAGTAACTTTTAAAATTTGTCGAAATTTGTACTTCCACTGATATCACTTGAGATTTGAAGGTTCATCATTCTAGCTTTGTGGATGAAGAAGGAGTCGATAAAGCTTGCGGGTGTCCTCTACTTCCCTTGAAAAGCCACATAAAGGGACCAGCTCCAAATTCAGATCAAGGTTTCACTTATTTATATGTTGAGTTTGCTTAAAATCTTTTCGTTTACCTAATTTGGAAATTAAGACTTGCATCATGCAGACAGAACTGATATTGTGGATGAAGCTATCACGTTCTTTCGCGCCAATGTCTTCTTCAGAAACTTTGATATCAAGAGCCCTGCTGATAAGCTTCTTATATACTTGACTTTCTACATAAACGTGGCTCTCAAGAGGCTTGAAGGTTGCAGAACTTTAGCCGAAGGTACCAAAGCAATCATTAACTTGGGTCTGGAAGACGTTCCTGTACCTGGAGAGTCTGGCTTTCCTTTTCCTGGCCTTTTCCCCCTTCCGCAATCACGGAAGGAAGCAGGTAAATGTCTTGTACCTCTTGTTTGCCTTTGGATCACAATTTATGTCAGGGTGCTTTAATATATTCTTTGTATTTTCAGATATATCTGCGACTTGTTGCATTAAAATTAGTTTTTGTTTCTTACACTCAGTAGTAGTGTGGTGACTAAATTTATTTCTTGAAATGTCTGTGATACTCTACTCAACATGTTAATTAGGATTTTTAATTTTGATTGGCTAAAAAGTGTACGAATTTGCTAATTTTCATTGCTTCTCTGGCTAGCTAAAGAATTGTTTGATGGTATATTGGTATAGTTCAACTATAAATCCATATGATCAAGTTGAGTGTATCATATTGTTTGTTTAGTTATTAGTTGTCTGATAACAAGTTGTTTCATAGCCTTGAAAAGTTAATACTGCATGCTCATACCTTCGTTGTATGCATGCCAAGGTGACAGAGGAACACAATGTAAACGGGAAAAGATGAATTGATTAAATGACACATTCAGTGATAATGACAATCATTCTCTATTCTCTTCAATGTATTTTCATAACAGTAGGCATGATGCAAAGTTACCAAGTATGTATTTGTAATGGCATTGGCCCAAGATCAAATACCAGGTGTACTGGTCATCAGAGTTCTCGACAGACATTCTTTTGATAACCAAGGGTGAAGGCTTGAAAACTTCCTTTTGGCAAAGCTAGTATTCCTCTCTTCTAAATATTAGACGTATTTACTTAATTTGATTATATTAAAGAAGTTAGTTAATATAACATGTATTTTTTAAAACACCCTAGTCATGTTCCTCAATTCCCTCATCTCCTTTCCCTTGATCATTGTTAAGGGAGCGAGTCAATTAGGAAAAGATTGACAAATATGAAAACTATGTCTTATATTTAAGATAAAGATCAACTTCTCAGATATTTTATATTAAGGACCGGAGGAGTATTAATTTGGTAGAGTTTAGGGAAAACAATTTTAAATTTGGAAGACAAGGCAGATTGAGCTTACATTTAGGACTAAAGCAAAGCCCTCTAGTGAATCTTACATTTAAGACGGGAGGGGAAGATCTTAGATTGTACTGTTCATCTAGTTTATTTTCAACTTTATGCTGAGCCTCTGTCTGTTTAAAGCATTGTTGCAATTTGATTACCTTATGTAGACCATATAAATTCTTACTTTTTTAAGTTGTGTGATTCTACCGAATGCAGAGCTATTCAGAAATTATTTGAAGCAGATAAGGGAAGAAACAAGTGGGAGGTTATTGAGCGTGGCATACAGACCCAATGGGACTCCCAATAAATGGTGGCTGGCATTTGCAAAGAGGAAATTTATGAATATAATTGTTCCTTGAATTGTTGTGACGTATACGGTGTTTGAATCATAGTTTAAGCTGTGGAAAACATATTTAGCGCTGAGTTGAAATGTGAATAAGATTTATGGTTGAAAAGGGAGGTATTATTGTTTCTTGTTAGGTCAGAGTATCCTACCTCTTTGAAATGTTACTCGTCGTCTTTTGGTGTGTTTGTCAGATAGGGTTCACCTTCAGCGTCCCCTTGTAACGGGTACTTCGAGTGTTCATCTCCACAAGAAGTTCTATTCCAGTCGTTTACTGCTTTAAATGAGTATTATCATTTATAATTCTTAATCTACTTCTCTGTTGTTCTTGGAAACAGGATGTTCAAAGGGTGGAAAGTGGAAATCATCAACACACATTCCATACTCCAACCGTACTTAATGTAAAACTTATTTACCTAATTTAATTAGATTAAGTAAGTTAGTTGAGTAAAGTAATACGACATTTTTTCTAAGATACCTAATCATCTTCTTTAATATTCTCTAGTCTTACCTGATTATTGTTGATGGAATGTCAATAAAGGTAAATTATGAAAAAATTAATAGATATAAGAAATATGTCTTACATTTAGAATTAAGATCTCTCCAATTAAATATTGTATTAAGGGCAATAAGGAGTAAAATTTAAAGCCGGTAAACAAATTATTCTCTCTGGTCCTTATACTAAGGCACCAATTAACGAATACATTTGATCCTTTTTATAAGACACTTGTTTGTTCCCAATAAGCATTAATTATTTTTTACATGTATGTCTATAATTAATAAGGGTAGTGGGTGAGAATAATAATTAATATGATATTGAAGTTTCATGCAATTAGTAGTGATAATATTGGAAATTACTTAAATTTTAGGGTAACTTTATTGATTTCAACTGTTTTTATTGGTTTGTGAGAATTGTTAGTTGGTGCCTTAAAATAAATATCAAAAGGAGTATAAAATTAATATGATATTGAAGTTTCATGCAATTAGTAGTGGTAATATTGGAAATTTTAGGGTAATTAATATGATATTGAAGTTTCATGCAATTAGTAATAGTAATATTATAAATTACTTAAATTTTAGAGTAACTTTATTGACTTCAACTGTTTTTATTGGTTTGTGAGAATTGTTAGTTGGTGCCTTAAAATAAAGATAAGAAGGAGTATAAAATAGAAAAATGCATATATTTTTTCAGACTTTATATAATATGAAAAGAAATGTGCGCATTGTCAAAATCTAAAGTCCATAATCTATGGATGGCAACTTGGCAAGTGGGTCAACTGAGTTCCTTTTGTTGAACATCTTTTGGTAACATTTGTTACGTGAAATTTATATTCATTTCCCCAAAATATTAGTTTATCAAATTTGAACTTAAGACGGTCTTCAATATTTTATGTTAAGTGGAATTTATATGACTGTGCTAGGAGATACCTTAGAGCATAAAAAATAGAAGCATGAAACTATAAAAAATAATTAAAAAAGAAATTTATATCTAATTTAAGTAATTTAAATTAAATTTTATAAAAGAGTAACATTATGCAAATCCGAAAATCTAGACCAAAGGCAAATATTCCGTATGCTGAGTTGAGGGGTCCTGAACGCATCAAATTGTCTCCTTTATCCCGGTTTTATCTGTTTTATTTATTTATTTCCTCTTCCCCGATTCTTTTCAAGCGCGCATTTTGTTGTTTTCGTTCCAGAACCAGGAGGATGAGATTGAAAATCGACCCAAGTCGGAGAAAATAAAACCAAGACAAAAAGAAGGAAGAAAAGCCAAAAGGTGTGGTTGGTGCTGTCTCTGTCTTATCCTCGAAAATCTTCTTCTTCCTCATCCTCAACCTTCACGCCTCCTTCTTCCTCTCTATTTCACCACAAAAAGCAAGCAATTTGGAACTTTTTCGATTCTCCAATTATCGTCAAGTTCTTGGCGGCTTTAATTGTTCCTTTCCTTGATCGTAAATTAGGGTTTTTGAGAGGTTGATGATTAGGTGTGAGAGGAATACTTACTCGAATTGGAGTATCATAGAGAGTGTATGTTATCCAGAAACGTGATTTGTTGCTGCTAATGTGACTTTTTGCTTTGACTATCCCATATTCCGGTTTGTTGGTTTGATGCTAAGCTCCAGGTTGTTTGGTGCAATCTGACATTGCAGGTAACTCTAGTTCGATTATAATTTCTTTATTTTTCATCAGTTAAGTTCGAAGCTTATGATGATTGTTACATTTTATAATGAGGCTTCGTATGGAAGGCTTTCTCTGGCTTATGCATCTGTTTGATTATGTTTGCGTGTTTTGTTCTATAATTGTCAACTTCGTTTTTCTTGCTGGAAAGTAGTAGCATAGTTATGGGCAGCTTTTGCCTTCATGATACTAATGAACTAAATCGCTTAAAGAACAGTTCACTTGCAATATTACATGTCGTGACATTCTCTGTCTATTGGGGCAGCGCTTTGTTTGTGATTGTAGTATTGATTGGATCTTTCTAATGATGAAGATGGAATTTAACCATGGCTCCTATATTTCTTGAACTTTTTATTTACTTATCATGTTGCATCTGTTTCCCCAATTCCCACGCATGTAAATAACAAAAGGGGGTTTTATTTATTTCACATTGAACTTGAATAAAATGCACTACAAACTATGTCCTAAAGGAGGAGTACCATTTATTGTTTGAACAACTCGGGGCATAAGCAGAAGACCATTCTGACTGGTTTGTTGATTGCACGTGATCAACATTTTATATGTTTTATTTTGAGGCATTGTCAGATGATGATTATTTGGTCCTTTCTTTTCTTATTTTGTAGAAGAATGAAAAGTGTTAGAGATTGGGTTTTCTCTCAGTTACTATCCAAGTCATTAATCTCATCTAGACCACTATCAGGCAGTGGTGGATTCTATGAGGAGGGACCTCAGAATGGAGGATATGAAGGGCAAGGTACAGTTTTCATTGCTTGTCTGGAATTACTGAAAATGAAAATGTAATTGTAGAATTTCTTACAAGAGATATCTTCATGCAAGTTATGCTTGCCAAATAAATCCATAGTTAAGCTAATTATAAGTGCGATGGAAGTAATTAACATCTTCCAATTACACGGTGGTCTGTATACTTCTTTATGTGTCAGCTTTTGACTAGTAAAATGACATAATGCTTCGAATCAGCTCTTGGAAGGGTTGGAAATAGAAATAATTGAACCTCATTGTTTGTTCCATAAACTATCTGAAATTCTTAATAACTTTCTTTGCCAGGGCTAAGTATCATGAGTGTGATGGCTCGTGTCTTGTTTTGCCTATTATAGATAAATTTGAGCGAAAGCTGATACTCTTTTTCTTGGTTAGGTTTGGCTCAGTCAGATGGTTTGGCAGTGCCATCACTCGCTTCTACTACATCAAACTCTTCTGATCAACATGATTCAACCATGCAGCAGATCTCAGATATGGAACCCAGTCACTCACAACATCGCGTCATAGAAAAGCGGAAGGATCCCTTGGCAAAGATTGAAGATCTCCAAGTTAAGTTCTTCCGACTTCTTCGGCGCCTTGGCCAGTCACAAGAAGATCTCCTGGTTGCAAAGGTTCTTTATCGGATGCACCTAGCAACTTTGATTCGTGCTGGGGAATCAGACCTGAAAAGTGTTAACCTTAGCACCGAAAGATCAAGAGCATTAGCAAGCCAACAAGAGGCACTTGGCGTGCCCCAATTGGATTTCTCCTGCACCATACTTGTTCTGGGTAAAACAGGAGTTGGTAAAAGTGCTACCATAAATTCCATATTTGATCAAGCAAAAACCATAACTGATGCATTTGGACCTGCAACTAACAGGATTCAGGAAGTTGTGGGAACTGTCAGTGGGTTTAAAATAAGGGTAATAGACACCCCTGGTCTCCTTCCATCCTCTACTAGCAATTTGAAGAAAAATAAGAGGATCTTGCTTTCCATAAAGAGATTTATTAGAAAGTCCCCCCCAGATGTTGTTTTGTTTGTTGAAAGACTTGATCTTATCAATGTGGGCTATAATGACTTCCCTATTCTGAAGCTTGTAACTGAAGTATTTGGCACAGCAATCTGGTTCAACGCCATCTTTGTCTTTACTCATTCCCACTCAGCTATTCTGGAAGGACCTGATGGGCATATTGTCAATCATGAGTTATATGTATCTCAATGTACTAAATTAATGCAGCACTATACTCATCAGGCAGTTTCTGACTCAAGGCTTGAAAACCCCATCCTTTTGGCTGAGAACCATCCTCTATGTCCAAAAAATATTATGGGGGAAAAGATTCTTCCCAATGGAAAAGTCTGGAGATCTCAATTCTTGTTATTTTGCATTTGTACCAAAATTCTGGCAGATGTCAATTACCTTCTTAAGTTTCAGAACAGTGTGGAACTGGGCCCTCCAAATAGTGCAAGAATGCCTTCTCTGCCTCATCTTCTCTCATCCCTTTTACGCCGGCACTCTGTATCTCATCCAAGTGGAATGGATGATGAAATTGCTCAAATATTACTCAATGATATGGAAGAAGAAGATGAATATGATCAATTGCCGCCCATTCAAATCTTGAAAAAGGCCCAGTTTGAAAAATTGTCCAAGGAACAAAAAGAGGAATATCTTGATGAGCTGGATTACAGAGAGACTCTTTACTTAAAGAAACAGTTGAAAGAAGAGTACAGTAGACACAGAGAGAAGACTCTCCTGAAGGAGCAAAATTTGTTGCATACTGATCATCCTGATGATCAGCAGGAACCTCCAGAGCCTGTTCTGTTACCAGATATAGCTGTTCCTGTGAGTTTTGACTCAGACTGTCCTCTACATAGATATCGTGGCCTTGTTGCAAGTGACCAATGGCTTGCAAGACCTGTTCTTGATCCCCAAGGATGGGATCATGACGTGAGCTTCGATGGTATTAACTTGGAGACAGCTATGGAAATAAACAAGAATGCATATGCAATGCTTACTGGACAGATGAATAAAGACAAGCAAAATTTTAGTTTTCAATCAGAGTGTGCGGCAGCTTATGTGGATCCTAGGGGTCTTACAAATTCTGTAGGTGTTGATGTTCAATCTGTTGGCAACGATACGATTTGTACAATTCATAGTAACACAAAGTTGAGAAACATAAAGCATAATATTGCAGACTGTGGTGTTTCTGTGACATCTTTTGCGAAGAAGTATTATATCGGTGCTAAGATTGAGGATACTTTGCTTGTTGGGAATAGACTAAAATTTGTGCTAAATGCTGGTCGCATAGTTGGTGCTGGACAAGTGGCATATGGTGGGAATTTTGAAGCAACTCTAAGAGGCGGAGATTTTCCTGCAAGGAATGACAATGTAAGTCTTGCAATGACGGTCCTCTCCTCCAATAAAGAGATGGTGTTGAGTGGAAGCTTACAATCCGAGTTCAGGCTGGGCAGAAATTCTAGAGCTTCTGTTAGTGCTAATCTCAATAGTCGGAAAATGGGGAAAATATGTATAAAGACAAGTAGCTCAGAGCATTTACAATTTGCTCTTGTTGCCATGTTCTCAATTTTCAGTGGCTTGCTACGTACAAAGGCAGCTGATAACATGAGCAAGGATGAAGCAATGGATGGAGGGTAAGGTGCTGATTTGCTGGGACTAATCTCATTTTTGTTTATGGATTTAATTGAAGTGGTGAAGTAGTCTAGATACCAATCATAGACATAGTCCTTTTCTTGCCGAGGGGAAACATAGATTTTAATTCTTTTGAGAGTTGTTCTTGATACTAGCAAAGCCCGTCTTGAAGAACACCAAAGGTTGATTTCTTGAAACTATTTCTATTAGAAGTGTTTCTGAAAAATAAGGTGGTCTAGACTTTGACCATTAGAATTTATCAACAAAATAAATTACAACTGTATGGTAAAGCAGAGAAAAAATGTTTGGTTTCGTTTATTGTTCCAGTAAGTTACAATGTGGACAAGTTTAAGCGAGCAATGTTTCCAAGGAATATGGGAAGTGTTCCTAAGGCTCTTTAGACAATTTTATGGATGGGGCTAAATTTTATATCGTCTCATGTTGATGCTTCCTAGCAAAAGTTCAATCTCATACTCCCTCATGTCCTTAGTATAAGACATTTACCTAATTTGGTTAGATTAAAGAAGTTGGTTAAGTTTCTAAAACACTTTAGTCATCTTTCTTAATTTTAACCTTTTTCCACCTCTTTGATTATGGTTAAGGAAACTTTAATAGGGGTAAATTTGGAAAACATTGATATAAATGAAGACTATGTCTTATATTATCAACAACAAAAATCAACTCCCCGAAAGGGGCCAAACGTTTAGGTCAGCTGATAAGGGGCTGTCTTAGCTTAACCACGGGTCTTAAGTTCGAGACGTGGGAATGCAGCGTGCATGGGTGATAGAGACTTCCCTCCAAAAGGGGCCAACCCAGTCTCGGTCCAGATTAGTCTGGGGCCGTTGATGTGCCTAAAAGATGGTCTGTCCTGGGATACCGGATGCACTACGTCAAAAAAATAAAAATAAATAAATCAACTCCGCAAAATGTCTTATATTGAGAATGTCTTATATTGAGAATCGAAGGAGTATAATAAGAGTTCCAACTTTGTGTATAACCAAACACAGTAACAAATAAAAGGATCTCTGCCTTTTCCCAAAATTTTGCTGCTGTTCTTTGCAAGTTCTGGTGTTTCCCTTTGAATTTGAACCCAAAATATAGTGTTCAAGTCAAGGAAAGAAGTTAAACATTGGCCAAGAAGAAAATTAAAAAGAAAAAGGTACAATGACTTATGGTTAAGTGAACAGCTGAGATCTCTTGCGCAGCGTAGCCTCTTGCACAAGGCAAAGGTGTCCAGGAGAGGATCTCTACTCATCAGGGTCTAACCAAATCGATTTCTTCATTTGTCTATTATCCACACTTTAAGTCCGTTCCAACTCCATATTAAAAAATTTATAAACTTAAAAATCTCAATTACTTGTATTTTATTCAAATAATCCAAATGTTGAAAAGTAAAAATAATACAAAATTTAAATCTGATTCCCTCAGGTTCCTTTTTACTCCCAAATCAGCACGTGCGCACTGAATAATTAATACTACCTCTAGTCTTAATTATAAAAACACTTTTGTAGTATAATTTACACTACAAAAATGTTCCTATAATTATGACCGGAGGGAGTACTACTTCCGATCCCTAATATAAAAGGGAGTTGAGGACTTTAGATTTAGATTTATTATTTTTCTACATACTAATTATCCAACATAGAAAATAATATATAATACTCCCTCCGTTCCTAATTATAAGACATAATTAACCGATTTTGGAGGAATTAAGGATAGAGGTTAAATTAATTTATTTTACTTATTTTTCTAAAATGCTCTTATATAAATTTTGCACTTCAATTATCTTCTTGATTTCATATAATCCCTCATTTATATAAATATGGGTATTTTAGGAAGAAATTGACAAAAATTAGAATGTTGTCTTATAATTAGGATCAGAGGGAGTATTTTTTTTAATTAAAGGGGTAGACACTAATGACCTGAAGTTACAAACATGATCCAACTCAGGACCTTTCAATTAGAAGAAAGTTTTTATGCTATTAGGCTATAAGGCCTTTGGCCAAGTGATAAATATAATGTTAGATAAAACTGTTTTGTGGGAGATTATGCCATATTTGTTTAAATTAACCATTTTATTTCATTTTCTTAATCTTCTTAAATTAATTAGTTAAACTCATAAGGGAGTAGCACTTACGCCATGATGTAAAACTTAGAAAATGGGCAATCTCTGGTTGGTTGCTGCCATGAGCTTTGGTTTGTTTGTCAAATTCTATGTTATGAATTCTAATTCACTACGTTCCTGTCTGGATGACCACGTGGGCACCGATCCTTCTGGATCTTTTTAAAAAAACAAAAAAAGAAAAAGAAAGAGGAATCCAAACTCATCAAAGATCCCTACGTTAAAAATAATTAAATATCTCACCAAAACAATATTCTTACAAGAAATTCCATTTTGTTAATGACTATCTCTGAGAAACATGAGGCATGAATTGTAAGTAGGAAAAGGTTTCCAACAACAAATGAGAGCGTGATATATGTCGAAGAACACTCCAGAATAATTAACAAAAATGATAATCCTAATCCTCCAATCCTCGTCCCCCAGAAAAAAGATAGTCCAAGTGTCCAATCCTAGTCCACCAGAAAAAAGATAGTCCAAGTGTTCATGATTGATTGCATTTCTGGCTCACATTTGACGAAGTGGCTTTGGATGCTCTATCATTGTACACCACAGCACATTGTTATGGCGGCCCCACTCTAAAGGGACTCAGCATAATCATCCCTTATCATATGATTGATCTTTTTTATACTTTGAATTTGTCACTTCCATATTACAAAAGTTGTCTTTATGTGTATTATTACGGACCAGTGGCCCTTTGGGGTTGAAAATGAAAAATACTATATTATAGATAAAAGTAATTGAAATACGATACAGACTTAATATTTAAAAAACTAAAAGAAAGCTATTGCAGAAATTAAAATTACTTTACTTGACTCTTACTCTATGTGTTTTCATATTTTTAAACTAATCTATAATTGAATATGTGTTAAAATTCAAAACAATTTCTTTTTCAATGTACGTAATCAAAGAATCATCAAGAAATTGGTCTTTCATTCTATTTCGAAGCCTGTTTCATAACAGAGAAAGATCTTTCAGTAGTTACTGTAGAAACTGAAAGAGTGAGTACAAGTCTAATCACTCTATCAATAAGAGGATAAATGATGAACTTTCCAGTTTTTGCTAGTACTTGACATAATTCAGATGTACTCCCTCTTGTCCTCATTATAAGGCACCAACTAACAAATCTCACAAACCAATAAAAACATTTAAAGTCAATAAAGTTGCCCTACAATTTAAGTAACTTCCCATATTACCCCTACTAATTGCACTAAACTCTAATATTATATTAATTATTACTCTCACCCACTACCCTTATTAATTATGGGCAGACATGGAAACAAATAATTAATGCTTATTGGGAACAAATAAGTGCATTGTAAAAAGGACCAAATAAACTTGTTAGTTGGTACCTTATAATAAGGACCAGAGGGAGTAGTTGATAAATTAATGAAATCTGGATGTTAGGAATGTCAAGCTCAAAATGTTGTAACTCCATCTCTAAATGCAATTTTTCTTGTTCTATGAAATCTCTAGAATAAAATTTAGGGTTAAGTACCAATTTTGCCTCGAAAGTATACCCCAGGAGCAATTTTGTCCTGGAAGTTTTTTTAGGTTCAATTTTACCCTGAAAATATCAAAAGGGAGCAATGTTGTCCTCCCCTAACGGTAGACACTGACGACGTTAGCGCACACTCGAGTGTGTACGGATTTTTTTTTTTTTACGCACACTGAGTGTCGTGTGTGCTCTTGAGTGTGTACACTCAGTGCGCATTTAAAAAAAAAATCCGTACACACTCGAGTGTGGGCTAACCCCGTTAGGCATGATCATTACAGGAAAGCAGCATTGCTTCCTTTTAATACTTTCGGGGTAAAATTGAACTCAAAAAAACTTTCAGGGCAAAATTATTTTCGGGGTATACTTCTGGGGCAAAATTAATACTTAACCCTAAAATTTATCAACAAATTTGCAAACGAAAGGTCAACCGGTTAGGGAAGAAAGTAGCCAAAGGCCCCACCTCTTTCTTATTACCATAGCCCCTCTCCGTATTTGGTTATATATACATGATCATCACTAGATTCATGTTATATTTTGTACACTTTGGGATTGTTTACTTTTTTTTTTCTTTTTTCTTTTTTAAATTTTAGCCCCCGGGAGCGCCTGTCTGCCCCTGCTTCTTATCATTTGGGAGAGCTTTTCCCGATTATCCGGATGGGACTTAAATAATTCATATTTAATTTTTTAATTGTCAATTTTTAAATGAAAATATCATTTTTTTAAAAAAATATGTTAGTTGATAGATTATCTTTATTTTACATTTTCTACCTATTAAAATAATTTTTATTTGAAAAATTAAATCGGGACGATTCAGATGGAAAGAGCTCTCCCTACTCATCGATGAGTAGGAAAACTGGTTACGTTTTATTACATTGTTTGTATTATATTTAATGGTTTTTTTAGTCTGAACGACTTTCCAACAGTTCACATGTTTATAAGTGATATTAAATTTAGTATCTGTTTATATTTTTCCTTAATTATAAAAATTAATTATATTGATGTGGTTACATTTCTATATTTTTTTAAAAAAAAAAATTAGAGGATGAAAAGGTATTATATCATATATGTAGTAACAAGTATCATTAAGTAATTAAGATTTATTGTAAACTCATATATTTAGGTGAGTTTAGAACATAAAATTATCTATTATACCCGCATGTGTTGGTTTTGGGGGAAAAGTTCTGCCCTTTAGTACAGGGTCTCAAGTTTAAGTTCACCTAAATGGAAAAAATATTTTTGGAAGAGCTCTTATTAATTAAGCCTAACAATATAAGGATATGACTCAGTGAGATAGCCATATTAAAAAATATCTATGGTATAAAAAATTAAATATACAATATATCTATAAAATTATATTCCTTCACGTCTTAAATATAAGATAGAGTTAACTTTTTCTGGAGAAATTAAAAAAGCTAAATAAGTTATTTAATTATATCATATTTTGTATATCCTTAGATTATATATTAGTTTATTAGTCAAACTAATTAATTTAGAGAAAAAATAAAATGCTCTAGAGTAATTTAATTAGCTTTTCTTAATCTCTCCAAAAAAATTAATTTTGTCTTATATTTAGGACCGGAGAGAATATTATAATTTAGGGTAAAATACATATAAATACCATTTGAACTTCCAAAACTACAAAAGCTCCATTAATACTTCTAAATGACATATGGATCATCTGGTAGGAATTTGGATTATCAAAGTTTCAGCGAAAAGACTTAAATGCCCTCTATTTCATCTCGTTATTTCTCACTATTTCTTCTCTTTTCCCTTACACTCTATTCCCTTCCCGGTCGCTGACATCCACCTATGCCACCCACCTCCACTGCTCATTGCCTCTTCTTTTGGCATCCCCTTCTATCACGGGAGCAGATACTCTTAGTATCTGTTCCCTTCTCATCCCTCAGTATCTCTCAATCTCGGCCGTCCAATATTTGATCCAACCGTGTAGAAAGTGATACATCATACACTTCAAAATACCGCATGCGATAAATATGAAATTTTTGGGATGTATGACATGTCTCACTCTACGTAGTTGGATCAAAAATTGGACGGCCGAGATGGAGAGATTTTAAGGGATACTGAGGTGCCTGCTTCTGAGGCAATCCGGTTCCCTTCTATCACATCTTCTCTCTTCCTCAATCTTCCGTTCATTCGATCTGCAAAAGAAAGAGAAGAAGAAGCTGATGAGCCTTTGCTTTGCTTGGGCTTCTGACCAAATCGTGGGTTTGACACGGGGGGAGGGAGATCATTCGCTGGGGTTGCCAAGAAACGACATTTACCTTGAGCGTGTCTCTAGGATAGCCGAATACGGACCTCCAAAGATGTCAAGTTCATTGTCAAAGCTGTTGTTGTTGAAGCAATTGCAGCGATTACGTCTGCATTTAGCCGCCAATGGCTATATTAGAAGCTCATAATTCAATTTCTACACAAGATCACGACCCTACTTCAACATCTGAAACTCCAAAACCTTCTTCTGGGCCAATGAGAGTGTTAGTGTGGATAAGTCAGGGGAAAGTGGCGAAGCTACTAACTCTTGTGACTTCAATGAGAGCAAGAAGACTAGCATTTGTAGAGGGAGTATTGGGAGTGATGTGAGTGACGAGAGTAGCGCAAGTAGTTTGAGCAGTGCTTTGTATAAACCTCACAAGGCTGATGAAATAAGATGGGAAGTGATCCTGTGGAGTAATAATTTTGACAAAATTCGTAATGGTTTTTTAACAAAAACAATAAATACTAACAATACTTGTAAAAGGGATTAAGTAATAGGGTTTTTTTGGTATTTTCTCCCAAACAAGAAAAAGTCATATCCCCACCCTATCTCCTCTTTATACTTTGTACCACTCTAATCTTATTTATAAGTCCACTTTCACAGCTGGTCTTATTTATAAATTCACTTTCACTTTTTGTGAAAGGGGGTTATAAATAAGACCAGAGTGATATGTGTTAATAGAGTTTTCTAGGTTTTGGAAGTTAAAATGATATTTATATGTATTTTTCCTAGAAATTAATAGACAATTTTTTTTTACACATTTTATGGAGTCTAATAAATAAGCTTTATAATCCAATTTATTAGTAGTCAAAATAATATTGTGGGATTTTTCTCTCAATATCATGGGAATAATGCCTGAGGTTGATGGCAAAAATAAAATAAAATAAATAAAGCCTGAGGTTGGTATAGTCATCCTATTAACGCATTTGGCTTCGTCTCTGACCTGTATTTGCCTATTTGGTTTATAGGGGAAAGAAATTTTTAATAATCCCTCCAAATTCTCCAGTTTGGAGAAGAGGGTTGGAGGTATAAAAAAAAAAAAGTCCCTTCCATTTTATTTTACTTCCAAAAATTAAAATAATATTGAATTCAATTCATGCACGTTTTATTTTATTGTGTGCATCGAATTTTGTAATTTTTTTTGCCATGTCTTGCATCTTTTTCATGTGTTTTTTTCCTCTCATAAAATTAATGTTTTCAAACTACGTTGCATATTTAAGGAATTTGTTTCCTCTAAGTGCTTGTTTGGGAAGCATAAAAAAAATGTTTTTTAAGTATTTTTTTATAAGTTGAGACAAAATTTCTCCTACATATTTTTCCCAACGTGGTAAAAATACTTCTAAAAAAATAAAACAAGCTGGCCTCTAGGACTCCTAAAGCTAACGAGCCAAACAAATGGGAAAAGTTAATATGAAAATTTCTGTAATTTTTTATTGTTTTAAATTAAAAGGTTTGTTTGAGTTGACATTTAAAAAACACGTTCACGCAAGTTGAAACAAAACTTTTCTCACATACTTATCTCATATACCATAAATCATATTAGAAAAGCAGTTTCAACCGCTAATTCAAACAGACACTAAGTTGGCATGAGGATAATTTTTTCATTGAATCCTTGCAGTTTGTTTAGGTATTAGCCTCTTTTTTAACCCTGGGTATTAGCCTTTATATTCATAATTTACTAATTTGTAAACGAAAAGATGGTAGTAGTTGATGGCATAGTTCTTACTTAGCATAATTATAGATTAATTTTGCAACATATAAAAAAATAAAATCAAAATCAACTCGGTTACAAGTTATACATATAGATGCAAGAAGATAATTGTAGGCATAATAATTTTTTAATTTTATGTTAATAATAAATAAATTATATTCTGTTATTTTAATTCTAAAAAGCCTCCTCATTTTGTATTTTTTGACCATCTACATTGGTTGTTCAGGATTTTGAGCGTACCTAAAATCAAGCTGATTCTTTAAAGTACCTATGTGAGATAGAAGTATTGATATAGACTTCGATCACGCATATACAACATTAAAGAGGAGAAGAGATCAAAATGCACCAACGGGGTTAACACAAGTGGTAAGCGGCTTGTGTCGCTTAAGCAAGGTCTCGAGTTCGAACCTTGTAAATGCAGAAAATCCCCGCTAAGAGACTCACCCGCCACAGCCAGGTGCGTGACCTGGGTCAGATACGGACTAGTCAGAGCGAAACTCTGGTGAACCGGGTGGGCAACCAAAAAAAAAAAAAGAGAGAAGAGATCCAGAGAGAAGTTAGTTTTCTCTCAGATATTTACACAACTGACTCCAACTAATAGATATTACCTGATATATAAGTAAAGGGATTTATCATGATTTTAACTTCAAATCATATTGAGAAAATTTCTTATTTAGACCCATACTTTTTCATATTTCCATAATATCCCCAATATAAATTGGGCTAGAATCATAATTCACAAAAAATGGACTAAGCATATTCCAACCGTTTTAATTAAGGTATTATGAATATAAAAACAAATATTTATAATTAAGGAAACTTTACCCACTCAATGAAGAAAACTAAAACCTTAAATACTCAATTGCAAAAACTATCTAAGATCTAGCTAAAAATCAGACGAATTAATCTGAGGATTGAGCTATTTGCATATTTTAATTTTAAGACGTGTGCTTTTGGACATGTGCGTTTACACGGTATGCCATATGTGCCAAGAATCATTCCTCAGCGGCTGCTCAGCCTTACCTCTAATATCCGCACACCATGTAGACAAATTGAATTAGGGAGGATAATTAGGATGAAAGAAGGTAATTAGGAATGGAAATGAAGAATGATCTATTATTCACAAAATGAGAGCCTAAAGCTCTTCAAAGTATACATTGTGACTTGGTTACAAAGATGAGGGTAGGGATCCCTTTATATAGATTAGGGCCCCCTAACTAACTCTAACCACTAACTAATTGTAAACTAATCTTATTTAAACCCTTATATTCTAACACGCCCCCTCAAGTTGAACACTATTTATCTTATATGTGCTCAACTTGAACACTATTTATCTTATATGTGCTCAACTTGAACAATACAAAATAAGGGGATAAGGAGAATTAAATTGAATTAGTTTTACAATTAACAAAAATACAATACAAAACTTCTTCAATTCACAAACAATCTTCCTCCATTCTTCTTTTGCTAATTCATTTTTGAACAGCTTCAATCTGGAAGCTTCTGAACTTTCTTTTGCCGCATTCAAGTATGAAGTCTAAGCTTCTGAACTTTCTTCTGCTGTTTTCAGTCATGAAGTCTAAGCTTCTGAACTTTCTTCTGCTACATTCAAGCATGAAGTCTAAGCTTCTGAACTTTCTTCTGCTGTATTCAGTCATGAAGTCTAAGCTTCTGAACTTAACTTCTTAACTTTTCTTCTGCTGCATTCAAGCATGAGCCCCATTTAGAGTTCCTATAAGAACACATCCATTCATTGCAACTTCATGTTGCTTGTTCCTCTAGCCTCCATCAATACGTGCAAGAATAAACCAAATAATTCCAATGGCCACAAATAGCCACAAATGAACCAAATCATACATCACTGAACAAATCAAGATGTGTCAACTAGCAAATCAGCCCCTGTGCCATCTCAACTGGGTTCACCTACTCTCCCAATCTTTAAAACATTCATAATATTGTTGGTATTTCATGAAGTCTCTTCAAAAATACTTGCACTCTAATAAAAGAACTCATTGTTGGAAAGATTTGGATGGAAGGTCAATAACAAAGACCTCATCAATGTCACTCAGATCTTCCAAAAACAAAGTGAATCAATGGTTTCTTTGCAGTAGAGTCACAGTGGCAGATTAAGAAACTATGTGAAATAATCTGAACATAAACCTTGTAAACCAAATGAGAGACGAGTATAACAATAGTAGGTGAAGATTTTACCACCACTCATGTTCGTGTCATCGCCGAGACTTCTCAGCCACTGATTACCCAACACCACATCGGCGACTGCTAATTTCCAAGCAAGTTTGGAATGATGTGTCACTGCACTACTTGCTGAGACAGCGAAACGTTTCTCACCATATAGCATTTGCAAAAGTTTTGCTTTGACCCAACCAAAAAGAATGAGCTGCGTGGTTCACTTGGAAACTTATATTGCATGCCCAATCTGCATTTATGGATACTGGATCCGACAGGAACAATTGCTCCATAGCTATACACTTCTGGATGTCTATTTCTGTGGTTTTTTTTTTTTGTTTTTTGTTTTTTTTTTTTTGTTTTGAGAATGGCTCGGGCATCTCTTCTTATATTTCCAAGCATCAAAAATCTGAATAATCACAAACTTGGAAGCAGGATAACATGCTACTTTGGTGTTAAGACGGAAACGACGCAGTTACGAAATACAGGGAGATAGATGAAATTGTGTGTAGCTGATAGGCCAACAAATACAATCACGTCCCTAGATTCAATGTATCCAAGAAATTTGAACTGATGAGCCCTCACGTTTTCTTCTTGTTCCACCTCTTCTTTCTTGATCTCCTCTGTTTTCTCGTGATCGCGGACGCATAAACCCATCATCATCCTTTGGTTAAACTCAGATTGTTTTAGAATCTTGAATCCACCCTCTTGGCGTTCGAGCTTGCCGTTCTTGGGTGACCTGGAGGAGGAGGCGTCTTAGCTCTCTACTCTACTCTACTGTGGGTCTTTCATTCCCATTTCTCCGACTTGATCGATAGCCATGGCGTAAATGGGATAGTGATCAATGGACTTTCTGCAAATCACAAAACAGATACCGCGATCGTTCCCTTTTGGAGGTGTCGCACTGTTGTTTGAACGGCGTCGAGCTCTCCCCTCTTCAGACGACGGTGAAATCGGCGGCAAATGGTGTTCCTTTTCTGTTTCTTGAAATTTCTCCTTCTTCGTTCTATCTACTGCCGGAGATCGTAGCGTTTCTTGGATCAAATCGTTGGGGTGCTGTGGTGTCGGAATGGTCAATAAAGCAACACCAAGATTTTCAGCGAGAAGTTCTTGAATCAGAGAAGGAAAAACGATCTCGGTGGACTTGCTACGAGAAGCTCGCGAGTTTTGATTCAAAAATGGATGTTGCGTCTGTGAGTGAGCCATGCCTTTCACGTGGACTTTCTGACTGTGATTTGATTGGTCCTGGGCGATGAGCTGGCATGGCTGGAGTCTTGAGAAACAGCTTCATGGAATCACGTGTTCATACAATGCAACAGGCCATTCTTTCTTGAATCAACAGTGCAACGTGGGCTTTGGTTGGCTTCTTTCAATGGACTGGTGCATTTCTTGAGGTCCAGATCTCTTTTCTTGGACTTCCGGTATGCACCTCCAAGATCTTGATTAATGGGCTGGGATCTTTAAAACCTGGTTTGATGATACCATGTAGACAAATTGAATTAGGGAGGATAATTAGGATGAAAGAAGGTAATTAGGAATGGAAATGAAGAATGATCTATTATTCACAAAATGAGAGCCTAAAGCTCTTCAAAGTATACATTGTGACTTGGTTACAAAGATGAGGGTAGGGATCCCTTTATATAGATTAGGGCATACCATAACAATTCCTTTTCAAAAGTTCAGATTCCATGGCCACCCTCTTGCTTACCTCACTTGTACCAAACTCGTTTTGCAGCTAGAACTTCAGCTTGACACAACAAAGAACAAACATTCAATGCAAAACCAAAGAATCATCATAAATTGGCTTGACAATTTTAATCACAATCCAACGTTGCCCAATCATCTTTTTGTTTCTTTCCAATCTGTTCCTAATTCTAACGACAATATATACATAAAAATATGATGAATCCTTGCACGCACATCTCCTAATAATATCATTTTCACACTTCAATAACATCAAAACTAGTATATTGGGTCTCAATGGTGAGTCCTCCAATGTGTAAAGTCCTTGAGTTCTGACTTCAAATTCTGGTGTACAAGAAGAAAGAGGAGGGGAAATAGTTCTTGGCTTCGACATTTTTCTCTTATGGTGAAGAACCCCACAAAACTTCAGCAACAATGGTGGCAGATTCCGCATCAGAAATGGAAGCTTCTCTTACTCTCGTCAGAATCTCTTGCTTGAAAGCTCTTCTTTCTCTCTGCCTCAACCCTTCTCCCACCTCTAATTGAACAGCAAATCTTGCCACACAGCTTGCAAATGGATGGTTCTGGAGAAACCTTCTTTGCCTACTTTCCCTCTTCCCTTTCTCTACCACTCCTCCAACACTAACCCCTCTTTCTTCTTCTTCATCTTCTTCTTCTTTCTCGCTATGCTTATCGATGTCGATCAAATCACCACCCAGGTCTGATCTCTGCAACTGTATAAGTTTTTCTATCAAACCTTCCTTCAGCATAGCCTCAATCGCTTCCTTCCTTCCGAAATACCCAATTTCTAGCACACAATCCTTGGCCACCACTTTCATAAGTAAATCCTGCGAGTTTAAGAAGCTTATGATCTTCGGTATTTCGCCGTTCGATTCGATTTCGTCCACAATAGGAGACTTTATGGATCTGATTAACGAACACAGGACTTGAATCGAATTCGGGGAAGCCATTGAAGTTAGGGCACTGATGGTTGGACCCATTAGGACTTGTCCTACGAAGACGTCCTTGTTGAACCGAATCAAACCCGCTATAGCCAAAGCCGAGTGTTCTCTGATTCTCTTTGAGCATTTAGGATCGCATAAAATTGATTCCAGCGAAGAAAATACCTTCAATCGGAGAACCAGGTCCTGAAATTCACGGCTGAACCCTAGGGAAACCCGCTCTTCAAATTGAACCAAAAGATTCACTAATTCCTCCTCCTCGCGCATAGGCTCTCGGAGAGCTCTACTCAAATAGCCAACGCTTTCGCGATCAATCCACTTCTGAATCTCAGATTCGATTGACCCGGCGATCCGAGAAATGGAGTGAGCGGAGGTTCGGCGCCTGAGGAAAGACCCGAGGCCAAGGCCTCCTTTGGTATTTCTATGGGACTCAACTAAATCCTTCAGGTCTGTGAGGAGCTGAGACAGATAAGAAAGATTTGGGTCGCCGGAGAGGATAGTATCGGACTCAGTGTGTAGCTCCAAGAGAGCTTTAATGGCGGCTGAATTGGCGTCATCGGAGTGTTGACTGGGGTTGGCTTGTAAGTTGTGGGAAGCTTCTTTGAGAGCTTGGAGGACCTGGAGAAGCGGTGGGGAGCTATGGTTTGGGGGGTCTTCCATGGAAATAGCAGAGAGAGGGAGAGAGAGAATGAGGAAGAAGAAGATCGAGATCAAGAAAATGGAACTTGTATTTTTTAGTATTGCGTTTGGTATATAAGAAGACGGCGAAAACCTCTGTTTCCGTGGAAGAAAATCCAACGACTAGTCTATTGCATGAGGGCATCGCCCGGTAGCAATTTGTACAAGCACCTGCTACTCCATATACTCAAATACGAGTATTATTTATTAAAAATTAGTACAAATTACTACTAACTCGTATCTTTAATATAAGATGCAGTTAAATTTTTTTTTTTATTATAGAGAATGAGAAACTAAATAAACTACTTAATATATAAGTTTATAATTCATATTAATTAATTGGGAAGAAAACCATAAATATAAATACTTTAAAGTATTTGTAGTTTATTTCTTTTCATTTATTTAGCTTCCTTATCCCGCAAAAAAAAAAAAAAATCAACTAGATCTTATATTAAGAATCAGATGAGTATCAATTAATATATTGTGAATACGATATATGAGAAAAAATAATTTTTTGGTCTCAAAATTAGAAAATAAATTGATACAATTGTACTCTCTATTATCTATCAAGCAAACGAAGGTTATTAGGATAATATTTTAGCCAATTTTCTTATATCTATTAGGTTAAGTTCCCCAATCATACATGAATATACGTCTATTATTTTTAAAATATCATAATTTAAGAATAATTCACATAAAAAGAATAATACACATGACCATGTTTGACTAAAGAACTTAATATAATAGATATAGAAAATTTGACTTAAATTTTATCCATGTTATTGTTGGCAAAAAAAAAGAAGGTAAATGAATATTATTTTTAAATAATACTATCTCCAATCCTAAATATAAGACCTAGTTTGTAATGTACCGGAAGAGTAATAATAGTTCATTTTGCACAATTTTTTTACATGGTAATATTAATAAGATTAAGGTGTATCTAGTATCTTGAAATATTTTTAAGGTGAGCCTAACATCTTAAATTACTTAAATTGTTGAATGCAAAATAGTACAGCAAAATATTTTAGGCAGAATACTTTAAGACGCTTGATATAAATGGGGAAAAAAACTTCCATGCACCTTATCCCTTTAAATTATTCTTAAAATGGAATTATGCGTTCAACTGTCGCATTATGTGTGTGGCCCCAATCCAGTTTATTGTTTTATTTACTTTTATTTTTGGCATATGTTTTCTCTTCAAATGAATTTGAATATCTGGTATCGGTCTTTTCTAGCTTGAGTGAATTAGGTGGACGACTCTTATTTTAAAAGTCTTGAACAACATTATAATTTAGGGAAAATGACAGTGAGGTTCAAAGACCATAAAAAATAGTACAAAAGTTCCAACAGAAATTTACATATCAAAAAAGTCTTTAGAATTTTTTTTGATATTATTTGTAATAACAACAAGAAGTATTATATTTACAACTAAATTTAAAAATTTGGCCATTTACAATAGAAAACGCTATATTCACAACAAGAAGTACTATATTTACAACAAAATTTAAAATCAGTCATTCACAACAGAGAAAATTATATTTATAACAGAAAGTGTTATATTTACAATAAAATTTAAAAACTTGACCAATTACAACAGAAAAACTATACTCACAACAAGAAGTGTTATATTTATAACAACATTTAAAATCTGTCATTCACAATAGAAAAAACTATATTTACAACAAAATTTAAAAACCTGAATTTTGTTTCAATACAAATAATATTAAATGGACTTTTTCTTATATGTAAATTTCTGTTGGGACTTTTTGCTATTTTTTATGGTCTTTAGGACCTGGCTGTTATTTTCCCTATAATTTATAAGAGTTTAATTATTTTATTTATTTAATATACGGAAAGAGTTCCAGCCTAATTCACCATTTATCTTATTTATGAATCCCAAAAGTTCTTTTATTCTTCAAAAGAAATATATATGGTGTGGAGGGGAGGGGTGGACCCAGAAAATTACAGAAGGGGGACATAATTGGCAGGTGATTCAAGGGCTGCCCCCCGATTTTTTTTTTTTTAAATGCATTAAAAAACCAAAAGAATATGAACAAGAAAAAAAAATATCAAAAAAATATTTATGAAATCAAGTAAAAACTAATGATGTAATAAGAGAGACAATTATTTTACAAACCTGTCATTTAAAAAAGCAGGATTCACATGGAGTTAACTTTCTTAGCCCATATCAATTAATTAAACCAAAGGGAGATTAATGAAAATTGGAATTAATGAAATTAATTACCTAATTGAAACATGGGCTAAGAAAGTTAACTCCATGTGAATCCTAAGTTGTCCTCTTCATCATCATAACTGAACTAGATATTTGTTATTTGATTTGCTTTTAATTAATCTTTTTCTTAGGATTTTAATTATTCTCTCATAACAAAAACCCCCCAAAAATTGCATTCAAATTCATATAGATTAGTTTCACTTTCATTTAGGTTTAGATTAAATTTTCATCTTACATTTAGTTAGTTTAGTTTCATTTCATTGCATTTTTCATTACCTGAATTCAACCTAAAGAAAAACCCACAGATTGCTCCTTGGGAGAATGACCTAGGTTGACCCTATATTGCATAATTAATTAGGACCTAATTTAATTGATTGCTTTAGCGACGAAAGTAGTAACAAGGTTAAGTACTGTTAGAAATAAATGCAGCTACATAGATTACAATAAAAGGTGGGTACTCAATAAGTTCAAGTACATATATTTTAATAAAAAAAGTATATTACAATAAAAATAATTATAATATCATCCTTCTAGGCCTTATTTTTTAGAATTCCATCATAATTGTCTTGTTATCAATGTTATTAAATACATCTTTTTTCAATATAAAGCACTAAATAATCATTCAATCATTCATCCTTCATCACATTACGAAGTGCAACCTTGGTGTATTGAAGGTGAACACTTAATTTAAGGGTGGACAATCATTCAAACATATATCAATTATTTAAAAAAAAAAAAAAAAATCTCAAAGTGCCCCCATTCTCTAACAGGTGGGTTTGCCCTTGGTGGAGAGTAAGCTTTATTAGAATTCATGTATACTTCCTTTGATCCTTATTATAAAGCATCAACTAAAAATTCTTATAAATCAATAAAAATAGTTAAAGTCAATAAAGTTGTTCTAAAATTTAAATAACTTCTAATATTACCCATATTAAGTGCACTAAACTTTAATATTATATTAATTATTACTCTCACCCACTACCCTAATTAATTATGGGCATACATGAAAAAGAAATTAATGCACTTTGGAAATAAACAAGTGTCTTATAAAAAAGATTAAATATAATTGTTAGTTAGTGCCTTATAATAAATATCACAAGAAATACCTCCTTTTATTGTATATAAAAGAATTCTATAAAAAGAAGGTTCATGTGTTAGCTTTAAGAGAACTGATCATTATGTTTTCTAAAATCGGGCATAATATAGTTAAATTTTAATTAATGTAAGAAAAAATGGGAAAAGGTCCTCATTAAAAAGTTAAGGTTAAAGTATATTTTTAGTCCTTTAAATTTATGTGAAGTATGTTTTGTGTCCCTTAACTTTATAAAGTATATTTTTGATCCTATATTTCTAACATCGTTTGTTGATGTTGCTAACGGAATCGATGATATGACTATATGATTAAATGTTATTAATCTTAAATTTAAAATATATGTAAACTGAAAATATCTAAAAGCATAATGAAGAAGTCAATATCAAAACCTCAATAGTTTAAAAAAAACAATAGTTCAATAATCTAAATATAATATATTAAAAAATTCAAACTTAAATATATAGTTTATCAACTATACAGTCATCACTTGAGTTTGTTATGTTAACATTTTCTTTTAGCAACATTAACATTTTTAAAAATATGGGACTAAAAATATACTTTATAAACTTAAAGGACTGAAAATATACTTTAGCCAAAATTTAATTTATGAGAAGGACTTGATAAATTTTGTATATACAAAGTACTAATACTCTACAAATTTTATACACACAGAACACTAATAATATGATTTGATTATTCTCACCCATTAATTTTCTAATTGGGACTTCCCCTAATTATCTGTTATTATTGAGTGTTTGGATAACTCTAAAACCTGGTTTCAGAAGAAGAAAAATTTGTAAACCAAAACAAAATTTCTTTTACATACTAATCTCATAAATCCTTTTAAAATTTCTGACACCATTGTTTTAGATGACATAAAATATAAGAACAAAAAACAATGAAAATAAAGTATAGGAACCAAAATTAAAGCATGTCAAAGGTATAGGGATTTGATGGGGAGCAGCTACGGTCCACTGTAGTGGACCGTCCGTTGTCCTCCTCTGCCTAATAAAAATACCTAATAATTTACCGTATGCGGTAAATTATTAGGCATTTTTGGCAGCAGACAGTCCATTGCAGTGGACCGTAGCTGCTCCCAATTTGATGTGTACGTATTGCAATTCTTCTGTCTTCTGAAATGATTTGGATCAAAACAAGTAAGGTCCCCGACAACTCACATTTCATTTCAATCAAGTGGCCATTGTGAAGGAAATGACAGTTATTGCTGTCTAAGCTATGAACAAAAAACACAGTGGTTCCTCGCTAAGAACGTGAAAGTTTGTTTATATGTGTAATGATATAAGAAGCTAGCTTGGTGGGATCCTTCAGTTCAATATTCTTCATGTTTCATACTTTATTCTGTAACTTTATATCTAAAGTGCAATAAATAAAAATAAAATTGTGTATGCAAAAAAGCTTTCATTCTTTCAAGTTGTCCCTATTGCAGGTTTGGTTTTAGTACCCATTGCAACAATGAGTATTGTAATGCTTATCACTATGTTCCAGATTTAAAATATTTAATTAATAATAGGGAAAATCCGTACTAGAGCTCTTTTTGGCCAAAAAACCCCAAAAAAGGCCCCAACATTCTGACATTCTCAGAACAGGCCCCAGGGCCCTTTTTGACATTTGAATATTAAATAAAATGACACAAACGCCCTCAAATCAGCTTTTGAGAAGAGAGAGAAAGATGTATATCAAATAGGTTCGTCTTTCCACTTTTTTCTGTCTTTTTGCTCCTGATTCTGCCCTTCTGTTCTCTGTTAAATCTCCTTCTCCCCTATTTATCCTGTTCCGGTTGGTGCTTGAGGGAGATCGGCACGTCTAAAGGTACCTCTTCTCGATTAAGTTTCTCATTCATGGTGCTTCTGGTTTTTCCTTTTGTTCTTCCGAATAATCTCAAGCCCTAGAGTGGAAGGCCCACTTCTGGGGTGCAAATTTGGCCTTCTATGTTCACCTTCTGCCCTCAATTTCGTCACTACTCAGTATTATGCAAGTTCTTCATCAAAATTTCCAGATGATCCAACCATCTTCATGCAAGAAATTGATCTGGCCTTTTCCTTTGGAGATAGATGGGCTCTCAGTAAATCCCTTTACTGAGCATTTTGGCTCTGCAAAGTCATTGTTGGGCAATTTGCAAGTTGATTCCCGTGTTGAGATACAAAGATAAAAAGGGGGAAAAACTAAACAGAGAGAAGAAAGAAGGAAAATGAGTGGGAAAGTTAAAGTCACAACTCCATGGATAATCGGTATACTTACATATTCAACTTTGTAATTCTACCTTTGGTATGTCTTGAGTAGTGAGGATCAGGCGAGGCTTTACACTGCTGAGATAGTTTCTGTTGTTTCCTATCTTCACAAGTGTGGAATCGTGCATCGGGATCTTAAACCTGAAAATATACTCATGGATGTTGATGGGCATGTAATGGCGTTGCTCATCTACGTAATTTTTCTTAAGGAATATGCATGAAGTTTGTCGCATATCATTGTTATTTGAAGTTTTCATCTTTTCTATCTGATTCTTTATGTTATTTTCTTTGTGCAAATAACAAGTGCAGTCAAGATCATCAGATTTGTTATAAGTTTTTTTTTTTGAATGATTCAAATATATTCATAAACTCATTTTCTAATTCAGATAATGTTAACTGATTTTGGATTGGCAAAGGAAATTGATGAATCAGGCAGGTCTAACTCTTTATGTGGGACCATGGAATATATGGCTCCAAAAATCTTACTGGCTAAAGGCCACAACAAGGAAGCAGATTGGTGGAGCATCAGTATACTGTTGTATGAAATGCTAACAGGGAAGGTAATTATATTTCTTGTACCAATCACTTTCGTTGAGTAAGCCATGTGAAGGTTCTACTCTCTTCTGGAATGTATGTGGGTATATTATAGAAATATGCAGCTGGAGAGTCAGTGCATGCATAGGAGAGGCTTTTCTATGTAATTGAAAGACTTTTTTAAGTTGGTGATGATTTGGTTACTTACTCCACAATGTCATTCATATTTAAGGTCTTAGCTGCCTGGTTATTAAGAATTAAGATTGGAAAGTTGGTTCATTTTCACCATTGATGACAAAATTAAGCCACACAATGCTTATCCAAATCAATGGGCTGCTGCTACTCTGCATTTATTTATTTTTTTCTGATTAACATCTATTTGGCAAAAAGCTGCTAATTATCCAAGATAATTGGTTGTTTCAGGTTCGGAAGGCTTTGTGGCATGCAGAGCACTTTCACAGAGGAATGGTGATATTCATATGTTATTTGCTCAGTAATTTGTGGTAGCTAATCACTCCTCCTCGCAACAACCATCGTCAAAAAGTGTTGTCTTTGATTGAGGACTACCACAAGCAGAAGAAGAGACATTAGGGGGCATATTGTTAGGACACATTGTAGTTGACCATAAATATGTATTTATGTAGATAGGTTGACTTGTTTTTAAGTGTATCTAAATTTCAGTGGTTGTATGACGATTTTATTACATATATTTAATTTGTTTTAGTAGTGTCCGATCAAGTTATACGCTTGTAAAAACAAATATGAATGAGAACGACAGTTGTTTCCTACATCTCTGGTCATTGTTAGTTGTGTGTGCACTAACAACTACATCAGTAACCACTAACAACTACATCAGTCCTCAATAACAACTACATCAGCCCCCATTAACAACATCACCAGCCCCCTTTAACAACAACATCAGCCCCCTTTCACAACCAAATCAAACCCCTTTAACATAAACATCAGACAAAAAAGAACAACCATATCAGAAAAAATATACAACTATATCAACCCCAACTATATCAGAAAAAAATGTCAACAACATCAGCCCCCAGTGACAACATCATCAGCCCCCGCTGACAACATCATCAGCCCCCACTAACAACCACATCAGCCCCCGCTGACAACATCATCAGCCCCCACTGACAACCACATCAGCCCCCTTTAATATCAACATCAGCAAAAAATAACAACTACATCAGCAAAAAATAACAACTATATCAGCCCCCACTAACAACTACATCAACCCCCATTAACAACTACACCAGCCCCCACTAACAACTACAACAGCCCCCACTAACAACTACATCAGCCCCCAGTAACAACTAAAACAGCCCCCACTAACAACTACATCAGCCCCCATTAACAACTACATTAGCCCCCACTAACAACTACATCAGCCCCCACTAACAACTAAAACAGCCCCCACTAACAACTACATCAACCCCCATTAACAATTACAACAGCCCCCCACTAACAACTACATCAGCCCCCTCTAACAACTAAAACAACCCCCTTTAACAACTACATCAGCCCCCAAATAACAACAATATCGAATTCACTAACAACTACATCAGCCCCAAATAACAACAATATCGAGAACGACTAACAACTACATCACCCCTCTAACAACTAAAGCAGCCCCCTTTAACAACTACATCAGCCCCCATTAACAACAATATCAGTAACCACTAACAAGTACATTAGCTCCCTCTAACAACTAAAGCAACCCTCTTCAACAACTACATCAGCCCCCATTAACAACAATATCAGTAACCACTGACAACTACATCAGCCCCCATTAACAACTATATCAGCCCCCTTTAACAACTATCTCATATCAGCGTTTCACATTCAATCATTCCCACTAACAAACAAACCTCCCTCTGTTTCCATGCCCAAAAAACAGAGCAACTTACTCTACAACGTTTTCACTTTCATCTCGTATTAACAAGTTAAACAGCCATATTAACAACTAAAACTGAAGGTATTAACAACTAAAACAAGAGAGGTATTAACAACTATCAAATTTCAGTGTTTTTCAGCCTTCATTCTTTGATCACTTTCAACCATTCCCATTCAAATACAGACATTTTCCTCTGTTTCCGTGCCCAAAAACAGAGCAAGATTTTACTAACCCAACCCTATAATGATTAAAAATGAAGTAGCATGGTCATTAACAATGAAACAGCCCCTTGGACGTTGGATGGAAGAATAAGCAAAGATATTTCTTCCTTTCACTCTTCTACTTCTTCCTCCTTCGCCGGAAAACAGATTCCTTCCTCCATTGCCTGATAACAGAGCAAGAGAAGAGAGAAAATATGATATTCAGATGTCAAAAACGAGGAGAGAGGAGAGAGGAAAGTGAAATTAAAACTGAGGGTGTTTTTGTCATTTTATTTAATATTCAAATGGCAAAAAGGGCCCTAGGACCTGTTCTGGTAATGTTAGAATGTTGGGGCCTTTTTTGGATTTTTTTTGCCAAAAAGGGCCCTGGTACAGATTTTCCCTTAATAATATTCAAATTAAAAATTAATTTTGAAGGCAGTAAATATTTAAAAGGTTATATGTCTTTTATATTATAAATCTAATAATAATAATAATAATGCTCAAAAATAAAATAATACTCCCTGTTGAGGTTGGTAGAGCGGCCTGATTGGGAGTGTTGTATTTACCTACCACTTTGTACTTTGGGTGAAAATAAGTAAGGTTAGATTGAACTTTACTTAAATAGGTTTGGACCTACAGTAAAAATTTAAAGGTAGAGCTTGTATTTGAGCCTATATGTAGGTTTTTTTAGACTTGAATTTGGACTTTCAAAAGGCTTGATAAGACATAAAATTTATTTTAAGGCCTACTTAAAATTTAGGCTTTTAAATCATTTAAAGTTTATGCATCTAGATTTATATATAACCTTTCACGCTTATTTATAATTATATATTATGTCTTAAAAGCTTAATATACATTCTCCTCACAATATAAGGGTTTTGTAAGGAAAAGTAAATAATGTTTATTAACAACAATTGTCCAAACAAGTAGGATTAAGAAAAAATAATATTCGGTTGACTAATGAGATATATTTTCTAAAATCGATTCAACATCACAAGTACTACATGTATGACTAGATTTTACCTATTTTACTTTTCTTACATAAATTGAGACAAATTTCTCATACTAAGATTATAATATTTCATTTGACGCTAAAACAAACTCATAGCAATTATTATTATGCTTCAGTGGATGATGCAAATTAAGGGAGATGGAGTGAGTTAGCGTTAGGGGTGAGCAACGGGCGGGCAGGGCTGCCCAGGGGGGTAACCTGCGTCCCGCCCGTTTAAATTAAACGGGTACGGGGCACCCTGTACCCGTTTAACCCGTATAAATGGGTACGGGTTAAACGGGTACGCCTAAACAGGTTCAGGGAATCCGTTTAGGCGTTCTGGCTTTTTTTATTAAAAAAAAAAAGTGTTTTTGGGCCCAGAAGTTCAGAACAGTTTTTTGGGATCAAAATATATTGTTTTTTAGGCCCAAAACATTCCCTTTTTATGTTACCAATTCCCTTTTTATTAATTTTTTATTGAATAGTGACGATCACAGCCTGCAAAAACAGCCCCTCAACAATTTCATGCAGTGAATATGAAATATCCTAACCTTGACGTGCTTTAATTTTAAATTCAGAAAAAGGAAGGAGGAAAATTATTAGAATAATGACTCACCGCAACAGAACAAGCAAGCAATCCAGGTTTTTCTCTGGGGTCTATATTGTATCTTCTGGAACACATCAAAATCACTGCCCCAGCATACCAAGGTATTGCAGCAAGGAAGAATCCTAGTATAAACCTTCACATGCATTCCACCATCGATTTTCATATACCAGCATATATATAACCATATACATCAACAAGATCAAAATAGTAGCAACAACAAACATTTTAACAGTAAGAAAACTCAGAACGTTTCAGCAGAAGCAAATGTTGATGGTTACAGAAGCTTAAGATGGATTGTTATTAATTAATGTAAATGCAAAGCATTGAAAGAAGAAAGCAGGGCCAAGATATGAATGAAACACTGGACTGAGAATTTACTTACAGGCACCAGCCACAACCAAGACCACAACACTTAAGACGGCATTATGTTACCAATTCCCCCGTCACTCTAATTAGTTGGATTATAAAACGGTGAACAGCTGACTTTTGAATCATTCTCTCACGTAGCTTTTTTATTTTAGACTCAACTAAAAACCTTGTAGCCTAGTAGTGTAAATGTTCCCCTATTTGTGGCTCTCTGATTCTCTTGTCAAGCTGAGGGGAAAGTCCAAAAGAAAAAAAAAAAAACACATAAACGGGTACAGGCGGGTACGGGTGCCCCCGTGCCTCAACCCGTGACCCGCCCGTATAATGAAAACGGGTACGAGGCTACCCCGTACCATGACGGGCCCAATCTGGGCAGGCTTAATCCGGGAAAAATTCTACGCGTGCGGGCGGTTGGGCGGGCTACGGGTACTTGCTCACCCCTAGTTAGCGTTGCTATCTTGAGTAATCAAAGAGAATAGAGGTAGAGGTGAATGATTGATGTAGAATCAATGGTTCAGTGTAATGACGATGAGATGTAAAACATAGGATTAATGTCAAGTTGGTAAATTTATAAAATTATTTAGATGATTTTATTATACACACACTTATATAATAGTAAAAATTAAAAAAAGTTAAATAGGTCAGGAAGGTAGGCTAGGCCTTATAAAATATGCCTAACTTGTTTTCCTAAATAGGCCTGACGATAGACCTGAACTTAACCTATTTACTGAATAGGCTATATCGGGGCCTAAACTATTTCCATCCTGACATTTGTGCTCGATGCAAATTCTCATATTTGATATAATTTATATTTAAGTTAAAGTATACGTTTGGTCCTTTATGTTTACTTCTGGTATCATTTTAGTCCCTTAAGTTTGTAAAGTACATGTTTAGTCCCTTAATGTTAACATCGTTAGTTTGACTTAACGGAAAATACTGACTTAACAATTTTAAACAATGACTGTGCAATTAAATATTGATCAAGCATGTTTATATGTTAGTATTTTAAAATAAATTGATATTTTAAATTCTATTAGTTGAAAAATATTCAATCTTCTTCGACAAAAAAAAAAATCTATTAATCTTCACAAACTGTGAAAAACAGTCTGCGAAGATTAAATATTTTTCAATTAATAGGATTTAAAATATTAATTTATTAAAATACTAACATATATAAGTATACTTGGTCAGCATTTAATTGTACAATCATCACTTAAAATTGTTGAATTAGCATTTTTCTTTAAGTCAAACTAACGGTGTTAACTTTAAAGGACCAAACGTGCACTTTACAAACTTAAAGGACTAAAATGACCAATCTAACAGGTATCCGAAGAAATCAACCAAAATTTTTAAACTTATCGTCAATTTCAGAAATCAACCAAAATTTTTAAACTTACCGTCAATTTCAGAAATCAACCAAAATTTTTAAACTTACCGTCAATTTCAGAAATCAACCAAAATTTTTAAACTTACCGTCAATTTCAGAAATCAACCAAAACTTAAACCAAAAATTGAAAAACCCATATCATCGATTGAAGGAGAAGTTGAAAGTGCCCAGAGAAGTTGAAAGTGCCCAGCCGCCCACTGTAAAGCAATAAGACAATAAAAATTCGGGAGAATCCATATCAAGGCCCAATTAAGGTCCAAAATTGCAAAAAAGGTCCCAACCACTTTCAGCTACCACAAATGGCCCTAGGGCCCTGATGGGTATTTTGTCAGAAAAAAAAAATTACATTGGTGCCCTTAGTAAAAGTTTGAAATCAGCACGAATTAAGCAAAGAAAAAAGACCTGCAATCCTCTCTCTCTCTCTTGCTCTATCACCACCGCTCTGAAATGGCTCTCCCTGCTTCTTCACTAATCACAAGCAAACCCTTCTCTACACCGCGCTGAAATGGCTCGCCCTAGGTCAAGCTTCTTGCTCTTCTTATGCTTCCCTTTCTACCTTCCTTCCCAGACGCCATTTCTCCACCACTTCCATTTCCATCACCCGATCCCCTTTTATCCCAACCATCATCCCCGCTCGCAGATCTCTCTACTCGTGTTCTCGTGCACTGCGCTCACTCGCTCGGATTCGTTTCACTCCCATTTGATGCGGCATCAACCGAGCCGGCAACACTTGCCTCTCAACTCGTGCTCCAACTTCAGCGACATCCTCCCACAGAGATGGCCCCGATTCATACGTTGACCCAGAGAATAAGGATTATGACGGTAAGTATTGAAAAGCTTTCCTGTGTTTTAAAAGAACACCAGATTTCTGTTTCATTTTTTCTCTTTCTGATATTTTTGTTGTTTCAATCATGTCCTTTTTTTTAAAGTAATTGTTCATTTAAATCATGTCCTTTGGGGCTATTTAGATATACTGGAAGCAAGAAAAACATTATGCACTTTAGCTTTATTGTTTACTTGATTGATAAAGAACGTAAGGTTTATCTTGATTTTGGGTCTTGCTCGTCTGGTTTCTTCTTCTTCAATCATGTTCGACTGGAAAAAAATGTTTAGGATGCAAGTGAGGATAGCTGGGAGACTAACAAATACTAACGAAGTGAGCTTTGAATCTTCTCTGAAGGTAACTTCTGCATGATTATTTGCCCAATCATGATTATTTGTCTCTTCACTGTATGAGAACACAAAGTTCTTATTGCTTACAATCATAAATGATATGGAAAAATTACTGGATATATATGTTTGTTTTAACTGGTAGCTTCATTATGCCTCTATTTAACAGAACCATGCAATAGTTTTTTGTCTTTTCATATTTAAATTGACTTAGAGGAGATTTTCCAATCATCTGTTTTCCTATTTTCAGTTGAAGCTTTATATTTAGAATGAGACCAGATCGTTAAGGATGTAAAGGCAACAGAGAAAGATTCTGCGACCAGATCTTGGAATTCATTACCATGGATTTGGTAATTGGGAAAAGATACGACTAGATGAAAGGCTTGGGCTCATGAAGAAGATTGCACCAGTTGAACTTCATCACCAAGGTGCATTAGTTTGAGCAAGCAATGTAGCAAGAGGTTAAATCTCTATGATATTTGGTCTTTGGCACACAAAACTGCAAAAAAAAAAAAAACAAAACAAAAAAACAAAAAAACTGGGATTTACGTAGAGATGTGCAGAAGAAGCTTGATAAGCTTGAAAGAAGAACTCAGAAGGCTCTTTTCAAACTTATGGGTTCTACACAAAGGGACACCATAGTTGTTAGGACACATTGTAATTGATCACTTGTTGTGTACACGTGCATATGTATTTATGACAAATTTGTATTCATGAGAATGACCTTCAACATTTGTATTTCTGTAAATTGTCTACTGATGCTAACTTGACCATTTGAATTCAATGACAAGAGGAAATTTTTCCTTCTTTTATGATATTTGTTCATGATATGAGGAAAAAAAATGCAGCTGGAAACGCCCCCTGATATTGTTGTAAATGACCCCTGATATTGTTGTTAATACCCCATGTTATTGTTGTTAATGATCCCTGATATTGTTGTAAATGACCCCTGTTACCTGATATTGTTGTAAATGACCCCTGTTATTGTTGTTAATGACCCATGTTATTGTTGTAAATGACCCCTGATATTGTTGTAATGACTTGCTATTGTTAGATGATTCGATATTGTTGTAATGACCCGTTATTGTTGTTAATGACTCGATATTGTTGTAAATGACCGCATTGTTGTAAATGACCACTGTTATTGTTGTAAACTCGAGCCAGGAATTTTGCCTCGAGTTTAGCTCCAGACTCTAGCCAAATGCCCTTGACTCGAGCCAAATTACAACAATATCAGGGGTCATTTACAACAATATCAGCGGTCATTTACAACAATATCAGGGGGTGTTAACAACAATATCAGGGGGTATTAACAACAATATCAGGGGGCTTTAACAACAATATCAGGGGCGTTTCCAGCTGCACGACGTGTACAAAAAAATTTCCGCAAAGATAACATTGACTCTCTGGTAAACTCATCAGAAAGTTGTGAAACAGCTAAGTGTAGTGCAGAATGTTTCTCTGTTGCCTTTACATCCTCAACGATCTGGTCGCATTCTAAATCTGAAGCTTCAACTGAAAATAGGAAAATAGATGATTGGAAAATCTCCTCTAAGTCAATTTAAATATGAAAAGATAAAAAACTTTTGCATGGTTCTTTTAAATAGAGGCATAATGAAGCTACCAGTTAAAACAAACATATATATCCAGTAATTTTTCCATATCATTTATGATTGTAAGCAATAAGAACTTTGTGTTCTCATACAGTGAAGAGACAAAAATAATAATTGGGTGTGTCATATCTAACAAAATAGGCAAAGAGGCCGCAGCAGGAGTTCTTGCCAATATAAGGATAACATGGACAAAAAGGTACAAACAGAGAAATGGGAGCTAATACCTACAGAAGAAAGTGAGCGGGTTTTCATGCCCATCCTGATTATTGTACCTCTATTTCCATGCTCAGAGAAACCATCATTCAAATAAAACAAAACAAAATGTCAATCGGTGACCAAAGTAAACAAAACATAATAAATGAATTTGTGAAAATAAATAATAACAAGCAAATAGCTCAAGCAATAATTCTCCAGTCTCCATCGCCAAAGATATAATACGCTTAAAAACCAAACATAAATTAATAGTGGCCACACCCACATTGTTGTCATGCTATCATTTAACCGAACCAAACAGAAATTAAACACCGAAACAATCAAGACCATCAAAGAATTCACGGGGTTAAGATTCCGACACAGAAATGGAGATAGTCGAAAAACATATTAAAAAAGAGTAAAATCGGAGTGGATTGAACTTGAAACAAGAGGAAAATAGGAGACAAAATGCACTGAATATAGTAAGAAGTGTAGCAGACGGAGGGATTCAAAGTGAGGAGGGGGAAGAGAAGAAGCTGAGAAAGAGAGGTGTGACATAGGGAGAAGAGATGGAATAGGACAGCGCTGTTGAGGAAGCACGAGGGGAAGAAGAAGCAGGAGCAAAGGAAGTAGCAGAAGAAGCTCCGCCATTCTCGTTGGGAGTAAGAAAAGTACAGAAAGAGAGAGAGTAAGGGAGCGGGTGTTATAGAGAGAGATTGGGGAGCATAAATAGAGGAGATATACTAAGGGCACCAATGTAATTTCGTTTTTTGACAAAATACCCCTCTGGGCCCTAGGGCCATTTGTGGTAGCTGAAAGTGGTTGGGGCCCTTTTTGCAATTTTGGGCCTTAATTGGGCCTTGGTACAGATTCTCCCTAAAAATCTAGCCACTATAATTCGAAGCAAATCTTGCCGGAGGGATTGATTGGAACGTCGAAGTTGGAACCAAGGCTCAGGCTGATGGGGAGGAGGTCGGGGGATGGCTGACTCGTCTGGTGGTGACCAAGTCGAGAGTGAAAGAGTGAGCCGCGACAGCTGACAGTGGCACGAGTGCACGACGCGACGACAATGCAAATGAGAGGAGAAACAAAAACGAGGGGAGGAGGTCGCTACCTTCTCTTCTCCTAGTAGAGGGTGATTTGAGAAGGATGGAGTGAAGGGACGAAGGAGATGAGAGATGGAAGAGAAGGGGTACTAAGGAAAATTCAAATAACTTAGGGTTTTTGTTTTTTTTAATAGGGTGGGGCCCACTAAAAAAAATAATAGTTACACTCTTTTAATGGTAATGGTATATTTGCCCCACTTTTAAAAGTTCATGTGTATTTTTGCTTAAAAAAAAATATAGTGTTGGGCGCTTCCAAGAATAAAGCACACATGTGTATTTTTACTCCTTTACCCTATAATTTATTCCATTGGTTCTCCAAAGGCAATATTATACCGGCAATCTTCCACTATTGTGAAATTATTATTCAAAATACCAATATTTTCCCTGACCTTTCTAGATTGGTGGGAAAAATAGACGATTTAAGAAGTTCACGATCTAAATTAATTGTTGTCATGACCGATATGAAAAAAATTAACTTTATATAATCGGTTCTATAACCAATTTAGAAAATGATGTTTTTTATATTGGTTACTTCCATATACTCATGTCAAAACCGATCTATTGTAATGTTTCATCACACTTTGAGGCTGTTTGTTTGGTTTTATTTATTTTAAATTTGAGTTGTAAGAGGCAAAAATTTGAGAGAAATTTTCTCTCCTAAAATGGGGTTAAGGTGCAAAAATAGACAAATGCTTTTCTCAAAAGAGCGTCCAGTGGCAAATACTTTTTTTAGGCGCAAAAGTAACTATGTGGTTACAAAAGTGGGTCAAAAGTAGCATTGACCGTTAGTTGACCGTTATCTGACGCTGACGTGGCAGTGAGATCTGACTTCTCCATTAAAATACTGCCATGTGTTACTCATTCTCTCTCTTCACCTGCCACCTGTCCCTCTCCCTCTCTGACCCTTTTCCTCTTCCCTCTTCCCTCTTCCCTCTTCTTCTTCGTCCTCTTCCCTCTTCCCTCTTTTTCTTCGTCTTCTTCCCTCTTCCCTGCCATGTTATTTGCTGAGATTTTAATTTGGTTGATTGCTGAGATTTTAGCTTGTGATTTTGCCTGAATTAATTCGATTTGCCTGAGTTGGGGGTTTCGAGAATCGGGTTGGGGGAGGGGGTTCGACGGATCTGGGTTGGGGGTTTCGACGGATCCGGGTTTTGGGGGCGGTTCGACGATCCGGGTTTTGGGGGGGAGGGGGTTCGACGGATCTGGGTTTTGGGGGGGGGGGGTTCGGCGGATTTTAATTCTTGGGAAATTTAATATTAGATTAAGTATTGTTTCAATTAGGTCTTGTTTTTGGTCAAAGTTGTTTCGATAGGTCTAATGTCATTAGGGCCTGGTATTATTATTTGTCCCGAAACGGAACGTTTCCGGATTATGTGTTTCTCCTTAAGAAAATCTTCATAGGCTGAGAAGATCTCAACGGTGGTGAAGGCAGCAAATGTTGATATTGAATCTTATTGGCCAAGTTTATTTGCTAAGCTTGCCGAGAAGAGAGACATTGAGGATCCGATCTTGAATTTCGGAGGTGGTGGGGCTCCCGTTGCTTCTTTGCTGTGCTCCTGCCGCCAGTGGTGGAGCCGCTCCGCCGCAGAGGAGAAGAAGGTATATTTCAAGTGATAGTTTGTTAAAAAGTCAACTAACGGTCAATGCTACTTTTGCTCCACTTTTGTAACCACATAGTTACTTTTGCGCCTAAAAAAAGTATTTGCCACTGGACGCTCTTTTGAGAAAAGCATTTGTCTATTTTTGCACCTTAACCCCCTAAAATGTAAAGTTATTTCTTGTGAAACAAACAAGGTTGAGATCATTGTGCCTACTCTGTTTCTTTTGGGGGAACAGAAAGGCAATGAAAAATGTGTAGAAAATACACTAAGAGTAAATATCTTTTCTGGTCCCTGACAAAAAACACGGATTCTATTTTGGTTCCTGAAAACAAAATGTCATTTTTAGTCTCATAAAAAGGACGAATAAGGGTCGATTGATGGATATTTTGATCTCTTACAAATTTCCAAAATGTCTTTTTTAGTCTCATAAAAAGAACGAATAAGGGTCGGTTTTTTTGTCATGGACCAAAATGGGATCCGTGTTTTTTGTCAACGACCAGAAAGGTATTTACTCATAGACTAACGTAGACAAAAAAAATAAAATCAATTCTACTAAATTTTAAATATTGACAGAATACTTTTAGATATGGACTATTCAGTTTAATTTAAAAAATAATCATATGTTTCACTAAAAAAATATCATTTTTACCGGAAAAAAATAAATTTCTTTTCTTTTTTTAACCAAAGGAATATTTTTGTCTTAAAAGTGTTGACCATCAAATTATAATGTAATGCAGTATTATTAAAGGAAAAGCATTTGTTTATTATTTTAAAAAAATGATAATGGGTATCTCCTTCCTCAATCCAATTAAATTTCCGTCTGAAAGATATATTCTTCAATTGAAGTTCATGTATGTGCCTCAGACAACATCAGGAAGAAAGCAAAAACAGCAAACAACCGTGCGAGATGAGATGTCAAGCAACGCGACTGACCCAATCGGTGGGTAAGATTGTTAACACCACTATCATAGTGCCACGTGTACATGCCCATCTGTGTTCTGGTGCGCGCTATATCACGCTTACCACAGTTTTTCCGCCAAGCGACAAGGCTTCGCTCCCAGCACAAGCCTTCCCAACACCTTCTCCTTCTCTTCCACATCTCTCTCTGCGCGTCTGTTCTCGGCAAATGCTTCAAGGTGAGCTTCTCTCTCCCTTCCTCTTTCTCTCTCGCATTTTTGAGATATCTTTTTTAAGAAGATTATGATTATTGAAATGAAATTATTTTTGATGCTTCATTTGATTTGATAATGATTACATCTTTATAAATTTATGATTTATGATTGTTTAATCTTTAATCGTACTTGTATCTAGAACATAAATGTAGCTTTTAAGGTCAGGGAACTAAGTTTCAATAGTGAGTTAAGTGATGTGAACGACGATGCTGTTCATCGTTCAGATTCAGATCGCGAACTGTTGAAATTATTGCTTATGGATAGTTGAGCGCCAACATTTTTTTAGTGGTTTCAAGTGTCTTCTGGCGAGAGTATTTAAAAGTGCAAGTGCTGTAAAGAAGGAATTATATGCGTTTTACTTGATACGCAACGTTCTACTGAAAGAGGATCTGTATCTCTGACTCTTTTAAATCTTCTACTAGAACAGCTTTGATGCTAATTCGTTCCTCTATCAAATAACTGGTTCTAGTGTTTGATTATTACCCTTTATACCTGCTTTCATGCAAAACGCGCCTGCTGTGAGATTTAGTTTTGAATATTATCTCCTCAAAGAATATCGAGTAAAGAATTGAGATGTAATTTGATAGTTTCATTTTCTAAAATAAAGCTTCAACTTAAAGCCTCAAAACTTCACTTCTCATCTCGTATGTTACACTATGACATATTTTGATATTCTTGAATGCAGGTAGCTAGACTTTTCAGGCTGGTTGATTGACAATCATGTCTCTGGATCGGTATGTCAGGATGCAAACTTTGTTGCTTAACTTTGTTCTTGCTACCTTTCTCTTTTTGAGCGCCATCAAAGATGGAAATGCCAGGATCACTAGCAGTTTCATACGATCAGAGTGGCCATCTGTTGATATCCCTCTTGATAACGAAGTATTTGCAGTTCCAAAGGGTCATAATGCACCTCAACAAGTGAGTCTTGTGAAAGCAAAAAAAGCTTCATCTGTTATTAACATTCCCATGTTGTTTAATGAAATTAAAATGAGGATTCCATGTCTCTGTATTAATAATAAACATGTGTTGAGGTTATGAGTCATTGGACTTTTTCAAACAAATAATTGGTAACATTACATGTTCACTAGCTCATCAAAGAACCTCTCAGGTTTTGTGAATAGCAAGATCTTGATTCCCAGTCACAATAAAATATCCTTGTTAAGAGAGAAATATGCACAAAAGGAAGTATAGATTCAACTGGTACACAGAGCACATGATAAACACTAGAATGCTTTAAAATATCTCTGAAATTTTGAAATGTCAAGAAATGGCTTAACTGACCATGACTACATGATGGTGTTTCCTTTTATTCTAACAGTGACATAATATGAATGAATTTACCCTTGTGGTGGCTTCTATATGTTGAATATTCCCTCCTTAGGTGCATATCACTCAAGGGGACTATGATGGAAAAGCTGTAATCATCTCATGGGTCACACCTGATGAACCAGGGCCCAGCAAAGTACAATATGGGAAATCAGACAATAAATATCAATTTAGTGCAGAAGGCACGGTGACAAACTATACCTTCTACCAATACAAGTCTGGTTACATTAATCATTGTCTTATTGAAGGCCTTGAGGTAATTGTTGCTATCAGTACACATTTTTTTAATCTTCCCTAGACATAATTTTATTATTCCTTTGTGATTTTTGGGAATATGTTTCCTTTGTTAATCTAATGGCTGCTTTTTTTAGTATAACACTAAATACTACTACAGAATAGGAAGTGGTGATTCTTCTCGAGAATTTTGGTTTGAAACACCTCCTAAAGTTGGCCGAGATGCTCCTTACAAATTTGGGATCATAGGTATGTGATCCATTTTTGAAGCTTGTTCTACTATTATAATGGGAAATGTTTTATTGCATCCTTGATTAGTACATCTATCCAGACTTTCAATATTACTTTTAATTATGATCTCACTGCCATCCATATATCATTGCAGAAACATTCAACTGCTAATTCATAAAGTATTTTTGCGATTCCCCTTTTTTATAGTTTTTTCTTATTTAAAACTTTGATGTTCATAAATGATTATTTCATGAATGTTGCAGGTGATTTGGGTCAAACATATAACTCTCTTTCCACTCTTGATCACTACATGAAGAGTGGAGCACAGACTGTCCTATTTGTTGGAGACCTTTCTTATGCTGATAGGTATCAGTATAATGATGTTGGTATACGATGGGATTCATGGGGTCGGTTCCTTGAAAGGAGTGCAGCATATCAGCCGTGGATTTGGTCTGCTGGAAATCATGAAATTGAGTACATGCCCCATATGGTATAATATGGATTTAAGACTGGACATGCATTTAATATTCTTGTCTGCAATCTGCACTAAATCACCTCAAATGAGAGTTCTACTATTTTCTGGACCAATAAACTAATAAATAATTATTTCAATTTTCCTTTTCTTAAGTAGGAAATAGGTGCCTTTTTTCAGGGGTGGGGAATGGGGAGGGATGTTCTGAATTACTGCAAATCTTGACTGTATTTATTCCTTCTCTAGTAGCATCCTAAAATCGTTGCCTTCCAGAAAATATATATAAGGTCTAGGAATAAACTATTGTTACTCCACAAAGCTCATCTATAATAAGTATGACTTGGCCAGCTGTTTTTCATTGTTACCACATGCTTGGGATGTAAAATACTAAATAAATGTGGTGAAAAATCAACCTGAATATAGGGATGTTGCTTTAGGCAAGGTTATTATTCCCCCACTGCCTGTATCGAAGTTGATCTAGCCAAAGTTGCATTGTGAGATATAAGACTGGCTCTATGTCGCTTTTAACTGAATCTTCGTGGGCAGGGGGAGGTTGTTCCTTTCAAATCCTATCTTCACAGATATACTACTCCTTATCTGGCTTCCAAAAGCAGCAGCCCTCTCTGGTATTCTATTAGGCGCGCATCTGCTCATATCATTGTGCTATCCAGCTATTCTCCCTTTGGTAACCACTGGCTAATCTCATTTTACACATTCAATTTATAAGTGCAAATTGGTTGACGGTTACTTTCTCATAGTGTAATTTGGGTTGAGAATGTTATGTAAAATTCAAGTAGCTCTCATGTGCATGCATTGAATAGATTTTTTATGTTTGAACTATAATATCAGTAATCTCTCTTCCTATGTAGCTTTGTGCATGGTGTAACAACCAGGTAGAAAATACTGCTCTTTCGCTAGTGCACCATATTCGAAGGATGCACGAACATAAACTTATGCGATCATCTTTTTCTGTAGAGAAATTTATTGATATTCACAGAAGTCAGCTGTTCTGGAGAGATGGAATTATACTGTCAATCATGCAACATGGCATGAAATAATTTTAATGCAGTCAAATGAGTTTCAGGTTTGACAAATTTGACATGGGTTCAACAGTTTTTTTTTTAGTTCATGTTCATACATGAAAAAAATCCCTATTATAAGTTAAAATAGCATCATAAGTTAAAATAAGTGCATCTGAAACACATCATAAGTAGAAGCCGATTTTTTTTTTTTTGATAAACAGAAGCCAATTATTTGGGTGTTTGGGTAGTTTAATTTTTTGATGGGCTTCTGCACATAAAGCTACTTTTTATCCGATCATTTATGAAGCCACATTTTGTTGCTTATTATCCCATCACCAAAAGCCACATCCATTTTATTATGCCCAATAACCATTTCACCCTTCAACTACTCTTTATTTACAACTTTATCTATTACTTATTATACCAATTTCATCAAATAATTTCTAGAAATTAATCATTAATACCATATAAGGATTTTCTTCCTAAATTATCTTATTTAGGCCATAAAATATCTACTTTAAAATTTATAGACAAAAAAATATTTTCTAACTATTTTTCCTTGAATTTACTGGAAATATGCCATAAATTCCAGAAAATAGCTTTAAAATTTATTTAAGCCAATTTTTCATAATTAATCTCTACATAATATTTCTAGATCACCACAATAATATTCCATAATTTTTTCCTAAATTTTTAAGGTCCAAAAATAATTTTCAATAATTATCTTAAACTTTTTCTTATGATAAGGTCCAAATATATATATATATATATATATATATATATAAAATCCATGCCCTTTTCAATCCTTTTGCATCTCATCTATCTTTTCAAAAGCTATGTCAAACAAGTGCCCATCAAGAAAAAAGTCACTTCTGCCACCGCTATCCCAAACACAAATCACATCAGAAAAAGTCCATCAGAAAAAAAGACACTTCTACCATTGCTATCCTAAACGGGCCCTAAGCATACAACATGGCAGCAAATTTCTACTCTTTTGGTTTCATAGCTAGTGTATTGACTATTGACTATTGAGTGTTGCAACACCTGCACTGCTGCACGGAGAAGGGGAAAAAAGAAACTGATAATTGAAAAGAAATTTATTTTCCATCAGGCACATGGAGAAGGGGCAAAAAATGAAAAGAAAAGGAAATGAAAATGATTGAAAAGAAATTTATTTTTCATTAGGGCTCTAGTGAAGGTTTTAGTTCTTGGTCATATTCAAGAATGGTGGAGTCTCATCTTGGTGTTTTCAGGAGTTTAAAATCTTACTAGTACTGATGGCTTTTTCTGTTCTGCTCCTGACGGAGTCTATATTGCTTGCCAAGTGTTGTAATGTATTCTTTTGAAAGTGGAATCAGCTTTCTTGATGGCTAATATGACAAATTACTGATATTTCCTTGCAGTAAAGTACACACCCCAGTATAGGTGGCTCGAGGAAGAGTTGAAGAGGGTTGATAGGGATAAGACCCCTTGGCTTATTGTTCTGATGCATGTTCCGCTATATAGCAGTAATGAAGTTCACTATATGGAGGGTGAAAGCATGCGAGCAGAATTTGAGAGGTCGTTCATTCGCTACAAAGTTGATGTGGTCTTCGCCGGTCACGTCCATGCTTATGAAAGATCAGTATGGTTCTCAACCTTGTTTGTTCACCTTGTTCTTTCTTCTGTTCTTGCAGTAGCAAACAGTTGCATGTTACTTTAGAATTATTAGTTAGGTAAACTATCCTGTTTGATGCTTTAGTCATAACGATGCGAGGTTAATATGGGAAATTCTCATGCAGCCTTGGTTTGCTGTCGTGGCTAGTTGTTAGCTGCACTAATTTATTTGATCATGTGTTAAATGCTTCCATCTTATTTTCAGTACCGATTCTCCAATACCAACTACAACATTACAAGTGGCAACCGATACCCCATACCAGACAAAGCAGCACCTGTGTACATAACGGTTGGAGATGGAGGAAATCAAGAAGGTCTTGCTTCAAGGTAATTTGAGCTACTTGTTTTGTGAAAATTGCTAGTCATTTTCACTTAGGAGTTGATGACCCTCTAATATATGTTTCTAAATAATCCTTCATATGCAAAATCCTTGTAAGATGTAATATGTTTGCACTCAATTTGTTTCATTGGTATTGCAGATTTTTCGAACCACAGCCGGAATATTCTGCTTTTCGGGAAGCCAGCTATGGACACTCAACTCTGGAGATAATGAATAGGACTCATGCCATCTACCACTGGAATCGCAATGATGATGGCAAGAAAGTACCAACTGACTCTTTCGTACTGCATAACCAATATTGGTAGGTTCACTTCTACCTTTTTGTGCTTTAGTGACCAGAGTAGATGGATAAAAGTCCAGCGTTGCTTTCTGGATCGCATTAATTAGCACTTAAGTTAAAATTTGACATATTAATCTGCTACGGATGTCATTAATTAGCACATAAATTAATTTGGTGGACGAGATATTGGTAAACTCGAAACATTTTAGAATGTTTTCTATATCTCAAGAAATGAGGCTCATTGTATAGGATTGGCATTTGGCACTCCAATCAATGCAGTTTTTATTTTATTTTATTTTTTCAGAACACGTTTTGCCAACATGCCAGAATCATTGTGTTTGGGACAGTGAAATAATGGGGTTTTTTTTAATTTCTTTTTATGTACGTTCATGCAAAGGATAACTACAAACATGGTTGAATTTCTGGTATCGCAGGGGAAAGAATAGAAGGAGGAGAAAACTGAAGAAGAATTTTGTAAGCAATGTTGTTGGAAGGCTTGCCACCGATTTATAGAAGCCGAAATCCCTCTCTCAGGTGACGTTGTGGGATGAAAAAAAAAATGTTTTCTACTCTAAGATGCGTGGCTTTTAGTTTCCCATTGATCGTAATGCTAGTCGTTGAAAATGACACGTGGCCTTAGCCTAAATGCTTGCCTTGTATTCCACACGTTAAGAACTTTGAGGGATCCGATCTCATGTCTGGATTCTGGAGAGAAGGAACATACTTTATCCTAGAGAAATTACTGAGGAGAGGTTTTGGAGATGAGGAAGAGAGGAAAAGAATAAATTTACACTTTATCTAAATTTATGATGTCAATAATTTTCTTATTACGTAGTTTCTATATCGTGTTGTGTTTGTAATTATTATGGGTTCTTGATTAACTGATTTTCTGCGTATTCCAAAATATTACGTTTTATAGTACGCTCCCGTCATGCTTGTGTATTACTCTTCTAGACCGGAATATAAAAGCTAATTGCTTAATTATAATAGATATGACATGATATCTCTAAAATTCTTGATTTCATGTTAATTTATAAGTAAAGTAGATTAGTTTTGGGGAAAATGATAAACAGCAGAGATCGTATAAATATTTTAAAGTAATTTATTTAGTATTCTTAATTTTCTCAAATTAGTCAACGTAGTCAATCAGAGTCCAGAAGTAGTATGTTTTAAGCACAAAACCATGGTTGGAAAGAAGCGACATATGCCTACCTTAATCTTGGCGGATCTCAGTTTTGCCTCGAGCTAAAATCAAGTTTGCAAAGTGAATTATACTTCAACTATAGTTTTAGCAAATACAGAAGAACTAAACATGTCTTGTTGAAAAAGTTATAACTAATCATTGATCTCTCTTTAGGGTCAAGTTACTTTTCATTTTACTTCGGATAATTGTTTCTTTCTGTCTCGACAAGTTTGAAATATTATTTTGCAATAAAGTTTTAAGCATGTAAAAAGAAATCCAAAAGAGCACCAGTTTACTACCTTTTTCAAGAATTGCACTATTTTTCTTCACCTTTTTCTGCGTCATTTTCTTGCTTCCCCTTTTCTGCGCGTCCCTATAGAACTTCAGCAAAAAGATAATTGACCAGCGCTTTTTACTGACGTCTTGACGACCAGAAAATAAAGCAGTCAGCCGGCAAATAAGAACTTTGAGCGGCAAGAAAAAGAGATGATTTCAACCTCTAAAACGCAACCGTAGAATGAAACAATTATATGTACATAATTTGCTCGATTTTCTCACAAATTAATGTGCAAAATTTGTATAAAAAGAGGTGTGTGGATACTGTGAAGGTTTGGGAAGGGACACTCAGGAATCACCCCTATAAATCGGTTGGGGCAACCACTTGAGAAACAATCTCAAAGATCCAGATTTAGCCTCATCCACCTTATAACATTCCTCGTATTCCCCTTCCAATATGACCCTCGTAAGGGTCAGTATGCATCTTCCCAAAAAGTCCTGCATCATTCACGGACAGAGCTGTCAGTGAAATCTCAAAAATAAACGAGGCTCTGGATCTTTTAGTATTTTAGTTCTTAATGGAAAAACAGAAAGGGAGTTGGGGAAAAACATTAGTGAACTCTGTTCACATATCTGTTGTGTTTCTCTCTTTTCCCATTCTACAAGAACTTCGCAATCTAGAAGTTAGGATGCTTATACCGAGTCATAAAGCTCTAATCTAACATCAAATATTACTCCCTGCTACAAGTCTCAGGTGAAAATTTCTTTTGCATCAGACTGGAAATGAAGGCTAATATTATTACTAAATGGCATAGACAACAATTAATCGATATAGCCAATTCTATCAAGAAGCCATCTGTATGTTGGATTCACTAATATCATGATCAATACCTCATACAGACTGATACTAAACATATAAATAGAGATTTTCATCATCCTTTCCACTAACATGTTACTTTTAAAGGTAAGATTGACACTTTAAAAAAGTTCTTTCCCAAAAAGAAAGAAATTCTTAGGTAAACTCTGGTCTATGAAAGATAAGTAAACCAAGTCAAACACAAAAAGACATGTAATTATATTACATATTAATTAGTGAAATTCATAACTAACAATATTTACACGTCTTTTTATATTTCTTGGTCTACAGCATTTGAAATAGTGAAGTTTGCTCAAGAATCTCTTTTAAATTTCAATACCTGATCAACTAAATTTTGTAGCAAAATATGTGAAGCATGAATTTTTTTTACCTTTCCAAATGTATCGTGGTCCCAAATTTCAACCATTAGCATATCATGTAATCCATCCTCAACAACAAAGTCAAAAGTTTGATTCCAAACTGGATTTAAGGTGTTATTCACAACCTGAAAAATTTAACAACTTCCAATGTCAGCAAGTTAATTATATCTTGGGAATAACTAGTTAGGCAACAAGAAGTGAAAAGAAGATCGAACGTGGGCAAAAACGGATGAACTCCTGGATTCCTCTACCCACCTCAGGAACAAAGATGTAAAAAGATTACAGAAAGAAGACAAAGTTGGATCATATGTCCTATTTACAGGCTCAGCTCAAGGAGTTTTAATACTAGTCTTTGCTACTTACCCTGGATCTGCATTTTAGCTCTGATTTCTTCATGATGAGAACAACATAAGGATCAGATTTCCCCATAAAATCTGCCGCAGGCAAGTCTTCAGCAGATATCACCGTAACAGAAAGGACTCCTCTGATTATAACGTCCTTTTTCTTCTGTGTAACTGCATTTCCGTTTTCAGTACATTCTATTCCATTTGCTGAACTTTTAAGAACCTTTTCTAAGGATGTCAATGGATCATTGCGAACAAAAGGGTTGGTAAATACAGTCTCCATGCCAAAAGGATAATATAAAAGCTCCAAATGTACCTAAGCACAAAGAGAAAATATGATTTATTTATTTATTTTTTATATCAAAAAGTTTAGGTTGGGGTAGACACCGGTAACCCACCAGGGCTAGGGCACGCCTCTAGGCTCAAAGAGCGCTTACGAAGGTACTTATAGATTGCCCACCAACGAGGCCCTCACATCGACCAGCGGGGATCGAACCTCTTCCCTTTTTGGGGTGAAAGCTGACGCCTTAACTAACTGTGTCACTCCTAGTTGGCAGAAAATATGATTTTGGCAGTATTTAGTGCTTGTGTCTGTTGAGATATCATGTGCCTAGTTGTAGGACCTAGTGGGCTTGAGCCCGAATGTATTGTATACTGTCTTATGGGTTTGGCCCAATTAGTAGTTACAGTAAGTTTGTATACTAGTTCGTATATAAATACTGGGATCAGACTCTGGATAGTGTGTTGGTTGGATATTATACCTCATTAATGAAATAATGTGAAGGTAGCTAGTTGCTACTGCTTTGTTCTGTGAATTCCCTCTAGCCAACAATGTCAGACACTTTTGACGTTGTTGAATATATTTACATTGTCATATGATAATTGTTGTTTTTATACTTGTACTATCATATATGTATAAACGTCATTACACGGGGACTCTTAAGAGGGGTCATATTTAGCGGGGAAAAGAAGTAACTGGATCCAAAATATACTGCAAAATCTGGAACGTCTCCTAAGAAATCTCAACTGATAGAGCCCCCTAATTATCGTTGTTTAACCAAGTGGGACATGATTACTTACCGAACCTCTGTTCTTGTTATCTCTTTGGACCTCCAAATCCTTGACCAGCTTCAACCACACATCTTTTACTTTACCAGGCTCAAGTTCACTAAGTCGTATGTGCGCACATCCAATAAATTCAGATGCCATTAAGCCCTCAGAATCATAAACTTTAACCACCAGGTGCTGAGTGGATTCATCTTCGACAATAAATTCGAAGTGTTCATTCCAAATTGGATTCAAGTCATTGTCCTGGAGGGGCAAAAATAATGTTATTTCTTCCTGAATTGAGAACAAGAGGGGGGTACAGTAACTTACAATTGTCTTGCTAGTTTTTATTCTGTCACGTAAAGGCCGTACATATAGCACAGCATATGGGTCTGATTTACCAATAAAGTCCTTGTTTGTTAACTCCTTAGCTTGCACTAGCTTGACCTCTAATATGCCCACAGGCTTCAACTCCAGGTCACTGAACAAGAAAATACACTGTCGTTTTATATTGTGAATCTATAATTTAATTGGCTGAGGCCATGTAATTAACGAACCTTGGGATAAAGCAACCAATTTTCTTTTTCTTTTTTCTTTTTCTGAAAAGGTAATCCTGTGTACAACCACCTTAATTGACATAGATGCCTAATGGACAGGTCGTATAATTCATAATTGATTAATTGTCGGGACCAAACAAAATGCTGCAATAACGTTCTAGACCACCCGAGGTCTAGCATTCACCCATGTTTCTTTGGATTATAATATACTATAACCATATTTCATCAACAAAATTGGATGCAGAAATTTATTAACAGTTCATTCGTAGCCACCTGTATTCTACTATATATAACAATGCAGCTAATTTTTCAGATTTCAAATAATATTTATGTGACCCATACTGGCTCATGTAAAGTAGTGCATCAGAATTTTTACGAAAATGCTAATATGCCTGATTTCTCTAAACCAAGAGTTTTAATTAGTGAAAGGCTGGCAACAATACAAAGATTAATTATGTGCATTGATTGAATATTGCGATTGCCTCCTCAATATATTTGAATACCTGTAATCTCCAGGCAGGATGGGTACAACTTTTCTCACCGGCCATGTGATAGAATCTTCAACAGCATCCCGAATTGCCTCCTGCAGTAACTTAATAGACTTAATTATTTGTTCATGCGTCGATTCGTATTAAATTACTATTTATGTCTTCTTTTGCTTTTTCTGCTTAGCTTATTTAATTTTCTAAATAAATCATTTCCAACAAAAAACATTTTTCATGAATGTGACAGTTCTCGGTACTTTTTAACTTCCCTCTTATTTTGCTATGAGCAAACAAAATATATAAACAACCATGCAGAGCTGCACACTGGTATCCGCCTATCCGGTATCAGTAAGAGACAATGGGAGTTGTTCAAACCTCAATTGCATCGGATAATCCGGGGATTGCTGAAATTTCTCCACCGATAACTTTCAACGTAAAATCCATTTTTTTCTGCAAGTTAGAATTTTCTGATTATGATCAAATGTATTACACAGGTATGTGCATATGCTTAAAGTCTCTTTTTTATATAATATGCTAAAAGTCTTTGGAAACAGAGGAATTGGGACGTATACTAGCGGACTCAACCTTTATGTACGTGATTTAGAAAACCTTCTTGATGATTCAAGAGTGCTTGCATAGAAAATTCATTAGTAGTCTAAACTTAAATTCATACGTCAAACTGTCAAAGGATAATTATATATTGATCCACTCTCTAACGACTGAACGATCAACAAATTGATGTTTCGATAAAGCTTTAAACCTAGCTTTCCATATTTGTTGCATTCGCATGTTTTAATATAAACATTATCATTCTATCGACAAATCAATATCAATCATCGTCAACAATCTGTAGTCACTAAGCAGGCCTTTCATTCATATGCAAAATTGATGAAACTCGATCAATCAACAGATGGAAAAATGTACTAATTAAATTCAACTAAAGAATTTTAACACTAAAAATATGCCAGTTCTTAAAACAAAATCATAAGTTAATTTTAGTAAAATTTTATGGTTGGATGCGGCAAATATATAAACACAAGTTTGATGTGATAAAAAAAGGAATCCTTAGAGACCCTGTATAGATACCGCACCTTTTGCCTCAAAGAGTAGCTAACAGCTCCAAAACCAGGAAATTCATCAACAAGTGGCTTAAAAATCAACCTGAAAACACCTGTGAATCCTATATCCTTTACCTGGGCAGAGATTATAAGATCAAGATAATCAACACATCAGTTCATTACGTTACTTGGGCACAAATGACTAGTATCTAACATTTAGAAAGCCATTAGCCACAAGCATGCTGGCCCTAACCATTTTAGCAACAAACCTCACCAATCCAAGAAATGAGGCAGTGAACTAGTGGAAGAATCGCAAAAACAAACACAACGACAAACTTTTCAGAAAATGCCAAAATGCAGAACACCAATCGATTGCTTTTAACAAAGTAAAAAAAGATATACAATCCTTAATTGACAAGCTTCACATTATAAATTTCACTTATATTCAAGGATATGTTAGATTGGCATCTAATTTCTGAAATATAAACAATAAACAGAAACAGAAAGTCTTAGGTTTGCAACCAGCTCTAAAACTCAATGAATAAGACTTCTGACGTAATTGAATTTACAAGTTACTATAGTCTGATGGAATGGTTGACAGGCTTTGGCTTCATTATCTTGGACTTCTTACAGCTAACGACAGAGAGAAATTTCATGGCATAATCCTTATCAATCCACTTCTAATCATATAGCCGAAATGAGAAAGCAGATGCGATAGAGGAAGTTCATAAGTACCTGCACTGGTAGTGCAACACCAATTAGAGTCTTAATATCAAGTATAATACTAGGATCCCCATCCCAATTCATTTCCAACTCCATTGTAACGCCGCTGCCTCCATCTTCTATTATAGATACTCCTAATCAACAGCTTCAAAACATTAGATTCTCCAACGACATCTAAAACACCTATTGGTAAGTTCCAATAAAGAATCCTAACAAGAACAAAGAGTAAACTAAATTGACAGTAAGTTTCCAGGTGGAAAAGCCGGTTATTAGCAAATAAGCATGTATATTTTCACAATAATGTAGTCCATTTATATACTTCGAACAGTAATTATTTTAATTACAAGAAAATAAGAGACGACGTCAGTCACTAATGGCACTTAACGAAGTCCCGATTAACTGAACTTCGAAAGTCGTTTAACTCAATAAGTTGAGCTCACCTGTAAACTGTGGAGCTACTGTACCTAGAGTGAACTTCGAAAATTTCAATGACGCCAAAATCACCGGTCTATATTGTTCGAGAATCGGTTCCACGGATGCCTTAATTAGCTCAGAAGCAGCCTAGCATCCGATTTACGAAAAGGTAGTCACATCCATAGAGTTATAGATACTAAATCCAGGATTGTTCAAGAACTGAATCCCACAGAAGTTACCTCGTTAACATAGGGCCAAATCTTAGTTAGATGCGAGTTCAACCAAGTCAACTGAAAACATTAAAAGTAAATAAATATCCGAAAATGTCAGTCTCAGCTCCTATTGATCAGAACACCGTCAAATGCAGAATTAATCAGCAAAAAAAAAAAAAAACAGAGTACAGAGAGCTCAACTTTTGCCTCTGAGAGAAGACAACCCAAGAAGGATAGAACTGAGGAGGCAAAATCTTCCTGGAATCTTCAACTGTCATCCGAGCAAAAGCGGCAATCGTTTCGGCAAGCTCAGATCGGAGCTTGGATCTAGCATTTTCATAGCGGGCGAATCCGACGATGAGAGCAAGGCCGACGACGATTCCGAGCACAAGGCCGACGAAAAACGCCATTTCGCGTGGCTTCAAGAGAGAATGAACGTGAAAAAGAAGCTTGAAGAGGTTGGCGAAAGCGTGACAATGGTGGATTTGATGTGAGAGAGAGAGAGGGAGAGAGAGGAGGAGTTGAAGGAATGAGAGAGAACGTAGAGTGGTTGCGGGCGATGAGTGTAGGAAGATAGGTGTGGAAAGCGTTGTATTGAGCGGGCGTTGTTGCCGTTGCGATACGTTGGTGAGGCGGGCAAATCTAAATTGTCTCAAACTCATCTTATAAAAGTAAGCTTTTCATGCTTTAATTTTTTAGGAAAATCACGTGCAGGTCCCAAAGAATAAAAATAATTATAAAAAAATTCTTTAAAATTACCAAATACATGAAAGTCAACTTTTTTGATATTATTTATATGGAAATAAAATCCAGGTTTTTAAATGTTGTTGTAAATATATACATTTCTTGTTGTAAATATGACTTTTTCTGTTGTAAATAGCCATATTTTAAATTTTGAGGTGTTTGAATGTTGTTGTAAATATGGAATTTCTTGTTGTTAATATAAATAATATCAAAAAAGTCTCTTGGGACTTCTGTGTGATTTTGTGATTTCAATAGACTTTTTTGTAATTATTTTTGTTCATTGGGACCTGCGCGTAATTTTCCCTAATTTCTTTGTGGTTGGCCGGCTGAATATTCTTTTATTCGAATAATTTTTTAATTCAGATTAGATTTTGTAAAAAGAAATATATATTCATAAATATGTGTGTGGACAAATTCCACAATATTAGATAATTTGTCATAATCCTTCTAGTCCTAAATATTAGAAAGAAGCTAAATAAGTTACTTAATTGCTACCTCTGATCCTAATTATAGGAACACTTTCGTTGTGCAATTTGCATTATAAAAGTGTTTCTATAATTAGGACCGGAGAGGTATATTGTATGTTGTGTATCATTAAATTATATATCAGTTTATAAGTCAAATAAGGTTCTGAAACCTGGACTGACCAATAAACCAGTTGAGGTACTAGATCAAGGGTCAATGAGTCAAACTAGAGTCAAATATGAGTTAACCTGGGGTCAAAGTGATGAGCAATTGAAGATTTTAGGGTAATTAACATGAAATTCTATAATAATAAAAAACCTGGTTTTTTGAGTCAAACAAATTAGTTTGAAGAAAAAAAATAGGTAAATACTTTAAAGTAATTTAATTAATTACTTAATCATATTATATGTTGTGTATCATTAAATAATATATCATTTTACAAGTCAAATAAGATTCTGAAACTCGGATTGGCCACAAAACTGGTCGGGGTAGTGATTCAAAGGTCAATGGTCAGACTGGAGTCAAATCGAAACTAACCTGGGGCTAAACCGATGAGAACTTGAAGATTTATAGATACTTAATATGATTTTTTTTTTTTTTTTTGAAATACAAACAAAACCCCGAACCGGGTTTTTTGAGTCAAACAAATTAATTTGGAGAAAAAATCAATATGTAAATATTTTAAAGTAATTTAATTAGCTTCTTTAATTTCTTAAAAAAAATTAATTATGTCTTAAAGAACAAAGACATTTATTTAGGACAGGAGGAGTTCAGTATATGGAACTTAAAGAATGATTGCAATAACAACTTATAATTAGTTAATTAATTACATTTTGTCACATATTGTAAGAGCAATATTTCCTCGTTAGCCAAAATAAAAAACAAAAGAAATCTTTGGTCAATCATGGGAAAATAAACTCTTAAATTTTAGCCCCTCTATTTCTTTCTACAAGATAAAATTATTTACTATTTACAAATTATACTTATTGTTGTCTTTAAAACTGTTTCATCTTTTCATAAACACCCTTCAATAAATATTGGGTTAAGTAGCATTTTTGCTCCGGAAATACGCAGTCATGAGCAATTTTGCCTTGGAAGTTTTTTTTTTGAGCAATGTTGCCCCTCCGTTAACAACCCTAACTGGTCAACTATTAGTTAAAACTACTTTTGGGGCAAAAATGCTACTTAAGCCAAAATTTATTAACGGTCAATGTTAGGATTGTTAACGGAGGGGCAACATTGCTCCAAAAAAAACTTCCGGGGCAAAAATGCTACTTAACCCATAAATATTCTATTCTCTCCCACACAGTCTCTTTTGATTAATTAAACAAACTCTTTTTTTTTAGAAATATTTTTTGGCCAGCAAAAAATATTTAGTAATTACTATGTCCTGTCATTAATATAAAATTTATTTGACTTTTTTAAATATATTAAAAATAATTAAGTTACTTTAAAATATTTATAATTATCATTTTTTCTCTAAATTATTTTGTTTAACTTATAAACTGATATACTCCTCCGGTCATAATTATAAGACATATTTAACCGATTTTGGGGAGATTAAGGAAAGAAGTTAAATTAGTTAATTTTACTCATTTTCCTAAAATGTCCTTATATAAATTTAAAATGACCTAAATGAAAGTAAATCAATAGCTCCTACCACATGTCTCTCCAACCTTTTTTTTTTCCACATGCTATATAATTGAAATAATGATCTTACTATATATACATATATATGTGTATACATATACACACACACACACACACACACATATATATATATGTGTGTGTGCATATATCGACAGACACATATAGGCACACACACCCCTACACACATATAAACACACACACACACACAAAGATATACATGTATATATGTGTGTGTGTTTATATTTGTACACATACATATATTGACAGACACACACAAATATACATATATGTACACACACCCCCACATATATACCCACATATATATGTGTGTGTGTGTGTCTATATATATTTGTGTGCGCGCGCGCACACACATATATATTTGTGTATAGACACACACACACATATACATACATACATATATGTAGACACACACATATATATGCACACACACACACACACAAAATATATGTGTAGACACACACACATATACATACATACATACATACATACATATATGTATACATATATGTGTGCACACACACACACAAAATATATGTGTGTAGACACAAACATATATACATACATACATATATGTAGACACACATAGATATGTGTGTGTGTGTCTATAATGTCTATAGATATTTGTGTGTAGACACACACATATATACATACATAGACACACACATACACACACATATATATCTAAAAGTTTCGTTGACAGGAAGAGTATACGCGTCCACATACATATACTCATAAAAAATCAAACACACTAGAGAGAATAAAATAAGGGTATTTTAGGAAAAAAAAATTGACAATTATTAGAATGTTGTCTTATAATTAGGACCAAAACTAACTCTCAAATGTTGTATTATAATTAGGACCGGAGGGAGTATAATATAATAATACACAATATATTATATGATTAATTAACTTATTTAGTTTCTACAATCTTTCAGAAAAAAGAAGTCAACTAGATTTTATATTTAAGATAAATGTATCTTATCTTATAAATAAGAAAGACATGTGCTGAACCCTAGTAAAAGTGTGTGTGATGCTTCTAGCTGCCGGCTTGGACTTCAAATTGTGTGTGACGCTGTCCTCGTGATGAGCAAGAATAATTCCGTTGGGCTAAACGTTAAGAAAACCATTTAAGCATCTTAAGTGGGGGCTAACATTGAATTTTTTTTTTCGTCCGCAAAGGAAGGAGATCCTCTCCTAACTTTTTTTTTTTATTTTCTCTCGTCAATTTATCTGGGCTGTTGATTGAGGAAATGAGAAAAAAATTAAAGTAGGGTTGTATTGATTGGACGGATAGAATTTTGATAGAATTTAAAAATTATGAAGGATGATTAAAAAAAATGAGGAGAAAAATATAAAGCACAATCAAGTGATAATTAAGATAGAAGAAAAGTAAGTCAAAGGAAGTTGGGGTGAAAAAAGACGTAGCTGAAAATGGAACATACTATTGTATTGAAATACCTCAAAAAATATAATCATTGATATAAGAGCCGGTTGACTTTTTTTTAGAGAGATTAAGAAAGCTAAATAAATTACTTAATGATAGCACATGCTATATATCATTCGATGACTAACTAGTTTGAAAAAGTTAGATATAAGTACTTTAAAATAATTTATTCAACTTCTTTAATCTCTCCAAAAAAGCCAATTGAATCTTATATTTAGGACATGAGGTAGTATATCAATTTATAAGCTAGACAAATTACTTTTGGAGAAAAACTATAAATATAAGTTAACGTAACTTATTTAACTTTTTTAATCTCTCTAAAAAAGTTAATTGACTCTTATATTAAGGATATAAGGTAGTATTTATACTCTCGCCGGTTATAAATATAAGACAAAGTTTGTTTACAAACATTATCCCATATTTAGGACCAGAGGTAATAGTTACTACTCTCTCCGGTCCTAATTATAAGACCTAGTTGACTTATTTGGAGAGATTAAGGAAGCTAATTAAATTAGCTTAGACTATTTTTATTTTTTTCTTCAAACTAAATAGTTTGACTAATAAACTAATATATAATCTAAGAAAACACAACATATAAAATGATTAAGTAACTTATTTAGCTTCCTTAATCTTTCCAAAAAAAGTCAACTAGGTCTTATAATTAGGACTGGAGGTAGTATACTACTATTACCATCTATTAGAACTTGTTCTGCATATGTATGACGATGTGGAATCATGGAAGCTCCCCTAAAGTAGTGGCGGACCCACACTAGTGCCTATGTGGGCAAGTGCACACATAAAAGTTTTATAAAATATATATAATGTGAAAGAATTTAGTGACAACATGTGTGGGTGGCATAGGTGGTTAAGGCTCTTCAGACTTTCTCCTCACGTATCGGGTTCGATCCTCCCCCATTCCTGTTATCCCTTTTTCTTTTTTCCCCAATTTCATCGTTCTCTCACTCTCCCCTCTCGTCTCCCAACTCTCCAAATCCTTGCGTCCACTGTCACCTCTCACCGTGCTTCTTTCACTCTCCCCTCTCGTCTCCCAACTCTCTCAACGGTATTATTAGCAATTTAGAATCGAGAACAATTTTCTTCGCGTAAACCTTTAGAAGATTCGGTTGATTTTCGCAATGTTCGGTGTATGGCCTACGAATTGGGCTTTCAGCTCATATTGCGTCCTCAATCGATTGCATTGTGGCAACAGGGAACTTTGATGAATAGACGAACAGAAGGTGCGCTTTATCTTTCATCTTTGAATCAGTGTCTATCTGTGCCTATTGATATCACTAAGGATACTGCAATTTTTTTATATTTATGTCTTGGGAAATTCTGAGCTCGTTTTTTAATATTTGCAGACATAAATTTGTTATAATGTGAAAATTTTGCAGTTCTAAACTGGGAAAACATGTACAGAAAATGTGATGGGTGTGATCGTTAGCTTATCTTTACTATGGCGAAAGTGCTTTCAAAGGACTTCTAGATTACTGTACTAGGCTATTTTTCCTGAAACATTATAGCTCTGATGTTGATAATTCTTGTTAGTATTTTTCTGTGTATGTTGTTTGTATATTTTGGAATCATATATTATCCATGACTGGAGAAATCGTGCTTATTGTTTTTTTAAGAACCCAGTTACATTGTTCAACAAAATCAATTCACAGCTTACTACAACCCAAAAAGGGGAAAAAATGACTACAAGTAAGTACTTCAACTACTTGTTATAGAAAAACCCATTGAGAAAAGAAGCAAGCGTGCTAAAATCATGAATCTTGAGCTGTCTCCATCTCAATCATGTGAGCTATGCTTCGCATAGTTGGTCGTGATTGAGAGTTTGTTTGTATACAAGAAATAGCCAGATTACTAATCAAAGTCAATTCCTTCAATTTTTCTTAATGTGTAGGAGGTGAGAGACGTGGGTCTAAAATCTCTTTGAAGTTGAAGTTTTGAACACCATATGTTTGTATGTAAGAAATTAGATCTCCTGGATGCTTTCCTGTGAGAATCTCAAAAGCCAAAACACCAAAGCTAAACACATCACATTTTTCAGTCACTGCCTTTGTGTATGCAAGCTCTGCACCAGCCAATTGGGGGAAATAAACAAACAAAAAACAATACATTAGCCAATTACATTAATGATTGCAAGACGTATGAAATTATATTGGTCAATTACTAAAAATAATTCATACCTGGAGCAAGTTTAACAATATAAAAACGAAGGAACTAATGTAACTGCTCTAAAATATCATTTCTCAGACTTAAACATTTGTAAACTAGAATTTAGGAAATTTTAGATAATCTTTTGTAGTTAAAATATAATTCTTCCTTTTCAAGAACTTATAATCTGTGAGGGAGACAGCCTAAAGCTAAACAGGTCAGACATAGCATATGAAACTAACCTGGAGCTGCATGGCCATATGTGCCTGCAAAGGAAGTCCAAATATGTGAATCTGCCTTCAGGAACCTTGCTGTGCCAAAGTCTGAGATATGAGCTTCCAGATTTTTGGACAATAATACATTCTTGCTTGATATGTCTCTGTGGATTATTATTGGGTTGCAATCATGATTCATGTAAGATAAAGCTTGTGCTACTCCTTTAACAATTCCAACTCTCTTTGGCCAATCTAGCTCAGTAGCTTTTTCGTTTTCTCTCAGCATATCATTTAAGCTCCCTCTTTCCATGTATTCATAAATAAAAAATGTGTGTGAGGGGTCTGAGCAAAACCCATACAACTTCACAATGTTCCGGTGACGTGTTTCAGTCATGCTTCTATCTCACTTTTAAAGGATTTTATACTTTCAATATCTAAATTGTCTTCTTCGCATCTTAACTTTTTTATGGCAACTACTTGACCTCCTGGCAACACCACTCTGTAAACTTTTCCTAATGTTCCCTCTCCAATACAGTAGGTGTTGTCGAAGTTCTTGGAAGCTTCAATTATATCTTCATCCTTTGGATGTTAATTTATCTTGTTTTGGATTACTTGCTGATTATTTACTAAATTGACATAGAATGCGAATTGTTTAGTTGCTTTGAAATTGGAAATTATAGCTTCAATTGTTTAGTGTCCCTGTATGAAAAAAGATAAATCCTACAGGTTTCGATAGAGGAAGCATTGAGATGAGCTAGCTTATAGGTTGCAACATGTTCCCTAATCTTATTTTTTAATGCGTTTAAAGCTTTGCTTAAATTTTTTTTTTCAGGGGCGCTGCCCCCGAACCCCGAATATCACCACTAATTGTGCACCCACAAACCTAAAATCCTGGGTCCGCCACTGCCCTAAACGCTTGGTGAAAAGGAACTGACGAAGAAGAAGAAACTTCCGATCACCAAAAAAAAAAAAACAAGAAACAAGAAGCAGCAGCTTCCCTCAACGTTAAGAAAGAGAAATAATTTTATTTAATCATGTAGGATTTAATATAATAAATGATATAGCGTACCGAGTACTTAATAATTTCTCATTGTTTTTTGATATTTTAATAATATTCTTAGGAATTAAGTACCGTAATTGTATTTTGTTCTTTGAACACCATACCATTGCGCACATGATTCCAAATGGCCTTGTACACAACTATTTTTACTTTGTCACTTTCCATCGGCCTTCTTCGAAGTTTTCTTTTATACTCGTAATTTCTTTTTTCCAAGTGGAAGCTAAAGATTGTGTATAGTCACTTTCATAACCCTTTAGTCAAGGTTTTGAAAGGAAATAATTTTATTTTAAAAAAAACCTTTAGCATATTTGCCCTTTAATACATAAAAATAACTTAGATAACACATGAACAAGTCGATTCAATATATTTAGTTAATTGACAGTCAAAATTAATCTAAATAAGGACCAAAATATCGTAAACTTTTGAGGCAATATTTAACCCAAAAAATTATGAATACCCAATACTCTTAAATGAAAATTTCAGAAAAAAATTTGCTTATTAATCAAATATATAAAGATCATAACCCTAGCAATACAAATTTAACTCTCCAAAATGGTAGCATCAATAGTCCCATGCTCAAACATTAGTACGTAAAACTAGAAAACTGACTGAAGCAAATCTTGAACAAACGTTTGCAATATCGCACATCCGAAGTTAGCATGGAAGATTAGAAACCACACCGTAGTATCATAGATACAATCATTTAAAGGAAGACCCAAATTGGGGGGGGATCCATATGACATCACAAAGAGGACAAGTTGTTCAGTTCAGGTTGAAACCCAAAAAAACAAAAACAAAGGGAAATAAACAGCATCTAACTTCTTCACAGTATCAATCTCCAATTTTAACTTCAGAGTCTACGATCTCCTTGCACCCTTGAGGTATTCTGCTCTTATGGTCCACAATTGCTGGACCACTGATTTCATGTCGGGTCGATCTGCTCGGACTGGGGCTGCGGCGCATTGAAATGCCAACTCAATCATCTTCATGACAACCTCTGTTTTTACACTTTCCCTCATTGCAGGATCCAGCAGAGCCACTACATTTCCTTCATGGAACTTCTTGAACGCCTGCAAATAGATCACAACAACAAAAGCAAGCTTAAGTCAACTATTAGCTTTTGATCTACAAGTAAAATAATGACTATGTAGGGGTAAATAGACAATCATTTGTCAGAATTAACTAAAAAGCAAGGATTTAAGCAGAATAAGCCAACTTTATAGAGGATTAAGTTATCTTTGTAACTGATTTCAATTTGTTAGATCACCCTTGGTTCATAGTTCAAAACAGTCTTCTGGGTGAAGCATTAGATGTGTGCTTAAGCTACATTGAAGCATATAATCATAAGTGTTTGTGACGACATGATCAGAATCAAATAGAAATCAAGGATTTTTTTTTTTTCAACTGTTGAAAGTCAAAACAGGCCAAACTAGGAAGGCTAGAGATTTCACAAGTAATATCATCATCCAGGATACTCTTGTACTCCCTCCAGTCCTAAATATAAGACAGAGTTAACTTTTTTGGAGATATTAAAGAAGCTAATTAAATTACTTTAAAATATTTATATTTATCGTTTTTTCTCCAAATTATTCTGCCTAACATATAAACTAATATATAATTTAATGATACATAACATATAATATGATTAAGTGATTTATTTAACTTACTTAATTTCTAAAAAAAAAAAATCAATTCTGTCTTATATTTAAGACTAAAGGGAGTAGCAGTTTATACAAGTCTCTAGCAATGCATGTCTAATGTCTTCATCAAGAATTTCTTCCATTGATAGATTTTCAAATCAAACGCTACATCCTTTTGAATTGAAGAAATCTACCTTAACATATCATCCCATCATGCCAGGAATACTATTTCATTTTTCTGATGCATTTCAAAGTTTAAATAGACAATAAACACTTCAGGTTAAAAGAAAAACTGAGAGAAACAAGAGCATGAGAAATTCATTTAAAATAAGAACAGGACATGAGTTTACCCATCGTAATGTAACCCGCTCTTCAACTGGTTTCTTCAACTCCACTGGACGGCGGCCTGACACAATTTCTAGGAGCAAAATTCCAAATGAGTAAACATCACTTTTGGCAGTGAGTTGGAATGTTTTCATGTACTCAGGGTCCAAATAACCAACTGTTCCTTTCACTTTGGTTGAAATGTGTGTCTGATCGGAGTTTGTGGGACCGACTTTTGCAAATCCAAAATCTGCAACTTTGGCTCTCATGCTTTCCGTTAGAAGAATGTTGGATGATTTCACATCTCGATGGATAATCTGCTTTTCTGTTCAAAGATAAGTAAAATGTCAGGCATAAATTGATAGATTTATAAACACTCAAGACTCAAGCAAATCTTTGGAATGAATATTTCAAAATGACATAATCATCGATATCATAAAACATCTATCACAAAGGAAAAAATAAATAAATAATAATAATAAGCAAATAAAAACGTCTATTAATCAGGAACCTTAAGATATCTTCAGCATAAGGTAGGCCAACCTAAAAGGGAAAAAGAGTAAATACACTGGAAGATACTACAGGTCATGATTTGAATAATGTCCTTATACTTAAGGTCATGATTTGAATAATGTCTTGATACTGAAGGTCTTAATTTCAGCTAGTACACGGAAAAGGTTGAAAAAAAACTGTAGAGTGAAGGGTTTTCTGACCTGCATATGTATGCAGATAGGTCAATCCATGAGCAACATCAATAGCAATTTCAAGGCGCTGATTGAAATCTAGGATATTTCCACGTAGACCTGCCGATGATATCAACAGAATATTATAATTTTTCTATATCCAAAGATAATCATAGGACAATAAGAAGGGTGAAAGATCTTACCATCCAAATGTTCTCTAAGAGAACCATTTGCCACATACTCAGTAATAAGAAGGCGTTCATTTCCTTTGTCAATGTAACCTAGTAGCTTCACCAAGTTTCGATGATCAATTTTGGCCAGGATTTCAACCTCACTGCTGAATTCAGTTCTCAACGTCTCAAAATGTTCCTATGCAATTAATTTAACATGGTCAACATCAAGAGAAGAGTTGCTTCAAATGTCAAAGTTTAAAATACAACTTTAGTATCTTGACAGCCAAAATTTTGGTAATATAGTATAAAAAAACTCAAGGGTCAAATGACAAGAAATTAGTCATAGTATACTTCCTAGAACTTTGAAGTGAAGATGGTTGAACTACCCTCAATCCAAAGGTTATTATTGGAAAAGGATGAGCAACTCAATGATGCTGTAAAACACATGGCTTTAAATGAAATAATGAAATGCAGATCTGTAGCGATTCTACTTAAAAAATGCACGAGTGCAATTGTTATCCATGAAACTACATTAACTTTTCCCCCTGTTTGAACCATGTAATGCAAGGGCACAATGATTCACATTCACACCTGACTACATAAAAAGCATTGCGTGACATGGCACCACTCCTACTCACAACAAATAAAAAATCATTCCCGACCAGATTAGAGATCATTCCACATGTCAATGAGTACTTAAAAATCTTAATCGAGCTGCTATTCATAGATAACAAATCTAGCCCTGTATCAAATTTGCCATCCTTTGAATTTCATTTATCAATAACCATATGCACACAGAAGCGAAAGCATACATATACTGATAGGAACCTGAAACCTCTTGTGGTTTACTCCAGGAGGCCACATGTGGGTTAGAGGGAGATTTAAAAGGGTAGTTAATAGCAGTTTCTTATTTAGTAGAAGTTTGAGTCAGTTATGTTGTTCTTATCTTAACCAAGTCAGTTACTAGGTTATAGGCCTATATAAGAATGTTGTAAGACTTATTATGCATTATGAAACATATTATTCACTACAATTGTCTTGTCCTAGAGTTTCAGATCCCGATTCTAGTTCCCTTTTCTCTCTTTATTTCCTAAGTTCTATCATATACATACATAAGTGAAAACAAGATAGAATCCATGAATTCTGATAAGATTTCAGTACTAACAAGTAAAATTATTCTTCGGCTGGAAAAAAAAAAGCCCACTAGTCAATAAAAATGGAATATAAGTCTTCTGCGTGGAGCTTTGATCAACTTAAAGGGATAGCAAGTGTGCCATTATTGATAGATTAAAGTATCATTATCTTCCCCCTAGGTGGCTAGATTCTAAAAGTTAAACTGATTGTGAGCAGGGGTGGTTTTATTTTTTGGCCTCATTGTGAGCGAAAGATTTGCATCTTCGGCAGACAGGGCAAATAATTATAATGATTTCTAATAGAATGACGTAATAAAGGATAGTCTAGGTGTGCACTGGCAAGCATGTTGATTCGTGGCTTTTTCGTCATTTATTTTTTTTGGGTATGCTGAAAGTTATCAGATAAATTATTTCCCTTATGTTTTCGTTCTGATCCTATAATAGTTGCATGCACGGCTGACTATAAGATGGTTTTGCTGAATTAAACTATTGTACCATGTTCAGTGGTTAAAACTGAACAACGAAGTCCATGATGCAGTATTATTGACATCCAATAGCACCCACGAAACATAACCCTAGAACTTTACTACTTGGAGGTCTTTTGGATCACAAAATTGTAATTGAATATTGCGCTATTTCTTACCCTTTTTGCACGTTTAACAGCCACAACCAATCCATCTTCGAGCGGAGCCTTGTAGACAGTTCCAAAACCACCTTCTCCTATTTTTAAACTATCTGAGAAATTATGGGTAGCTCTTACAATTTGACTCAAGTTAAGATGTAATGACCCAATTCTACTGAGTTTTGGGGACAATGAGAATCTTGAAGGACTAGGTGGCACACGAAGTGGGCTTGCAGGCACCTTTTCAGAAACAGCATTTACTTCAAAGGGAGAAGCCGAATCAACTACAAGAGCAAAAATGATATTACTTTGTTATTCAAATATGATAGGATCAACAATCTAAGACAGCGCGCGCCCGCACACATATATATAGAGAGAGAGAGAGAGCAAAATGAAATCTTATAACAACAACGATAACTAACTATATCTATCAAATTGTCGACGTTGGTATACCCCTCTCCCAGAATCATAAATGTCAACTCACTTGAATGTGTGTCCTTGGTCAAATCAGCATGAGTAGTGGCTTTTTGTCTCTTCCCATAGATACAAGGACAGATAGCTCCACAACATACCAAGAAAGCTCCACATGCAGCTATCCCAACATGAGATAATGACACATTCTTTGTAACATTTTGGTGAGATTGAGATGTGGAATTATTGTTTAAATCCTTCTGCAGAAGTTTTCTTCCTGCCTTTAAAGGTGAATTAACTGCAAATAACGAAAGGGAAGTTAAACGTTAAAGAACAGTTATTTTCAATCATGAAATCTTGGACAGACCATACTAAACCTGTCAAACATATTCCATATTGATCCATACCTGCAACAACATCCAAGGCACAGTTGCTGCTTTCAAAGTAGACCTTCAAATCACAACCATTTGCAATATACAGTTGGAGGGTCTTGCAGAAAGTAACTTTGTCCACTATATTCTCGTTTAAGTAATAAAATTCTTCGCCAAGTGAATATGAGTAGGCTACCCCATTAGGACCACAATCAGTTGAGTGTAAGAAAGAACCAGTGGCGAAAATGCAAGGCAGTTGCAGCAATAGCGACAAGAATAATGTAAGGATAGCCATACTTAACTAGAATATTGTTATCCTTTTGCACTTTTGAGTACTAATAGACAATAAAAGCATTTCTCTGTCAGATGACAACCAGGAAGCAATATAGTTGTTGATACCTAGAATTACTCAGAATAAGCAGGAGATTCCTGATCAGGCCAGCATATAATAGTTGAAAACTCCAAACTTAAGCCTTGAAGAATTCTTATCAGCTAGAACTTCAAACCCCAATAACTTTATCAGCTGAAACCAAGTTTTAGGCCAATTCACCAAGCTGACCAAGGGAAAGAAACCCAAGTAAGTTAAAATGAAATCAAAGACACGACCACGAATTGCTACGTGAAATGAAGCTTCGATTTCTCACAATCACCGCCAATTAACAACTAAAGCCTTCTGGAACCAAACGAGCATAGAGGAACCCGCAATTGAAATTCTAGAAATAGAATAAAAGAGAGTTTAATATTGAAATTCACGGCTTCGACAGCAACGTTCAACCGTCTTCAAGTTATGCCTGAACACCCAATTCACCAAGTTGAACCAAGAAAGAATAAAGCCCCAAGCACCCAGTAGCTACAACAGCTAAGAATCCAAACCCAGAGACGTCAAGAATTATCAAATTCCGCAACAAAACACGCACCTAGTTCCCCAAAACCACAAACTCACACGATAAATCAAACAATATTCCCACTCAACCACGATGAATTAAAGCTAATATGAAAGATCTGAGAAACACTAATCTGGGCCCAAATGGTTGAAAATGGTTTGAAGACGAAAATATCATGAGCTGGAGGAAGGGTGGGGGAGAGAGAGAGAGAACCGAAGAGAAAGGCGGCTAAGCGTGGGAGGATTAAAAAAGTGAAGTGGGGCTCCAGGGTTGGTGTGAACAAGGATGAGGAAGAGAGAGGACGCACATATGGAATATAGGGGGGGAGGGGGAGAGAGACCGGCGAAGCAGGCAATGGTGGACTGTGACGTAAACCTCATATCTGTCCTTACGTATTTGTACATATATGGGTAAGTATTATTTGGCCTCGTAGCTTTGTCATCTTCTTTCCCCATAAGGCCACAGTTTCGCTTTCGCATTATTTTCGTCGTTGACTGCGGAACTTGGAAGAAGGAAAGAGGGGAAGTAAAGAGGAGGAAAACTCCGGTGATTGTACACACGTGAGATCTAAGAGGTGTAAAGTGTACATGTGTCAATATCTAATAACAGTAACTCAACGATGTGCTAGGCTTCTAACTGATTAGTTGAGACTGAACTACTTTATGTATGCCAGCTAATATATGGACCTGATACATGATCTGATATACTCTAATATTCCTTATACAAATTGTTTTTTGTTTGAGTGTTCAACAGAGGAAACATTTAAACGGTCCCGAAATGGCAGAAACATATTCTTTCCCAACGGTTTTGTAAGTACATCAGCAACCTGATCATGTGAGGGAACATATCCGATTTTAATCTGACCTGCAGAGACTTTTTCCCTAAGAAAGTGAATGTCAATCTCTACATGCTTGGTTTTTGAGTGAAGAACCGGATTTGATGCTAATGCAATAGCCCCAGAGTTGTCACACCAGATGACAGGTATTTCTGCAATTGGGACATGCATTTCTTGAAGCAATTTCATAACCCAAACAACATCTGAAGAAGAATCCGCAAGACTACGATATTCAGCTTCTGTGGCTGATCTAGAAACCACTGGCTGACACTTCGAAACCCAGATGACTGGATTAGTTCCGAAATATGTGCAATATCCACTCACAGAGCGCCTATCTTCTCTGTTGGTGGCCCAATCTGAGTCAGAGAAAGCCTGAACCTGAAGTCGAGGAATAGGACGAATTAGTAAGCCATAATCAATTGTACCAACCAGATATCGAAGAATCCTTTTAAGACCAACCCAATGAGGATCAAGTGGATTTTTGAGGAATCTACTGAGACGATTGACAGCAAAGGAAAGTTCAGGTCTGGTGTAACACAAGTACTGGAGTTTTCCCAGAATGCTCCTGTAGAGTTTAGGGTCAGGAAAAGGATTTCCTTCAGTGGAACACAGTTGTAGATTGGTAGCCATTGGTGTAGTGTATGGCTTGGCATTAAGGAACTTTACCTCATTCAGTATTGACAATATATACTTGCGCTGAGAAAGTAAAATACCAGCCTGTGTGGAATAAAATTCTATTCCCAGAAAGTAGGATAGTTGGCCAAGGTCCTTTAAGGAAAAAAGATCACTCATAGCAGATATCAGCTTCTGTACTTCATCATTGTCGGATCCTGTGATCACTATATCATCAACATAGAGAACCAAGTAAACAATATGTTGCTGATTTTTGCGTATAAACAAACACGGGTCAGATTTTGAGGCAATAAAACCCAAACTAGAAAGGGCAGAATGAAGTTTGTGGAACCATGCTCTAGAGCCCGCTTGAGTCCATAGATAGACTTTTTAATTTGCGGACTAGGGGTCTACCATCCGTATGAGAGCAACCAAAACTAAAACCAAAGTGGAGCATCCATATATACTTCCTCTATAAGATCTCCATTGAGAAAGGCATTATTAAAATCCAAGCTGTCTTAATTTCCATTTAAAGGTTGTAGCAATAGAGAGTAAAATCCTAACGGTGGCTGCTTTGACAACCGGACTGAAAGTATCCACATAATCAATACCTGGTGCTTGGGAGAAACCCTTAGCCACTAATCGTGCCTTTCATTTTGCCAAAGAGCCATCAGCATTGGTTTTGGCTTTCCAAATCCACTTAGAACCTATAGATTGACGGTGAGGAGGTAGAGAAACTACATCCCAAGTCTTAAATTTGAGAAGAGCATTATACTCATCAAAGGTAGCCTGTTTCCAATCGTGGTCCCGAAAAGCATCACTATATTATTGGGAGGAATAATAGGAGAGGTAATGAAGAGAAGATTTTTGGTTTATGAGGGCTAGTTTTGTTTTTGGTGACCTTTGTATGGTTAGTTTTAGGTAGTCTCTGTGGGGCTGATTTAGGTGTATTATTAGTAGACATAATAGTTGAGGTAGCTGAGAAGACTTTTGGTTTGTGGATGCCGGTTTTGCTTCTGGTAACCATGGGATGGTTATTTTTAGGTAGATTTTGTGTAACTGACTCAGGTGTATTAGGAGAGGAAGGATCTTTGGAGGTGTTATCAGGAGAATCAGAGTTAATTGAACCTGAAGAGGATGTGACAGGGGAATCCGAAATAGGAGAAAAGTCTGGTGTAATAGTAGGAGCATTTGGTTTTGAGATGGGAGCGGAAACCGAGGGCAAGTTTAATGTAATAGGATGGGATATGGGGAAGACAGATGAAGGTGATGGTGACGGATCGCAGTTGATGTTCTTACGAGTATTGGGAACCACCGATATGAAAAATTGACTCATCAAAATTGACATGTCCGGATATATACAACCTTCCTGTGGTCATGTCTTTGCATTTATAACCTTGGTGTTGTGAGCTATAACCCAAGAATACACATGCAATGATCTGAAATCTAACTTATTAGCATTGTATGGTCTTGTATGAGGATAACACGATGACCAAATACACGTAAAATGGAGTAATTAGGCCTTACCTTGTGAAGCTTCTCATATGGAGTCATGTCTTTGGATAAGGCTTTAGATGGTAGTCGATTAAGAAGAAATGCAGCAGCAGAAAAAGCATCTTTCCAGTAGAACATGGATAGAGAGGCATGTGCTAATAGTGTTAGACCCGTTTCAACAATTGACCGATGTCGCCGTTCAACCAAGCCATTCGTTACGGTATGGAAAGGTGTAAACCTATGTTCAATACCACATTCAGTAAGATATGGTTTAAAAGACAAAAATTCACCACCATTATCAGATTGGACCTGCTGGATTTTTGTTTGATATTTATTTTCAGCAAACAACTTAAATTCTTTGAACTTTGTCAAGGCTTCTGATTTCTTGTTCAGAAAATAAAGCCATGTAAACCGACTAAATGCATCTACAAATGCTAAATAGTAAACAGAACCATATGACTGAACAGGAGCAGGTCCCCAAACATCCATTACTATCAGTTGTAAAGGTTTTTGATACACTGTAACAGAAGAAGGAAAAGGGAGTTTATGGCTTTTCCCATATTGACAAGCAGAACAAAGTGTTGTCTTATTTTCTAAAACAGTAAACGGAATGGAATTACAGGTAAGGACATCTTTCACAGTGGCAAAGGATGGATGTCCTAGCCGTTGATGCCACAATGAGATGGAGTTTGTTGAAACACTGCAAACTTGAGAACCTTTGTAAACTTTTGAGAGTGTAGCATCCAGATAGGACTTGACTGGCTGCACCTTAGCCATCAACGGATACATGCCTCGCCTTTCAACTCCAGTCATCAATAGTTGACCATTCCTCAGATCCTTTATAGCACAGTATTGAGGAAAAAATTCAACCGAGACTTTATTATCACGAGTAAATTTTGCAATTGATAATAAGTTTTTCTTCATTTTTGGAACATGTAAGACATTATTTAATGTGAACTGAGACTCAGTATTAGCTAATGAAGTTGTTCCAATGGAGTGAATGGAGGATAACTCACCTGTACCAACCTGAACCGTGCCAGTACCAGTTCGAATTGAGTTTGAGTCAAGGCAGGAATCATCATATGTGATATGTTCTGTAGCACCTGAATCAGGATACCATGTTGTATCCTTGACTGTAGTAGGTGTGACTAGGAATGCCTGTGCTGTGGGAGGATTGCCCAATGTGTCCTCAGCAGTGTGAATGGCAAGATTGGAGACAGGTGGACATGTCACAGTGTTTGCTGCCATAGAGCCAGATGCAGGTAACTTTGAAGGAGCATCAGAGGCAGAGGACTCACTGGGAATGGGATAGTATTCAAAAGGTGAATAGAATTCAGGCACACCATAACCAGCATAGTTGGCTTGTGCCTCAGAGGATGGGCCATGTGACGCTGGATACTCATATCTATAGTAACATCGATCAGCTAGGTGTCCTGATTTATGGCATATTTGGCACATCAACCTCCAATTGTTGAACCTACCACGGCCTCGACCATTACCACGTCCTCCTCCTCGCGAAGGATAACTTGAAGGACGAGAACCTCTACTGCCATAACCGGAGCTAGGTCCTTGAGTATGGCATATGACATTGAACGAATCTTCATCACTGTATTCATCAGAATACATATCAGAAACAGAGGCGTTTTTGGTTGCTAATGTCGGATGAGTAACAAGGTTGACCGGATGAGTGTGGCTATTAGACAGAAACACTTTGTGCCTGGACTCCGAATCTTGAAGCATGGTAGATACAGTTTCTAGACCAAAACGAGGACTAGACGCATTGATGACAGCAATTACAGGTTCATATTCAGCAGTGAGACCATTTAGTATATGAGAGACATGTGTTGCTTCATCAACCTTCTCTCCAAGCATAGCCAGATGATCACAAATTGACTTCAGATTTGCTAAATACTCGCGCATAGAGAGATCTCCTTTTCTTTGATTTGCCAGCTGATTACGGTATGATAGGATCTTTGCATCTGACTTATTTGAGAAGAGTTGATTTAATTTGGCCCAAATCTGAGCAGCAGTGGTGAGTCCGACGAGATCTGGCAGGATGTTTGATGCAACTGAAGCCAGAAGCCAAGATGCAAGAGCTGAATCCAGCGATTCGAACTCTTCAAAGCTTGGATTGATAATATCAAGGCCATTTTCACCTCTCATTTTCGCTGGCGGTGGAACCACCGTACCATCAAGGAAGGAGTAGACTCTGTGTTGTTTTACCATAAAGAAGACTTGCTGTTTCCATAGCAAGAAATTAGTATCATCGAGCCTGATTGTAATCTTCTTATTTGAGAAATTACGGCTCGTCGGAGCAGATACCGCACCGGAATCGTTGGATCCAGACATGTTCGACATTTTGCGTTCAGTAAACAATCCAAGAATGGAGATCACCGAACTTGCCGTTGAGGTATGTATGTTCTATACACTGAATCGAGGATCGAGCTTTGACGGGAGTCACCGCTCTGATACCATGACAGAGAACGCGTATAGAACAATAACCAGAGAGAAAATGGAGAAGAATTGGATCACTTTCGTATCTGTATATTCAGTCAATGAGTCAATATATAGTACAGAAGAAGTAATACAGCTGGCATACACACGTGAGATCTAAGAGGTGTAAAGTGTACATGTGTCAATATCTAATAACAGTAACTCAACGATGTGCTAGGCTTCTAACTGATTAGTTGAGACTGAACTACTTTATGTATGCCAGCTAATATATGGACCTGATACATGATCTGATATACTCTAATAAGGATTAGTCCCATGACTACCGGCTGTGGGGATACTTTGGTTCACACCAAAAAAAAAAAAAAGAGGAGGAAAACTCCCGGTGATTGCTGCTGGGAAAGTGTCGGAAGGGCTTTCCTGCCATTGCAACCGGTTGCTTGTGAGGATCACTTTCGTAAATCGAGACATCTCACATATTTAGACTGACTTATTTGAGTTGCCGTTTAAAAAATGTATATCCACACAAGTTAAAACAAAACTCATATTGCATACTTATATTCTACCATTATAAATCATGATCCAAAAGTTGTTTTTGAAGACTCTAATTACTATTCTAAACGGGAACCTAGCATTCTGCTTATTAGCTCATCTACACCTCTTATGCTGTTTATATGGCATGGAGAAGAAAGTTTTTGGGAAATTACAATGATAGTTAGGTCTTAAGAAAGAGACTTGATTATTAATAAATTTTAATGACAACAGAAGAGAGGATCCAATGTTAAGTTCTAAAGTAAAAAATGACATCTTACTTGTTGTTATTAGGACTTCTCGATATTTAAGTCAATTACCATCTCATTGTAATTCTCCCAAAAATTGTTGGTTTATTTATAAGGTGGAAAAAGAAATTTTTTATATGAATGTATCATTCTAAGTGTTGACTTTGTTCTCATACATATAATATGTCCTCTAGCTGGTTCAAATCACAGAGCTAAATACCTACTTTATATTTATCAAGCAGTAAATTAAAAGTAGTTAAAATCAATAAATATACAAGATATCCACTTTTATTTCCCAATATACCCTTATTTATAAGGGAATGAGTAAGAGAGATAACAAATGGAAAAAATTAAGAAAGAGAATGTAGGGGAGAAGAATGATGGAAGAAAGTGTGGCAAATTTGGAAGAAAAAAACATTAAATACATAAACAAAAGTAAAGTGGGTCTTATAAAAAAAAGAAAAAAGAAATCACACATCATAAGTTTGGCTCTTATTAAATACTCACTCAGTTCCTTATTATAAGAAACGTTTAACCGAATCTCGCGATTTGAAGTAGCGATTAAAAACAATAAGTGTGTTAAAATTGTAACATTTTTTACTAGAATTCCCTTATTTATGAGGAGCTAGATAGAGAATAAGAAAATTATTATAATAAAGAGGATTTAAAATAGAGAGAATAAGAAACTAAACATGGTTGAAACAATTGGTCTCTCAGGTTATGGAAATTTATTATATTGACATTAAATAAGGAGAGAATATAGAAGTAAGAAGTAAACAAATAAAACATTATCTAAATGTTTTTTATAATATGAAACAGATAGAGTAATAAATAAGTGTAAAATTAAAAAATTGTTGACTTTTGTAGAAAATTAATGGAATTTAAAGTTTTTGTGATTTTAAGGGAAATAGGTTGGAAATATCTTATATAAATAGCCTAATAAGTATTAGTGATTATAGAAAGTCTTTCGTGACTATAGAAACAAAAAGGACTATGCTAATGGCCTATGCCTAAGAGGAATTAGTTCGTAGTACCATTTCAACATAAAACATTATATTATATGCTTATTTAGAACAAGAATTCAAATCTTTAAAAGTAATTTTTCAATTACAATTTACAATATACAAGATGAATATGTGAGATAAATTTTCTCTTGATTTACATGAATAAACACTTTTAAGAATCCTAAACGTGATCTCAGATAAATATATAGTATTTGAAGTCTGAACAGCCAAGACCCGCAAGATTCTCATGGAAGATGCTGGTGTCGATCAGCGTAATGCCCTATTTTCCTAACCACATTAAAATACTTTTGATTAGTCTAAAATAATCATCTAATATCCCCCACCATAATTTAAATTTACAGGATATTACAGTTTTGCCATTCTTGGACTGACTTTTTTTTAGGGAGCAATCATATACCGAATTTATTCGATTTTTCATTTTAAAAAGAATTATTAATCCTTACAGAATTACAAATTCATTAGGTTTTATCACTCTGAAGGGATTGGAACTCATGATCTCTCTTCATAGAATCAAAATTCATTGTCTCTCACTTTTAAAAAAAAAAACTTTCATGTCATTAAGTTGACTGTCTTATTTAAGGCTTAACCTCTTGTCCTTTGACGTTAGATTAATTGTTTTATTAAAGATTAAATTAAAATTGGAGTATACAATAAAATAAAAGTAGCAAGCATGTATTTTAACTTTCTTTGCAGTAAGAGGTTATTTTGTTTTGTTCTTGCATGTTTTGACCGAAAACTACTGCTCATGTTTCGAGGAATAGAAAATTAAACATGTACTCAAATCAAGAGTAATACTTACATATTTCATGAGTACCATATTATTTAAATTCTATCTAATAAAAGTATAACAATTTAAATAATTTTAGTCCTGATTGGCTGGTGATTCATTTGAAAAAAGTCAAATTATATCTTTTTTTTTTAAAAAAAAAAAAATCTTATTTTGAAAAAACTAAGACAAAATGATCAACTAATATTTTCCTTAAAACAAGATAAAATTCGAATTTTTTCAAATGATCCATTAGCCAACTAGAGACAAAATGATCTGAGTTGTTATTCTCCATTAAATAAAGTTTATATAACGTGATACTCCTGAAGTATGTAAGTATATATCGTCAAGTCAATTTGTGTTTAAAGAGTATTGGTCAACATCAATCTCTCCTATAAAATCCTTAAATTGCTTTTTTCTCCTATAAGTTTAGTGGCGAAAAGTTGCCGATTCTATTTGAAAATGGTACACGGCGGCGTAAGCAATCACTATCAACTTATTGGTACCACAATAGTCATGAAGTGCACGCAAAGTATAATTTTGATTAAAGCACTTTGTAATTTGTATTGTATGAATACAATGTTTTAAAATTCATTCCACAAATGTAGAGATATTTTTGACTATCTATATGTATTGATAATATATCTTATTTGCACAATCGATGTCTTGACCTTAAATTGTGATTTATGAGGTGGAGGAAAAAAAGAAAAAGAAAGAAAGGAAAAAAATAAAAATAAATCAACGCTCAGAGTTGGGAATTAGCAGAAGCCAGGGTGTGTTTTGTTTGTTTGTGGTTTTCACCATTTTTGGGTGTGAACGGCTTCTCACGTGGCCTTGAATTTTTTCAGTCAAGATTGTTTGATCCGACGAGAAGAAGATCAAATCACGAAATGCTCCCACTGATCTTATTATAAGTCACTAACTAACAATTATCACAAATCAATAAAAATAGTTAAAGTCAATAAAATTGTCCTACAATTTAAGTAACTTCTAATATTATCCCCATTAATTGCACTAAATTCTAATATTATATTAGTTATTACTCTCACCCACTACCCTTATTAATTAGGGGATATATGAAAAAAGATAATTAATATTCATCGGGAACAAGCAAATGTATTATAAAAAAGATCAAATACACTTGTTAGTTTGTGCCTTATAATAAGGATCAGAGGGAGTAGCCCTCAAAAAGCTCAAAACCCATCTATACTACTGTTGTTAATGTAAAACTTATTTATATACTCCCTCCGGTCCTAATTATAGGAACACTATTGAAGTACAATTTGCACTACAAAAGTATTCCTATAATTAGGACCGGAGGTAGTAATACTCCATCTGCTCTTTATTATAAGGTACTACCAACTAACAAGTTTATTTGGTTTTTTTTATAAGACACTTACTTGTTTTCAAATAACATTAAATATTTTTTCATGCATGCCTATAATTAATAAAGTTAGTGGGTGAGAATAATAATTAATATGATATTAGAGTTTAGTACTATTAATAGGGGTAATATTGAAAATTATTTAAATTTTAGGATAAATTTAATGACTTTAAATGTTTTTATTGATTTGTAAGAATTATTAATTGGTGTCTTATAACAAAGATCAAAGGAGTAGAGGGAGATTATAGAAGCTATAACTTATAAGTATATAATATATGACATAATCACTCTAAAATATTATTATATAATATTAGATAAAGAGGCGTCCTTCGTACCGGAGGAGTAATAATTTCACTTCGGTTGTGAAAAGCATAGGCTTTTTGACCAAAATAATTTTTTTTTTTAAATTACCAAATATTAAAGCTCTTTTCAAACTATTTCTCAATCTAATGTCTACGCCATTAATACCGTAAAGAATTGTTGCGTCATAGATTAGTCCCGCAGAGCTTATATACGCCATCAATCATCCACGTTCCTGATGGCGTGGAAAACTTTCACGCCACCTGGGTGGCGTGAAAGCTGGCCTCTGCTGTGCAGCAGAGGCGTGAAGACCAACCCCCCCCCCAATTGACCGAACCCCCCTCCTCCCCCACACCGACAATCCCCTCCCTCTTCGTTCTCTCTTTCATTTTTTTTCCTCAGAATCTCTCTTTCATTTTTGCAGCAAGCGTGCCCTTGTTCGAAACCCCCCCCTCTTAGTTCTCTCTTTCAATTTTTTCTTAGCACAGCCCCCCTCTTCGTTCTCTCTATCATTTTTTTTGTTTCTCTCTCCTCCACTTTCCTTCTCTCTTTCATTTTTTTCATTCACTCTCTCCCTCATTCCCTCCGTCTGCCATTTTCACTCTATCTTCTTCATTCTTTTTCACTCATTCCCTCTCCCACATTCACACATACATACACCTCCTCATCCTTACAATCTCCACCTAATCTGAAAAAAACATTGAGAGAGCTGAGAAATTTTAAGACCTAGTGATGAAGAAGAAGAAGGAGAAGGCTCAATTTGTTTCTCACCGACTTCACTTCACGTTTGAACAGGTAACATTTAATTTTTTTTGTTATGTTTATTGTTTAATAAATATTGGATTTAACTCTTAATTAGATACATTAATTTATTATAGTAGATGTTTAATAAATGTATAACAGTAGGATAGATGCTTAACATTTAATTTTTTTTGTTATGGTTATTGTTTAATAAATATTGGATTTAACTCTTAAACATTTAATTTTTTTTGTTATGTTTGTTGTTTAATAATAGGATTTAACTTTTAAACATTTAATTTTTGTGCATGGATTATTGTTTAATAATAGGATTAATAAATATATAACGGTAGGATAGATGCTTAATTACTTACAAATTATTATATGATTATAAATAATAAAAAGTGTAAGAGTAAATAATAATTAAAATCAATATCCACATATAACTCAGTAAATTGGGACGTACGGTTTTCCTCGAATGTTTGTACAAAAACATTCACATCCTCATCATTGGATATCTCAAAACCCGCATATTTGTGGTTTCCACAAGGTACTCTACCAGTCACTGATGATATTACCTGATTTGGTTGCAATTTTAACTTTCGACGGATCTTTTCATTTAAATCTTCAGCAGACATGCCTCGAATAATATACATTCATCTTCTTTCACCTTCAAAGCTCAATCCGTTTGGACCTATCTTTTTAGAACCATTACAATATACAAATGAACGAATTTGATTCATTTTTTTCTTATTTTATATTATGAAAACGAAGATTAATTAAATTACAGATAAAACAAATGACAACGCCACAATTGTAACTTAGAAGAAGAAGAAACACACTACTATATAAATGGAATTAGAGAAAAAAAAATTCAAGAAACAGAATGATGAAGATGGAGGACAGAGGGAGTTTCCAAATGACAAAGAGTGAATGGTGATGGAGAGGACGGAGAGAATTTCCAAAGAGTTAAGGAATGAATGATGAAAGGGAAAGAGCTGGAAGCAAAGCGAAGAGGGAAAGAGTAAGGATGGAAGCAAAGGGAGTGAATGAGTGATTATAATTATAAGAGGGGAGGAGAGTCACGGGACGAATCACGGGGGAAAAAAGTAGGGGTACGTTCTGATTACGAAAGGATGGAAGCAGGGAGAATCCTCAAGCCATTAATGGAATGGCGTGAGATTCTCTCACGCCACGTGGGAAATCCTCATGCCATTTGGTTGATGAATGGCGTGAGGGTTTCTCACGCCATTAAGCATCAGAATACTGACATTGTGTCAGGATTCTGATCAACGGCGTGGGAAATTCTCACGCCATTTAATGGCGCGAGAATACTCCACGCATTTCATCAAGAATTTACACAGATCCGTTAAGTTTTCTTACGCCACTTGTGACGTCACATCAGTCTACGCCACCAACTGCATTACTTTGGTAAATAGTTTGGAATGTGATTTAATCTGATAATTATTTTTTAAAAAAAATTATTTTGATAAAAAAGCCGAAAAGCATACATATCATATCATCATATATTTCAAGCTCGGGACTGGAGGGGAGCTTTCTTAATTAATTAAATACAATACAACATATATAAACTAAATAAATATGGGTTTTTCCACGTACGGAAATATTTTATATGATGAATTAATGCTTGAAAGAAAGTCCAGCTGGCTGATTAATTGACGATTCATATCAATTCACACCACAAACACAGAATAGTTTTTATGTCAAATCACACAAGTTTAAACGTCAAAATTTGAGTTAATCCATTTTTAAATTCAAAGGTGATTAATGGCCAATTAGTTTATCAAACCAACTGGTTGAATTGAATCCCATTTCGAGTATGATTGACCTAGACGACACCTTATGTTGGTCAAGAGGTTTGAATCCACCAAGCTGTCCATCTCACTATTTGTTGTTAATTAATTATTTTTGAAAAAATTGCGGATTAATCCCTACTTTGACAGGTTAATTGTAGAATGAGACCTAAAACATTTAAGTCTTTGGATGTTATTAAATGTGACAGAAAAATACCAAATTACCTTTTTTAAAAATGGCAAGAATAATAGCCTTATTAAAAACAAACAAAAAAGACTTCTTCTCCAATCTCCTGATCACAACATTGTGAAATCGAACCAATAGAAGTGAACCCACAAATCATATCATAGGCAAAAAAAATCGATCCCCTTCTACACAAAGGCAAAGCAATCGAATTACCTCTACACTATTGAATCCACAAATGTGCTAATGAAAAAAAAAAATACAACTTTCTAAAAATCAAGATCTAAAAATCACAGAACAATAACAGGTCTTCATTGAACGGTGATGGATTTCCCCTTCTTAAACAAGGTCTAGAAATGATGAGCAGGGGATGGCGGTGGGTCTCTTCGATTAACGGTCATTATGTGTCTTACTCTCTTCATCTTTTTCAAATTAACTAAGGCCAATGACTTCAATCTTGATGACGCTTTGTAAATGTAAAAAAGCTCCACTGGGAGATTCTCCCACCATAGTCAGTTACGCGACGTGGGTCTGATCCGGATTAGTCAGGGCGAAGCTCTGGATATCAGATGGGAAAAAAAAAACATGGTTCATTTGATCAACATATGGGAAAACAATTAATTATATAAGAAATCAAATAGAGAAGGAGAATTAACCTGAGCTTTTTGGTCTAGGATACAAATAAAATAAGTTATTTACTCAAAAGTTCCTCTAAAAGTAAAGACTGAAAATTGAGAAAGAAGAAATTACATGCTCAAGAAATTACACCGTGTCCCCACTAAATGTGAGCACATTTTATAGCAGGGATTCAAATATTAATTCTTCATATTGTAAGGAAATAGTTTTTTTTTGCCCATAGGGACATTTTAGGAAAAGATTAACAAATATTAGAATGTTGTTTTATAATTAGTTCACCAGAGCTTCGCCCGACTAATCCGGATCTGACTCACGTCGCGCACTTGGTTATGGTGGGAGAGTCTCCCAGCTGAGCTTTTTTACATTCACAATGCTCGAACTCGTCTAAGGAAATAGTTCATTCCACTAGATCTAACCCCATCCTCATTGGTTGCTTGAGATCTTTTAGTGTGGATTACTGTTTACTTGGATCAGCTTAAAATCCACTTTTAATAAATTTATAACTGTTGTTGAGGGAAATTGGATACGGGCCCAAACTCAAAACGAAGTTAGGCCCATCAATTCATGGGCCTGATCACGTGAGAGAATATCTAACAATGCACATAATGCCCATGAACGTGAACTCATATCTCCTTTTTGAAAAACTGAAACCTAGCCAACAAGTCCAATTAATGGGTAATTTGTGAATGCCTCTGTAAACTATCTCCATATCTTCAAACTAAGTATTCCCTATGGATCCTACAACATGTTTCATGATGTAACATGTTTTGTCTAAAGTATTATTATTTTTTCACCCTGTATGCCTATCTGACTATAAAACTCTTTAACCAATTAACCAAACTCCCGACTTGTGAGACTCTTGATGAGGGTACATATTGATCTTTTATAATAAATAATCAATTTTAACTAATTTCGTTAATTTATGTATAGTTGTTATTAGGTGATTATAAAAAGGATAGGAGAGAGCATTTAAAATACCCATTGAATAAAATTAAAAGGTTAAGGTGCAGCCAACATCTTGAAGTATTTTTCATGTGCATTCAGTGTCCTCAAGTAATTTATAGTGTATCTAACACTATAAAGTACTCTTCTTTTGATTTTTTTATAAGAGTCTAAAATTTGATTTATTTTGATCCGTTTTATAAGAGTTCAATAAGAGTTGTCTAAATATTTCATGAGATTTTTTCATTTCCCCCCTAAATAATTATATGTATTGTATTAATTAAAAGATGATACTTAAATTTACTCTATTTCTCTATCATACTTGTTTCTTATAAATAAGGACATATTTGGTAAAAAAAAAAAAAAAGAGTTCATTTTAGACATACTTATTATTTTAGCTAATTTTAATCATTTTCTTAAATCACATAACTAGGTTTTGAGCTTTTATAAATAGGGTCAGAGGAATTTTTTTGGGAGAATCCCTCCCAAGGCCCAATTAAGACCCAAAATTGCAAAAAGGGCCCCAACCACTTTCAGCTACCACAAATGGCCCTAGGGCCCTGATGGGTATTTTATCAAAAAACGAAATTACATTGGTGCCCTGAGATTAAAAATAAAAAGAAGGTTTGGAGTGCGGACAATGGCACATTCGATCTAAGAAACCACTTTCTCCTTCTCCGTCGCTCCCTTCTGCGATCTCGACCTCATCCATTTGTCCGTCGTCGGTCTCGCCTCCACACCTCAGTCCTCAAATCGGGCTCCAATCAGTAAGTCTCGTTGCATTCTTATTTACGGTTTTGAGCTTTCTTATGAATGAGAGGATTGATAACTTATGAATTGGGTTTAGGTGAAGATTTTTAGAGATCTAACTAAATTTTGCTTTACGCAGAGTTACGAGGCCATACGATTCTTGGGTGTATTCGAAATAAAACATTTGATTTCCACATTGGAATATTAGGATCGGTTTCTTTTTCACATTCGATTCCGTCATTTGAATTCGTTGTTGTGATTTCTATTGAAGTTCGAATTGTTTGCGGTGTTTTGCTTTACGGTATCTCTCTTTTGTTGAGAAATTTGGTTCCGCATAAGGCATTTTCCTTTGCGCTGGGTAATTTTTCGAATGGATTCGATCTGTAATCGTGTTTTTGCCTTGTATGGTGTTTTGCTTTGAATTTTTAGCCAAAGCGTGAGAAGGGTATTTAATGTTCTGTGCAGATTTTCTTTTTCTGAGAAGAAGAGGGAAATAATAACTTCTGAATTAAATTTTATTAATTGTTTGAACAGGTTCTTCATTTTGAGTCAATGATGTATATAGAGACTAGAGACTAGAGAGGGATATATGTAGATAGACCCGCCGCCCGGGGGGTGTGTGTGGCTTACTCAAAAAGTTTGCTTTAATGTAACCATGGTGAAATGGTATGGTGATTTAGGGGACCGATTGAGTCACGCTATGAAGCCCTCAAATGATGGCGAGACGCTATGGGCTGTATGGTGGTCGTCATATTGTTGATGATAGTAAAACAAGTCTGTCACCTTTGTCCTTAAATCTTTAATGGGCTGTTGTTTTTAGGGGTAAAGGGATATATTGAAGTTCCTGCTCTATGTCTGAGGCTTTGAGGTAGAGGGGCACAATGAAGCATCTTCAAGCTCTTAAGTCATGGAGGAATTCTTATCCAAGTTACTTGTAGAATTCTTTAACCTCTTATTGGTTTTTTGTTTTCCTTCATTATCTTGAACTTTTTGCTGAGATCCCTCTACCTTTTTTTCTCTAAATGAAAATGATAGCAATTCAAAAGCTTCAGCTTTGTTCCATTGGTTTTTATTTAGTTGATGTTGTCCTTCAATACTTCTAACTAATGCAAGTCCTTGTAGTTTGGGTTTTTGTTAACGAAAATAACAACATCAATAATGAAATTGTGGTTTATTCACACACATGGATATTATTTTGGCCACAAAGATTCGCATATAACAAGCATTCAAGTAAGTTAATGCTGAATTTTACTCAAACATTGGAGAAAACTGGATTAGGGATGGGAGATCACATGACTAAAGAATGATATTACCGGTTACTTGTCATCAAGGAATCAACTTGGCCCAAATTTTGTCTGTGTTTTAATGATTATATATATATATATATATTTGGTTGCCGAAACAGACAAAACTATGCAACAACAAAATTTTTTAGGTGCATAAAATTCAAAACATGCACATCATAGTAGCATATTACTAAAAACTTATAAATACAAATTGAGAATTCTTAGTGAATGCTACTTTTGAAATTCGGTTCTTCCTAAGGCTGCGTTTGTCTAATTTATTTCGGGCATTCTTGTGGGGTTCATGTGCTTACATGGTTACGAGATGTGGGATGGCTCAGAGCAAGGGGAGGATGGGCACACAATGCCATTCTACACAGACGAAGAACTTCATGAATTGAAGGTCGGGTTGTTGTGGTGGCTAGTCACCCATCCTAGCAACAAGCATCAGGCAAAAGTGTTGTCGTTAATGGAGAACTTCCGAAGCAAAGAGAAGACATTAGGAGACATAGTTGTTAGGACACATGTATATTTATGACTCCTTTTGTATTTCATGAGGATGACCTTCATTTGTTCTTTTGCAAATACCTCTTGATGTAAAGTTAACAAAACAGTTTGACAAATCTTTCTATAATAGTGAAAAGTTGAGGCAAAAGTGTCTTTTATGATATTTGTTCATGATAATGACAAGAGGAATTTTTCATTCTTTTATGATATTTGTTCATGATATGAGGAAAAAAATGCAGTGAAACGCCCGATATTGTTGTTAAAGCCCCCGATATTGTTGTAAATGACCCTTGTTATTGTTGTAAATGACCCCTGTTATTGTTGTAAATGACCCCTGTTATTGCTGTAAATGACCCCTGTTATTGCTGTAAATGACCCATGTTATTGCTGTAAATGACCCCTGATATGGTTATTAATACCCCTTGTTATTGTTGTAAATGACCCCTGATATTGTTGTAAATGACCCCTGTTATTGTTGTAAATGACCCCTGTTATTGCTGTAAATGACCCATGTTATTGTTGTAAATGACCCCTGATATGGTTATTAATACCCATTGTTATTGTTGTAAATGACCCCTGATATTGTTGTAAATGACCCATGTTATTGTTGTAAATGACCCCTGATATTGTTGTTAATGACCCCTGTTATTGTTGTAAATGACCCCTAATATTGTTGTAAATGACCCCTGATATTGTTGTTAATGACCCCTGTTATTGTTGTAAATGACCCCTAATATTGTTGTAAATGACCCCTGATATTGTTGTAAATGACCACTGATATTGTTGTTAATGACCCTGATATTGTTGTAAATGACCCTTATTGTTGTTAACGACCTCTGAAATGACCACGATATTGTTGTAAATGACCCGATATTGTTGTAAATGACCCTCATATTGTTGTAAATGATCCATGTTATTGTTGTAAATGACCCACGATATTGTTGTTGATGACTCTGTTATTGTTGTAAATCAGGGGTCATTTACAACAATAACAGGGGTCATTTACAACAATAACAGGGGGTATTAACAACAATATCAGGGGGCTTTAACAACAATATCAGGAGCGTTTCCAGCTGCATTTTTTTACTCATATCATGAACAAATATCATAAAAGGAAAAATTTCCTATTGTCATTGAATTCAAATTGTCAAGTTAGTATCAGTAGACAATTTACAGAAATACAAATGTTGAAGGTCATTCTCATGAATACAAATTTGTCATAAATACATATGCACGTGTACACAACAAGTGATCAACTACAATGTGTCCTAACAACTATGCCGCCTAATGTCTCATCTACTGGGACTCCTCAATGATGGACAACACTTTTGGCTTTGCACGTGTTGCTTGAAGAATTCTTTAGTGAACCGGAGAACCTTGTGTCCCTTTGTGTAGATTTCATTGTTGTTGCTTCTTCTTATGTTACACCCTTCTTGCTTGTGTACCTACAACAATTGTTAATGAAGTTCAAATAAAATTATCCTTGATCATAAGAATAAAGAGCACACTCCACAATCACAAGTATACATCTATTCTCCGTGAGTAACAAATATACCTTAGAAGAATAATCCTAAAAGAAGAGGGATGTTAAAAACATAAGACCGAATAACAACACAATTGTAGTTTTGCGAAGCTTGATTTAAGAAACATCACATTGATCACTACATCACAATCACATTCAGCATTAGGGCATGCCTTCAAAACCAGAAAACACAAAAGGGCTTTACATGTCTTAATGCTCCCAGAGCCCTTAAAGTTAATAGCTAAAACAAATATCTAAAGTTTATCATTCAAACACCGCCACTAGAGATGTCAAATAGTGTATTCCAAATGCTTCTATCTAGAAGAGCACCAACATGGAACTAGCTAAGAATTTCCTAAAGCATAAAAAAAGTGTTGGATGCATTTTGTTTCAACAATTATTAAGATCATATATTTGCCAATCGTCAATGAGCATATAACCCATGCGTTTGAGAATCCAATAGAATCACGTATTATTTAAAGCTAACCTCAAGTCCAGCACTCTTCACAAGTTCACGAACTTCATGTTTTCTCCCGTCATGAACCTACAAAAATCCAAACAAGAAAGCAGAAGATTTAGGTTCAACTTTCTTCATCTTCATAAAAGTAACATGCTTCAACGAGCAAACAGAGCAAACTAAACCAACAAATCCTATGTAATATACATACATACATGTATATACACACAACTTGTCATTGATTGCCAAAAGCCCAAAAGGAATTCTTCAGCACTGCTTAAGAGGCCTTATAGTTATATTGAGTGTTTGGCATAAAAATGAGCAAGGAATACAAGAACAAGAAGAAAAAAGGATTTGCTATTAATCGGTTCGTGCCATTCATTTTGGACTTCCATCTTGAACATGTTTTCGAAGAGATGCTTGAAATCATTCATGGGTCACTGTCAGCCACAACATATTTGATGGCCAATTAGAATTCATAAATATAATGAGTCTAATCATAATGCTCAAAAAGGGCACCTCCAAGTACTAATAAAACTCATAATTTGCGCATACCCAATGCTTCAAATAATCATCAAATAGACTTATTACAGATTTAGACTCCTTCTCCCGGATGAGCAAATATACTGTCAAAGCACAATAGTGTCACGGTGGTAGGAGAGCATAACATGGACCAAAATTACAAATTCAGCCAAACAAGGATCCTCAAGCAACATACCCTTTTGGGTTGTTCAAAGCAAAATACATCTTTGGGGTGCTTCTTAGGAAGGCGGTTTCCATTGACATAGATAACATCCTTTGCGGGGTCAACTTTAGTCCGCATTTGAAAAGAAATGCTATAAAACCACTATAAATAATTGAATATGATATGAAACATAATAGAAGCAAATACTAAGAAGAAGAAACATTTTTTTCCAGTCGAACATGATTGAAGAAGAAGAAACCAGACGAGCAAGACCCAAAATCAAGATAAACCTTATGTTCTTTATCAATCAAGTAAACAATAAAGCTAAAGTGCATAATGTTTTTCTTGCTTCCAGTATATCTAAATAGCCCCAAAGGACATGATTTAAATGAACAATTACTTTAAAAAAAAGGACATGATTGAAACAACAAAAATATCAGAAAGAGAACAAATGAAACAGAAATGGAATTATGAGATTGAAGTTGGAGCACGAGTTGAGAGGCGAGTGTTGCCGGCCCGGTTGATGCCGCATCAAATGGGAGTGAAACGAATCCGAGCGAGTGAGCGCAAGTGCACGAGAACACGGTAGAGAGATCTGCGAGCGGGGACGATGGTTGGGATAAAAGGGGATCGGGTGATGGAAATGGAAGTGGTGGAGAAAAGGCGTCTGGGAAGGAAGGTAGAAAGGGAAGCATAAGAAGAGCAAGAAGCTTGAGCTAGGGTAAGGGTTTGCTGGTGATTAGTGAAGAAGCAGGGAGAGCCATTTCAAAGTGGTGGTAATAGAGCAAGTGATAGAGAGGATTGCAGTCTTTTTTCTTTGTTTAATTCATGCTGAATTTCGGACTTTTACTAAGGGCATCAATGTAATTTCATTTTCTGACAAAATACCCATCAAGGCCCTAGGGCCATTTGTGGTAGCTGAAAGTGGTTGGGGCCCTTTTTGCAATTTTGGGCCTTAATTGGGCCTTGATATGGATTCTCCCAATTTTTTTTAGGTGCATCCATCGCCCTTAAATATCTTCCTAAAAAATACTTCAGGGCGTTGTATATAATAAAAAATACTCATAATTTACAGAACTTGACTCATTTGGAAAAAATATTTTAGGGTGCTTAGGACACCCAAAAAAAAACACTTTAAGGTGTTATATGCACTATAAATACTTTAAGGTATTGAATATACTTAAAAAAAAATATTTCAAAATAAAATAAATATGCCGACATTCGGTGGTCCTTGATCACCAGTAGCTGAGACAAAGACAATATAGTGTGTATATGTGTGGGCGCGTTTGTTTTTTGCCCCCATCTTGTGAGCAAGGGACAATAGGGAAGCGTAGGGTGGGAGAGCGATGTAGTGATAGCATACTGGCGACGCTTATCCATTTGACGGCTATCTGTAAGTTATGTTGTATGGCTCTGTTTAAGTTTACATGTATTACCGACTCTTTGGTCTTAAGAATGCTGGTTTTAAGAATGAGTGATTGCCCTTCTCCGATCCTTATTGTTCAACCTGAGAGCGGACAGCTAATGCGTTCCGCTTATTAAATGAACAGGGTTCTATGGCCGGTCTACGACCCCTGGATGCTAAAGGCGTCTTTGGGGTGATCTCGTAGTTCCTACGGGGTGGAGACGATGGGGTTGGTCAATGGATTTTCTTTCATTTTACCGCATTTCACTCAAAGGGTACTAAACTATGTAAAAAGGCAATTTTATTAACAAATATAAATAATTAAATGCATGCAAAAAAAAAAAAAATTAAAGGCCAATTTCATTCATGTTCTCTTCTTGCTTCCAACTTTGATGCTTCTACCAATAAGGTTGGATCTAGTAGAAAGAGTTAGTTCCTCATAAACCAAAATTTGAATCTCCACTAAAAGATGTGACTATATTTAGTGTCCGACAATGACCCAAACATTATTATTTTCAATAGGAAGATGAAAAAAAAAAAAAACTTTAATACCCCCCGCGTCATAGCTCATATATAAGCCATCGGTGGCCCTAGTCTTCACCGCTATCCTCAACTCCACATTCCTAATTTACCATTAGCACACAGATATTTTATTGAAAAATAAAGGAGCACAGGAAAAAAAGTAAAAATTATTATATAGTGTGTGTGCCCATATTTGTGTTGGTATATGCAAGTAATAGCACGAGTAATTTCATGTTAACTTTGAATGTTTTTCTTAAATTTTCTTTTCAGTAGGTCTTTTATTGATCTCAATTTCTCCTTAACAAAATTGAACGGCACGCGGTCTAATAAAAAAGTCACACTATGAGTACAATACTTGTATGGATGTGGAGCAACATGCTTAAGTAATCAAGCAATAAAGTTTTTTATATTTATCAAATTTTTCTTAATTTATTACCATGCTTTATTAATTGTAATTAAATAGAAGATGGAATGAACAAATTAAAAAAAGATAATTAAAGTGTTTTAGAAAATATATGTCATATTAACTAATATAACTAACTTCTTCAATCTAAGCTAACTATATCTTATATTAAAAAAATGATAGGATATTGTCACTACCATTTTTTGTCACTACCAATGTCACTACCACTTTTTCACCGTTAGATCAGAATCTCAATAGGAGAGAGAAATGATAAAGGTATATGAGATTCTGATCTAACGGTGAAAAAGTGGTAGTGACATTGGTAGTGACAAAAAATGGTAGTGACAATATCCTATCTCTAAAAATAAAATTAGAGTAAATACTCTTTCTTGTCCCTGACAAAAAACATGGACCCCATTTTGGTCCCTGACAAAAAAAAGTCCTTTTTAGTCTATAAAAAGGACGAATAAGGGTCGATTGGTGGACATTTTGATCCCTCACAAATTTTCAAAATGTCATTTTTAGTCCCATAAAAAGGACGAATAAGAGTTTTTTTTTTTTTGTTAGAGACCAAAATAGTGTCTGTGTTTTTTGTCAGGGACTATAAAGAGTATTTACTCATAAAAATATAAGTGAAGAAACTAGTTTTTGTAACTGAATAAGATTTTAAGAAGGACAAACATAATTAAAAAAATAGAGGAGAGTATCGACGTGGCGTTATATTATAATTCCACCGAGAGAATATTGGGCATCCATCATCATGTGTCAGCGAAGGGTAAAAAAAAGTAAAGTGATCACATCTGCTTTTGTCCCCCAAAAGCCAAAAGGTGATCTTCATTGATTTGTGAGTTCCAGAATTCGCTGGCCAAAAAAAAATATATATATATTTGTGAGTTCCAGAAGTCGACAAGAATAACGATCTCATAGCTTGACACGTGGCTACTGCCATATAGCCCCCCGCGGTCCAGTTCCATTGTTTCTTTACAGCTAATCATCTATCTCGTTGGGCTTCATTGTCAATTAATTGTATTTGTAGCATTAGTTTAGTGGTGGTTAAGAATAGTAATTGGAGCTTTAAAATTAATTTTTTATTATAATTTACTGAGTTTTATTTCAATTTATATGAAAAAACGTTTTTTTGGACTATAAACGTGATCTTAAATCAGTGGCGGAGCTAGGTTTTTAAATTTGTGTGTGCACAATTAGCGCTGCCCCCGAATTTTTTTTTTAAAAGAAAGTTTTAAATGCATAAAAAAAACAAATGAATATAAACAATAAAAGAAAAGAAAACTTCAACTTAACATAAAAAAATAATAATCAAAACTAACATTTACATCATAACGATTACAAAGGAAGATGACAGGATAAATCACCTGTTCCATTCTTTTCAATTCAGCCTCTTTAGCTTAAAGCTCCTTCTCCCTTCCTTTTACATCCTGAAGAAGATAAGAAAATAAGTAAATCTGTGCCATCAAGAACTTTTAAATAGAATAATTTTAAAATTCAACTCAATGTATTGAAAACTTATTTCACCTTGGAGGAATTGAGAAGAATATCAATAGTTGCCCCACGATCATAAGGCTCAGGAGGAAGGGGTGAGAGCTTAGATATTGCAGAAGGGACAGTTGCCGAGTTCTGCCAATTAAGCAAGAATAAGTAAAGGTAATGAACCAACCTACATTACCATTTTTTGCCTTCTAAGCAATTATAAATCATAGAGGTTTTCATTCTAGGATCTCCAAAGAGATGCAAGAGATCTATGATAGAACATTCATGGAGACATCAAATAAGACATAGCTCCAAATAGAAAAGTGATCATTTCAAGGTATCACTGAATTTTTTTAAGCCAAAAACTCAGTAGAATGAAACAAAATAACAAATAAAAAATAAAAAACACAGTCCAATAGCAAGCACATCCTACCTAGACATCAACAAAAAGTAAAGATAGTCAGCTAAAAACCTTAAAAGATTAAAATTGTGAGATAATAGGGATAAATGACAAAAAAGAATTCAAATTGACGCACAAAATGATAAGTTTCCTGACAATAGGTCCTCTCCCTTGCTGCACCTTGGAAAAAAGGAAATCATCTTTACATTCCTAGGTCCCAAATACTTAAAGGAAACTTTTGGCAACATCATCCTTACCTCATATATGGTTCTCTCATCCGATTGCCCTATCTTTGTTTGTTCTAGTTCTCTGAAGACTTGCATATTACAATATTGTAAGACATAGTATTAAATAGCAAGAATGAAATAACCCTAAAATCAAATTCATTTGACAGAATATAGTTCTAGTTCACCCAAAAAGGGGCAAAATGCAAACAAACCAAAAGTGAATTAAAAAATGCATACCTTTGCTTCAACATACTTCCATGTCACATATAGATGATGCTTTTCACCCCAGGCATTAGCTGATGGAAGATTCGTAATGTTATCTTGAGCCTGAACAAATAAATAGGGAAAACAAGAAAATGTATCCTGATTAAATGCACCTATTTTATAGCACTGAAGACCAAATACATATACAACAATGAAGAATAAACAGATATTTGCCTCAGGAAAAGAATGTTAAACAAGAAGAATCAAAGAGAACAAGGCGAAAATTCCCATTAAAAATAAAGGAAATTAAATAATTAAACTATCAATTACTAAGTGACTCAAAATATAGTAAGCACCAACTTGACAAATTTGGATATTTATCACTTAAAAGGATCACTTTCCCAGTGACTTAATATACTCAAAAGCAGGGTGAGATTACTTTCAGGAAAACAGAAAATGCATGTACCGAACAAAGATCAGGCAAAATAACCTCATGCAATGCAAAGCTAGGACAAAGTGATCTAGAAGACTTGAAGTGTTTAACAATTAGTATACTTTCAAACAAATTTATACAGGATCATGGAATCGGCAAGTTTATATGCAAATAAAATTTAGCAGCCAATCCAGTAATGAAGGCAAACAAAGGGATGCACAGCTAGCGCTCATTTAAACCTTAATGCAAGAGAACTATGTTAGAATGGAAGACAGAGAACCCTAATACACCTAAATCAGCAAAAGATATAGGACAAGGCGACGGTGGAAGACAGAGAAGCAGATCTGTGCATTGGTAGGAAGTAAAGACAGAATCGAAAATTACCTCAGAAAGAATCTAGACGGAGAGGGGGGATCTGGAAGTGCTGATGGTGAACGCTAGCGGAGAGCGACGGCGGATGATCTGGAGCCGAGAGCGGAAGCCATGACGGTGGACGATTAGCCAATCGAAGAGAATGGAGAGATCGATCGAAATTTTGGGGGGGGGGAATGGAGAGATCGATCGAAATTTGGGGGATGGAAATGGGAAAAAGGGGAATGGAAGGATCGATCGAAATTTGGGGGGGGAGGATGGAAATGGGAAAAAAAAAGGATAAGTGGAAGATTGAGATTCGAACCGGTGACCTATAGTTAAATGTGCAGAGTCTTAACCAACTACACTACTAATATATATTGTCACTAAATTCTTTTAACTTATATATATTTGTTTTATGGGTGCACTTGCCCCCATTGGAACAAGTGTGGCTCCGCCACTGTCTTAAATAAACACTTGCATTTTACGTATGACAAAAAAATAAACCTCACATTCTCCAAATAAGTATCAGGGCTATATACTCATCTCTTATAGATATAAAGATTACAGTTAAATTGGAACAACTCATAGCCAGTTGTTCTCAAGTCCTAACACTTGATGGTATGTGGTTAAAATTTAAATATTAATTAAGGGAATTGTCGTTCAAAAACTATTATTTATGATAACTTTAATAAAAATCAATAACTTTTTTATTTTTTTAATTTGGATATATTTTTCTGAATTTAATACCGGAGACTATGAATGCGAAATGGAGGCGTGGATGTTATGCAGATTATGAAGTTAGCTCTCAATAATAGAGGCTACGCGTCTATGCCTATGAGAACACCAAAAATCCTAAATGGAAAGAAATACTACCAAGCGAGATACCATTAATTAATTGAGTAATAACATTGTTTTGTGCTAAACCTAGTAATGAAGCAACCGGTTTGGTATGAAATAAATGTGATCGTGGTTAATTAGTTAACAGAATATGGCATCTACAACAGTGAGGGGTGGGGATCATTCTGGCCGCTGAGGGCCCACTCTCACCCTTCCCTTAGTATCTCTCGAAAGGTTTCATAATCCAAAGTAGCCACCTGTCTCCTCCTCCTTCAATCATTCCTTTTTTAATGGGTAAATGAGCAAAAATACACATGTACTTTATTCTGGAGAGTGCCCAGCACTATATGCTTTTTTTGGGAACAAAAATACACATGTGGTTACAATTTAGGGGCAAAAGTCACACTTTCTCTTAATAGGAAAACGTTGACCGTTAAAATGTAACATTTTGACTAACATTGATGATGTGGATGCTGATTTGGCAGATAAAGGAGTATCTGAAAAAAAAAAAGTATTTTTGGATCTGCCCTATTTCTTCTTCCCCAATATTCGAACACAATGGATAAGAACAAGGTGATCTTCATTTTGTTTTGGTTGCCCAGCGAGTTTGTCCTTTTCCTGGATGAAAGTGGAAGACTACTTATAAGTAAAGATATGATAATCTTCCTTCCCCACCTAGAATAGGATTTTGAATCTCCAGGTCTGGGAAAAGCACTAACCTAACTTGAATATTTCTTCTTCCCCAATATCCGATCTGAATAGCTCGACGATTCTCTCTTGTTCATCGGCGTCCAACACCTCGTCGCTCCTGCTTGGCTTCATCGCCGACCACTGTCCCACCATTGTTCCTACTTTCTGCAAGTCTAGCCCTGTGTTTGAAACACCTCATCGCTCTTGTTCCTGCTTTCTGAAAGTCCAGATCTGGAAATCTGGTGTGTTCCGTTTCTCTGCTCAGATCTAGAAATATGGTGCGTTTTCGTGCAATGCCTCGTCGATTGATGGTTGATAATTGATAAATCACTCAAAAATTATATGCCTCTGTTTCAATTTTTTCTGAGTTGTGCTTGGTTATTGCAATTCGAAGGGGTGCTTGGCCGACAAACCTATGCTCCTCCGTTTCTAAGCTGTGCTTGGCCATTCAATTATTTCCTTGCCTCTGTCTTGAACGGCGATCATTGGTTTGTCATTGGGGCCAGATACGATCTTGAATGGCCTGTGCTTCACATTTCTCTGAATAGAAGGATTTCCTGGGTTTGCGAAGACGATGGTATTTTCTGGTTTTTTTTTTTCAGATACTCCTTTATCTGCCAAATCAGCATCCACATCATCAATGTTAGTCAAAATGTTACATTTTAACGGTCAATGTTTTCCTATTAACAGAAAGTGTGACTTTTTCCCCTAAATTGTAACCACATGTGTATTTTTGCTCTCAAAAAAGCATATGGTGCTGGGCGCTTCCCGGGGTAAAGTACATGTATATTTTTGCTCCTTTACCCTTTTTTAATCCTAATACTCCTCTTAATTGTTTAATACATTAATTACCAATTCTCACAAACTAATAAAAATATTATTATGATTCTATTTATAAGTTCAATTTAACTAATTCTCACATACTAAAGATAGTTAATTAACTCATTAATTATGAGTTAAATTTTTAATTTTATCCTTATTTATGATTGGTTTCAAAAGTTAACATCTCAATAAGTTCTTTTTGTTTATTGTAATTAATAGGGGCAAAATTGTTAAAAATGCATTTATTATTCTGAAATTGGACTTATATGTCAGAGTGGTAGTTAAAGACATTAAAGTTGTCCTAAATTTAAGTACCACTCTGGTCCTATTTATAAGTCCAGTTTGACCAAATCTCACATAGCAAGGAGAGGTAGTTGATACAATGATTATGGGGGTAAATTTTCAATTTTGCCCTCATTTATGATTGGATGTTTTTCAATTGTTTATTCTCTCTCTATCTTTATGGGTATAATTAATATTGGTAAAATTGTCACAATCTAATTTAGTACATGAAACTGGACTTATAAATATGACCAAATTTTTTTGGTCAAACTGGACTTATAAATAGGATCAGAGTGGTAATTTTCAGTATTATTATTACTAACTAACTACACTAAACTTAAATATCATATTAATCATTATTTTCTCTCACTACCCTTATTAGATAAAAGCAGACATGGACAAATAAAATAAATGCACCCTGAGAACTTGCAAGTTTCTTGTAGAAACAACTAATAATATTTGTTAGTTGATGCTATATAATAAAGATTAGATAAAATAGTATTTATTTGTTTATTTCTAACATATACTCCCTCTAGTCCTTAATAAATCACCAACTAACAAGTGCTCTTGGTTTTTTTTATAAGGCACTTGTTAGTTTTCAATGTTCATTACATAATTTTTTCCGTGTATACCCATATTTAAAAGGGGAGTGAGAGAGTGATAATTAATACGATATTAGAGTTTAATGTAATTAATAAGGTAAAATTGTAAATCATTTGAATTTTAGGACAAATTTAATGCTTTTAACTATTTTTATTGGTTTGTGTAAATTGTTAATTGATGTCTTGTAATAAAGACTAGAGGGAGTATATATATATATATATATATATATATATATAAGTTTGAGTCTCACGAGGTCTTGATTCAGAAAACGGCGGAAGAGTGAGTAAAGAAACACCCGCTTTTGGGACTTTTTGGTATGAGGGATTTAGGGAGGAATGGAGGAGAGAAAAAATTCTTATGAATTGGATTTAAAAGATTAGAAAAGTGCGGTTAAAGATTTTTAAATATTTTTTCTTACTCTTTTATTTTATATCTTATCTTCATACAAATTTTATAACCCACTTCTCTAATTTTTTAAAATCTAACTCTTAAAAGTTATTCCTCCCCTCCCTTTCCCTCCTACCAAATAGATTAGTGTCAAGTGGTTGGTCCGACCAATTCATTGTTTATTCATAATTTTCTGAATTTAAAAATTTATATCTAATTCTACATATTTTCAAAAATTACAAATTAAGGTTCTATAGAAAAATCTTGAGATGTATACTTTCTAATTTTAACGGAATTATAAAAAAATATCATCATTTGATCCTAAAAAATTGTTAAATTCCAAAATTATTCCAAAAAAATATTATCGTTCAAGTTCACTTTCTCACTGTCAGGCTTCGAGTTAGCTCTGGTTAGACTCCGATCTGATCCACTACTCTTGACCTACTATCCAGACAGGTTCAGTGGCCGGTCCGAATTTAGTAACCTTAGTGTTAAGGGATATGATGGGTAGAGGTAAGGAGGAGATGAGGAAGAATGTGGAAATTTTTTAGGACATATGGTATACATTTCCCAGAGAAATTTGTCATAAGCGAACACATTTTATCCCGTTGAAATTTTTTAATGAAAACCTACACTTACATTTTGAAAAATTGTTATTCCAGTCCTTAATGTGAGAATAAGTAGATAAATTTGTTTTGATTTTAAATGTAAAATTTTAATTCACTTTTATTTCTGAAGTTTATTTTTTTCTTCTAAATTCTCCATATTAACCAAAAATGTTAAGGGATTTTTTTTCCCATTCCCTCATAGATCAAATCCTGCTTGAAATCTCAGAGCCTACTATTTTAATTTTAAAAAAACAAAAGAAAGGAGTATATTACTTATGAACCACGCAAGAGTTTCTTGTGTCTTCTTTTTTAACTTCATTTTATGCTTTGATTAAAAACTGATATTGGGCATAAAAGGAATTCCGTGTCAGTCATGATCTTTAACCAATAGGATTATGAAAAATTTATATGTTACTGTCACCTGGTTCATCACTTGCATTGCAAAAGAAACATAAATTGTATTCAAACTATCAATGATGGGGGATGTGACTTAAAGTACGATTTCATATTTTAATTTGGAAAAATAATTTTCAGAGTCCTTTTAACACTGACAATTCTAAAAAAGACTCCAATATTCTGATAATCCCAAAAAAGGTTCCAGGGCTTTTTCTGGGATTTTCAGAATCTTGGGTGAGTTGTTAAAGAGGCTGATATAGTTGTTAACGGGTAGGTCTTTAACAACTAAATCAGCCATGTTAACAACACTTTTGCTAACAACTAAATTAGTACATTTAACAACTATATCATCCCCGTTAACAACTCACCCAAGATTCTGAAAAATCCAAAAAAGGCCCTGAGACCTTTTTTAGAATTATCAGAATCTTAGGGCCTTTTTTAAGATTGTCAGTGTTAAAAGGTCCTAAAAATGATTTTCCCTTTTAATTTGTCTCCCTTGATGAAAAGTCCCATAATTTTATCCGTAAATAATATTTTAAAGTAATCTGGAAACTAACAAACTTACTTTTGGGACGTCACATGGAGTGGTAATTAATAAAAACAGGGGTAGGAAAAATAAATATATTTTTTTTTGTTGACAAAAGAAGATCAATATGTCCATTTTGCGTTCACTTATTTTCACAACACATTGACTAATAGATTCTCTTGACCGAACATTGATTAACTAATTTGTTTCAAATAAAGGTTTAATTATCTTATTGTTTTATTCTTGATATTTTACTCTAAGAAATGCATATACATTTTCTAATTATTAATTACTTGCATTTCTGAAGTAAAATAAAATTTGTTGCCACCGTACATTTTAAATAATAAAAATAACAGACTGATAATTGTTAATTATTAATATGATATAATTAGTAGTAGGAGTGATAATAATATAAGCAATTATTGAGCTGCCTAACAAAGCAACATGACCTGATTGCCAATTGCCAGCTTTGTTCCTGAGCGTATTCATTGTGCTAGGACTTGAGATTTCTCACTCACACTTTCATGACCAGAAAAGGAAAAAATAAAATAAAAAGGGAAAAAAAAAACAAAAGGGGAAGAGTTCTTAGCTTTTACGAGTACTCAACTTCTAAAATAGTATCTTCCAAAAAATCGCAAAAATATTATTTTAATTTATAAAAATAATAAAAATCTGAAATTTAACCATATATTATGTATATTTTTTTATTAATATAAATCGAAATAAAATTAAAAATTAAAATTAACATAATCGTTAAGAGGCACACGTCCCGCGAATACCGTCCCCAGTCTCGGTCCGTTCATTTCCAGACGTTTCTCGCGGAATATTCCTTTTTTTGGGGGATTTTTTTTAATATCTGTTTTGTTTTTTTTGGCCGAAGGTTCTTCTCCTTCAATTTCAATCTAGAGTCTCTCTGGACAGTTTCTGCGGGAGGCCATAGTAGTAGTGTCCGAATCTTCACTATAAATCTCTCTTCCTGCAAGTAGCTGCAGAGGAGGAGGAGGAGGAAGAAGAAGAGGATATGGCGGGAAACGACTGGATAAACAGCTACTTGGAGGCGATACTGGATGTCGGACCTGGTCTCGATGATGCCAAATCCTCTCTACTACTCAGAGAGAGAGGTAGATTCAGTCCCACTCGCTACTTCGTTGCCGAGGTCATTTCTGGTTTCGATGAGACCGATCTCTACCGCTCATGGGTTCGGGTACTACTCTACTACTTACTCTATCTCATTCTGATTTCATCATTCTTATTCTCTATGACAGTTTACCTGATGTTCTTGGAATTCATTGCTTGCTGTTTTGCTGTGGTAGGCTTCAGCTACGAGGAGTCCCCAGGAGAGGAATACTAGATTGGAGAATATGTGTTGGAGGATTTGGAACTTGGCTCGGCAAAAGAAGCAGGTTCTATTAATGTTGTTTCACGTTGATGCTCATTTGTAATTCCATTTTATTAATTGATTCAGTGACTCGGACGTGAATTCAACTTGGTTGCTGTATCTGATTCTTGTATGGTCATTCTGGCGTTAGGATAAAAAAAATTGTTTAGTCTGCCTGTTTGTTGGTTGAGTGAAGTAGAAAATTAACTTATTCTGAGCCTCCTTCTTCCCTAGTAGATCAGTTTCAAGTAATGGGCTCTTCAGTTTCTGATTTTCAGGCTGATGTTTTGGATCGCAGGTAAAGTGGTTTGGTGTGTTTTGGGAATATGGTTTTCCCTTTTTTCCTTCTTTGGGCTAAACTTTATCGTTTTCTGGATTCTTCTTATCATTGTGTCTTATATCAACTAAAACAGATTAGCAATTTCGGAAATTTTTATTGTATTTGTGAAATTACGCATGGTGCGAGGAGACAATAATCGCCTTGGGGTATTGTATCTCTGTCTCATTCTTAATAAGATATTCTCTTTTATTTTATAGCTTGAGAACGAGGATGCACAAAGATTGAATAAACGTCATCTTGAACGTGAAAGAGGCCGCAGAGAAGCAACTGCTGATATGTCAGAGGACTTATCAGAGGGAGAAAAAGGAGATCCAGTGAGTGATGTTTCAGCTCATGGCGATAGTACAAGAGGAAGACTTCCTAGAATCAGTTCTGCTGATGCTATGGAGACATGGGCTAACAGTCAAAAGGGGAAGAAACTTTATATTGTACTCATAAGGTTCGAATTGCACTTTAGAGTTTCTTGTTCATAGTAATTCTTATAAACATTAGATATTAAATGATTCGGTTGCTCACTTTGTTGTGCTCTTTATACCACATGGACTATTATGTGGTATTCTTAACATCAATCAGAAAATGACTGGATGAAAAGCACTGTAAACATTTTCCTGATAAACATTAGTGAATTTTGTTAGTGCGCACGGTCCAGTTTCTTTTGCGTGCATAATTTGATTATTTCTTAGTTTAACAGCTAGTATATTTGCAGCATTCATGGTCTAATAAGAGGTGAGAATATGGAGCTTGGACGGGATTCTGATACTGGTGGTCAGGTAATACTTATGTTTTTATATTTTTTATTTCATATTAATAATAATCTGGTTTCTTTTATAACATCATAATTCTCCACTCTTTACAATATTTTGATATCTACATGGTCAAGTGTGAAACTAAAATGTTTGCTTTCATCTTCTACTAAATAGGTTAAGTATGTTGTGGAACTTGCAAGGGCCTTGGGCTCAATGCCAGGAGTTTATAGAGTTGATTTGCTAACTAGACAAGTGTCATCACCGGATGTGGATTGGAGTTATGGGGAGCCAATAGAAATGTTGACTCCAAGAAACCAAGATGATTTAACAGATGAAAGGGGAGAGAGCAGTGGTTCTTATATAATTCGCATACCCTTTGGTCCAAGGGATAAATACATTCCCAAAGAACATCTCTGGCCTTACATTCCTGAATTTGTTGACGGTGCTCTTGGCCACATCATACAGATGTCAAAAGCTCTTGGGGAGCAAATTGGTGGTGGGCATGCTGTCTGGCCTGTTGCCATTCATGGACATTATGCAGATGCAGGGGACTCTGCTGCTCTTCTATCTGGTTCTTTAAATGTTCCAATGCTTTTCACTGGCCACTCCCTTGGTAGGGATAAGTTAGAACAGCTTCTGAAGCAAGGTCGGCTATCAAGGGATGAAATAAATTCAACATACAAGATTATGCGTCGGATAGAAGCTGAGGAATTAGCCCTTGATGCTTCTGAAATAGTCATAACAAGCACTAGACAGGAAATAGAACAACAATGGCGTTTGTATGATGGCTTTGATCCTGTAGTGGAGCGCAAAATACGAGCAAGGATCAGGCGTAATGTGAGTTGTTATGGTAGATTCATGCCTCGCATGGCGGTGAGTATCAGATCATAATTAAATGGTTTTCTGTTCATTGGATGCTACACAAATTTGGGTCCCACCACGTCATTTCAAAGTGTGACTTGTGTCTTTGACCTCCAATGTAGAATGCCTATTGTACGGTCAATGGTTTCTCTTGGAGGCATAACACTATTTTACCTTTGTTTTAGACATAATTGAGTTACCATGATTTTGACTTACAGTTTCCAGCTCTCTAGAGTTAGATTTCATGTCTGCTGTTTGCTTGCCTCTGCACTCTCTAGTGAGATATAATAAGTTTATTTTACTTAAGTTTGGGCCTTCATGTAGATCATTGCACCCGGTATGGAGTTCCATCACATAATTCCACATGATATAGAAAATGAACCCGACGGAAGTTTGGATCATCCTGCCCCCCAAGATCCACCTATTTGGTCTGAGGTTGGTTCAAAATATGTTTTAGATCTCTTTTGATGCTTCCAGGATAATTAGCCTTCCTAAAATTCTACTTTATATGATTTATCTGAGGTTAGAATGTTCTGTTTCTAGATGCAATGCAAATGTTAAATTTATGCCAATTTAAACTTGCTATCTAGATAATGCGGTTCTTTACCAACGCCCGCAAGCCAATGATCCTTGCCCTTGCTAGACCAGACCCCAAAAAGAACATCACAACTTTGGTGAAAGCATTTGGAGAATGCCGTCCCCTACGAGAACTTGCAAATCTAGTACGGATAATCTTTCTACACATGTTCAAGTATAATTTCTTCATTTTCTGTCCGGCTGACTTGGGTTACCTGTCTGATCATTGTTTTTGCCCGCTTTTTGTTTTTAATTTTTTTTTTCCAGACATTAATTATGGGTAACAGAGATGGCATTGATGAAATGTCGAGCACAAGTGCCTCTGTTCTTCTCTCAGTAATTAAGCTGATTGACAAGTATGATTTGTATGGGCAAGTGGCATATCCAAAACACCACAAACAATATGAAGTCCCTGACATATATCGTCTAGCTGCAAAGACAAAGGTAACTCCACCTCTTTGGTCTTTATTTGACACTATGTGTGTGAATGCAATCTGTTTGTCTTGTAAATATTTACCTCCTCCAGTTCGCTTCATTTTGTAAGAACTAATCTGTTAGACATACTAGAATGGTTGCCTCATTTATTGGCATATCTGAAAGTGAACATGTCAAAAATCTATTGTTCATAAAGAAAACCCTGTTAACTTTTGATACAAGTATTTCTGTTTTTTTCCTCTATTAAAACATATGACTTAAATATAGCATATGTGAATCTATCTGAATATTAGTACATGTGCACTTCTCTCTTTTTCTTGTGCAAAGCTTATCTTATTCATTTTACATTTCATTCATGTGTTTTTATGCAGGGTGTTTTTATCAATCCAGCTTTTATTGAGCCATTTGGTCTTACCTTGATTGAGGTGACTTTTGGAACCTTGGAAGGATTTATTTTCTTATTACATGATTACTTGATAAGTCATTAATATATGCCTAGCTGTTGACCAGGCAGCTGCTTATGGTTTGCCAATTGTTGCAACGAAAAATGGAGGTCCTGTTGATATTCATAGGGTATGCTGAATCATTGGTAGTTTATGTATTTCCCAGAAAAGCTTTCCTTGGAAACTTTCATGACTGCTTGGTCATTAATGCAGGTACTTGACAACGGTCTACTTGTGGATCCCCATGATCAGCAGTCTATTTCAGATGCTCTTTTGAAGCTTGTTAGCAACAAGCAATTATGGGCAAAATGTAGACAGAATGGGTTGAAGAACATTCATCTTTTTTCATGGCCTGAGCATTGCAAGACTTATCTGTCTAAAATAGCCACTTGCAAACCAAGATATCCGCAATGGCTGCGAAATGATGATGGAGCTGAAAGTTCTGAATCGGAATCACCAGGTGATTCCTTGAGAGATATACATGATTTATCTCTAAACCTGAAGTTTTCATTGGATGGAGAGAAGAGTGGAGGTAGTGGAAATGACAATTCCATGGAGTCTGAAGGAAATACAGCTGATAGAAAAACTAAACTGGAGAATGCTGTGTTGTCATGGTCAAAGGGCATCTCCAAGGACGCACGGAAAGGTGGAGCTACAGAAAAATCAGATCAAAATACAAATGCTGGTAAATTTCCGCCACTGAGGAGGAGGAAGCGTCTGTTTGTCATTGCAGTGGACTGTGATACTACTGAAAGTCTTCTTGAAACCATTAAAGTGATATTTGAGTCCGCAGAAAAGGAAAGGGCTGAAGGCTCTGTTGGGTTCATTTTGGCAACATCCTTCACAATATCTGAGATACACTCATTTTTGGTCTCGGGTAGCTTGAGCCCTGATGATTTTGATGCTTATATTTGCAACAGTGGCAGTGATCTTTACTATCCATCCCTCACTTCTGAAGATCGTGCCTTTGTGGTTGACTTGTATTATCACTCACACATTGAATACCGTTGGGGTGGGGAAGGGCTGAGGAAGACTTTGGTACGTTGGGCAGCATCAATAACTGATAAGAAGGATGAGACTGAGGAGCAAATTGTGCTTCCTTCTGAGCAGCTTTCTACTGACTATTGTTATGCTTTCAAGCTGCAAAAGCAGGGAAAGGTAACTCTTCTTTCTGGTTATTTATGATTGTGTGAAAAATATCACCCTTAGCTTTAAGGTTCTAAATTGATTTATATGTTAAGTGTCTCATATTCAAATAAATATATGTATTATAGAAAATTTTATAATCATTCTGTGCTGGTTCTGTGTTTTTTATTTGTTCTCTTCAAAATATTTTTTGTCTGACCATTCCATAAAATTTCATCGTTCCTTTTATCTTACAGGTTCCCCCTTTGAAGGAGCTCCGGAAGCTTCTCAGAATCCAGGCTCTACGTTGTCATGTTATTTATTGTCAAAATGGCACAAGAATGAACGTAATTCCAGTGCTGGCATCTCGTTCCCAAGCCCTCAGGTATTGTTTAAGCTTATTGCCAATGGTCTGCTTCGACAAATGTTGGTAAATTAACTTTTTGCGTTGTTTAGTGATTAAAGGGTGCGCAATACAGCATTGACTTCTCATATTCTGGGATAGAACTATGCATCTATTAAAGCAAAGCTTCTATGGAATTGTGTTCCACTGTCTGTGCCAGCATATGTATTCCTGACATGAAAACAATCCTAGTTCATGAATAGTTCATTTTTGATAGGCTTATGGTATAAGGTGCAAGCACCTGGTTTCCTTAATGGTATTTAAATTAAGCATCTGGAATCTGGGAACTATTTTTCTTTTCCCTGATAACATAATATCCTCTATTGACTATCACACATGACAATATAATTGCACAAATTTATTGCAATCTGCTTGACTCGATCAAATTCTCATCTAGGTACCTCTATGTTCGATGGGGTTTTGAACTGTCGAAGATGGTGGTGTTTGTGGGAGAATGTGGCGAGACTGATTACGAGGGATTGCTTGGCGGTCAACACAGAAGTGTTATACTGAAGGGAGTTGGTAGTAGCGCAATCAGCCAACTCCATAACAACAGAAGCTATCCTCTATCAGATGTCATTGCACTGGACAACCCCAACATTGCTGAGGCTAGTGATGGTAGCAACGGTGCCGATATCCGATCCCTGATAGAAAACGTAGGATTTCTCAAGGACTGAGAATAAATCTCTTCTCAGCCATGTCTCTTCTGTGAAACCTATCTTCGTTCTCGTTTTTGTTCTTGAAAATGCTGACAAAGTCCTCCTCCGGCCTCCTTGCAACGTGCATAGGCATTCTCTCTTACCTACCTCCTCACCCCATGAAGCTTGTTTTGGCCCCTATATGTTACCTGCACCTGTACATATACTTTTCAATAAAAGATCAACTTCCATTTCCATCAGTTCGCCACGTGGACGTTGTTACGACTTTTCTCTGATCTCAGTGTCACTGAAAGTACCTGTCTTGCACTCTGTTTTCAAATTTATCCTTTCTCTGCTTTATTTACAATGGCAGCTTAAGATGTTGCACAATAAGAAACAAGCATATATATATATAAGAGATTCATTCCCAGATCGATTGTCAAGCTGTAATAGAAGACTCTGTTGGGATGAATGACGGGTTATTTACAGTTGTTATGTTATATAAAGAAACCAGATTGGTTTCCTTACAGACAAGTGATGCCTTGAAAATTCATTTGGTTTATTTGTACTGCGTTGTGAATTTAACACAGAAATATATTATTCATCATTCACTCAAGAGTCAAGACCACCCACCTTTCAATTACGTGATCCATAATATATGTCTGTCGTGTAATTTTCGTTAGCCCATGAACTGGGGAAATGTATGTTATTCGTCATTCGATGTGGATTGTTTCAGGTTTCAGGGGCATTGTAAAACGAGGATGAGTGTTACTGAAAATGTCTCAAAAGCTCCCTCCGTTCATAGGAGGCAGAGGAACATGAAGAAGCACCGTTTAAGATACACAAAAATGTATAAAATTGCATAACTTCAGCATGATCAGGATCACCTAAAGAAGTGAAAAATTATGGCTAAACTTTTAAAAACCATTGATCATGTGTATTATCATTACCCTTTTGTTTTATCAATTCCATCCACTAGGATAAAATAGATAACACCATACTTTCCCAGCAGATTCATTTGCCTTCAAAAACTGGGCAAGCAATGTCTTTGAAAAGGTAGTTAAGATTTAAGAACAGTAATAACGGCATATAACTTCCAGATCGAGGTTGGATGGCTTAGCATCCCATCAATAAATACTTACTGGAGCCATTACCCTATCCAAGCTCATCAAAGTCCCAAAGATCTCTGAAGTAAATGGGTGAGTCTCATCATTGACTCCAAATTTTTCATAACCTGATTCCAGCTCAATGGAGCTATACCCAATTGGCTTCCTAATTTCTTTTTCTCTGATCAATGTCCTCAATCTTGATGCCTCCTTCCACCGACCTGCATCTTCATACATTTGTGCCAGAATTACATAACGCCCTGCATTATTAGGATCCAACACAAAAAGCTTCTCAGCAGCAAATTCAGCCAGTTCTATATTCTTGTGTATTCTACAAGCACCCAACAAGGCACCGTACACATTTTTATCTGGTTGAATGGGCATAGAGTTAATAAGCTCCACAGCGTTATCTAAATAGCCAGCTCTCCCCAAGAGATCCACTGCACAAGCATAATGTGCTTCATTTTTCTTAACTCCATAAGCTTCCATCGTTTGAAACATGTCCCAACCTTCTGCTAGCATACCTGCATGACTACAAGCAGATAACAAAGACAAAAACATAACCCCATCGGGGCGTATGCCAGCTTCAACTAGTTGTCTAAACATACTGAGTGCCTCATGTGCAAAACCATGCATCCCATAGCATCTAATTATAGCATTCCACACAAAAATATTTCTCTCGGGGTCGGAGATTCGGTCGAAGATGGCTCTTGCTATGTTTATATAGCCACAGTTTGAATATAAGGATATGAGACCATTGCTTAAAGCAGCATCAAGTTTCATTCCTGACTTTACAATGTAAGAATGAATCCAAAATCCTGCTTGGATATCTGCAGCCTGAGCAAATGCTGGAAGAACAGTTACAAAAGTGGTATTATCAGGAGCACCAGTGACATCACTCCTCAAAAGAGCATAGAAAATCTTGATCGCTTCATCCATATATCCATTTGTGGCATATCCTGAGATCAAGGAATTCCAACTAACTACGCATCTTTCAGGAATCCCGTCAAATATTCTTCTAGAGATTTCAACATCCTTACACTTAGCATAAAACGTCACAAGAGCGTTCCCAACATACAAATCAAAGTCCAAACCAGATTTCACAACATGTCCATGAATCACTTGACCCTTTTTATAAGCTTCCTCTGCGCCACAAGCCTTAAGCACAATAGGGTATGTGTAACGGTTAGGAGTTATGCCATGTGAACGCATTTCATCATACACATTCAAGGCTTCAACAAAAGGACCCACATTCGCATAACTCTTGATGACCACATTCCAACAAAATACATCTCTTTCAGACAATTTATCAAACACCTTCCGTGCACTTTCCAGGTTGGAAGAAGAACCGAGCTCAGCGTACTTTCCAATCAGCTTAGTTGCAAGAAATTGATTTTGTGCATGACCTCCGATAATAATCTGGGCATGCACATTTTTTATGCCGGCTGTGTTTTTACAGAGCTGCAATATATCCACGTAATAGTACGAGTCTTTGTAAGCTTTCGAATATGAAACCGCCGCCACTAAAAATCTGATTGAAGAGTTCAAAACCCGATTCAATCCCAGCAGCTGGTGCTGTAATTTTCGAAAGTGGCGTAGCATAGGAACTCATCAAAATTTATCAAATCTTTCCCGAGACTTACCAGTGATGATTCTGAATATGTTTTGTCATACTTACCGGTGAAGTTATGTTGCTGGAAGTGATCTTTTGGCTTTTGGTGTAAATGATAAGAAAAAAATTTCACTTGCGCTTTTGATTATGCGGGAAATGGAAAAACCAGAACAAAAACACCTTCTGGTTCCATTTCATTTGCAGTGCCGGTAACGTTTGGAACATGGAAATCAGAACCAGATCAACCCGTGGAGTCTCGTCTCAGCCTACATGAGGAAGTGAAATACTGAAATCCTCGGTGTGTTTTTCCAAATCTCTTGGTGGAAAGAATCTGTGCCGTCAATTTAATCTAATGATCTAGAATGAAGATTTGAGGCCGAACGAAAAAAGGATCCGTATCCGATTTTGTCGGCCCAAAACTCTTCACCTCAGTTCTCATATTGTGGCCCAATGAAACTATTCATATACTCCCTCCCTCGGTGGTTGGTCCAGTGGAATGTGGCGTTGGAACCAAAGGTTCTAATGAACCAGGTGGGATACCAAAAAAATAATAGGAAAAATTATAATAAAGGACCTAAGAAAAATAATATTTATTAAGAAGGACCGTAAAAATGGTAATTATTTTAAAGGACCAGAAATTAAAACATTAAAATAGAAAGATTAAATTATCCTTAACCAAATTTCCTATATGGGTACATCCTCTCTTTCTCGCATCAAATTCCTTCCAATTTGATTCAACTCACAAAGCACAAATTCCGGAAGTATGTTGTTAAATCTATCCCAGCTCCACCCACCTGACGGAGAAATATATTCTGCAATCCAACAGACTCTCCTTTCGGGATTTTGCCGTTAGCATATCGCTCTAAGGGTTCATGGTTTAGAACCCAATTATCTTTCCAGAACTTCACATTTGTCCCACTGTTTGCTTTCCATGACAACCCATTTTTTGTATTTTCCCATGAGTTTTTAATTCCCTACCAAGCTTTAGACCCAGCTCTTCTATAATCAATCTTTGGTACAACATCATGACCACACTTGTATTTTTCCCAAATCAACTTACTAGATTCTGATTTGATCTCTATTTGTCATTATTCATCAATCAGTTCAGATTCTGATTTAATTAGAGAGAATAATAGGAAATTTGGCCAAGGACAATTTAGTCTTTTCTATTTTAATGTTTTAATTTCTGGTCCTTCAAAATAATTACCATTTTTATGGTCTTTCTTAATAAATATCATTTTTCTTAGGTCTTTTATTATAATTTTCTCAAAATAATATAAGACACTTCAAATGCCCTGTGTATTTGCGGGCATGGGTAGCTCATGAGAATTTGGGATTAAATTCCCCTATTGTCTAGCTTTTGTTTTACTTGTAACACTGGCTTTTTAGCCATCCTTGTTATAAAAAATAATAATAACATAAGACACTTCAATTACTTCACTAGGGCAAAAAAAAATAATAATATTAATTAACTCATTAAATATATTTTAAATTGAAATTTTTTCTAACTTTACTTGTATTACATTAAATTTCAGATGAGAGAACATACAAAAAGTCACATTGGGCAAAATTGACAAATAAGTACCAATTACTCTTCAAGGGACTTACAAGTATATTGCAAACTAAGACATTTTTCTAGAAGTAACTTATATTGTGGATTGGAGTATATTCAATGATTTTTGTTTGGTCACAGTGGAATTTAATATAACTCATAAATTATAAATATAAGGAAATTAATCAATTCGTCTTTATAAATTCAACTTTGTTGTAATTCAATCTCTGAACTTTAATCTAGTCCAACCTATAGCTTTGACGTAGTTGAAACTCAATTCATGAACTTTGACTTCAAATAACACAATCCTTATAGATTCACAAATTTTAAAAATGTTGAACCCTACATTTTAGAAGATAACATTATAAGGACTAATTTTTTTATTGAATTTAGGAACTAATGTTTTAAATGAGTAAATTATAGGATATGAGTTGTACCGAGTAAAAGCTCAAGATTGAATTTCAACTGAATCAAAACTATAAAAACTGAGTTGTACAAAATTAAAATTTGGAGACCGGATCCCAACCTGGGCAAAAAAGATAGGAACTAAATGATTGGTTTTTTCCTATAAATATTAGGCCGCCATTGTTTACAGGGTTTTATATATTGACGAGTGAAAAGCAAGTCCTTCGTCTGGGTTTGTAAGGGATGTGGGCAAGAAAAGGTGATACGATACAGAAGAATTCAACATGAGCCAAAAAGATCGTAGCTTTCAACTCCTGAATTAATAAACTATTAAACACAGCATATTCCTGTGTGAGGACTTCATAAAATATAAAATAGTTATGGTGGCAAATCTATAAGCACGACAAAATGTAAGCCCCATTTATTAGATGTTAAAATTCAAAAAGGGGATAAAAGCAATTACTCCATTTTGGGTGGGTGAATCAAAACAGAACAGAATAATGATATCAAACGCCTGCCAGGAATGAACAGGAAGAAGACACTCTCATGTCTCGGAAGCGGATTTCCTCAGAAGCAGAAGGCTCAGAATCCCTCAGAATCCAATCTGGGCCGTCCAAAAATGAATCCAACGGTTGGAGAGAGAGTTTTAAAATTTTTATATTTACCGCATTTGGCACCGCATGCGGTTTTTTATATTAATGATTTTCAGCCCTTAGATCACTTTTTGAACGGCTCAGATGAAGAGATACTGAGGGATGAGGAGGGGAGGGATTCTGAGAGAATCCGGATCCCTCATGTCTCATCATACTCCCTCTCATTATCCCTCATCATCGCTACATGAACCGTTCAATTTTTGATCCAACGATCTAGAGGGGATTTCTGAAAAATCGCGCGCGGTTTTGGGATTTTCGAAAAACCGCACGCGGTTTTTCGAAAATTTCCTCTGGACCGTTGGATCAAAAATTAGACGGTTCAAATGGTGATGATGAGGGATAATGAGAGAAACCAGACTGGAATGAACACAGATGATATCCCTCACGTAATTTATTGGTATGTGATGATGCACAACAAAAGGACATTAATTCCCAAATATTTATTTATTTATTTCATTAATATGAAAGGTAGCTAAGGGGGTTGTTTTAACAAAATATAATGATAATAGTTTTTTTTTTTCCTTTAGTAAGGCATAAGGATTGCTTAAGCTACTAAAAATGAACAATAGACTTCTCCTAACCAAGTTACCACATTTATATTAGAATGGGGGATTCGAGCATCATCGAATATTTACTAAAATAACAAATTAATTAATGTAAATACCTTTATCGAACATTGGAATATGATCACGTGATAGGGATAAAATATATATATAAAAAAATCAATATGTATTTTTTAAAAAACCTAAATTAACACTCTTAATAAGACAAGACATCATTGTCTTGAGGCAGCATAGAATCTGGTGGTTGATTTTCAAAATTTTATTACGAGCGTTGAAGAAAATTTATAGTCCTTTTTTTTAGAAGCCCAAAATTAGAATTAATACGACATTTTTATAAGAGTCTCGGTTGTTTGAGTATTTAATGAGTTTATTTATTTATTTTTGAAACATTTTTACTCATATAAAAGTTGGTGGGTTTCACTACTATTTTTTCTTTATAATGGGACCCACTCACATCCACTCACTTTTATGTGAGTGTGGTAGAAAAAAATTTATGCAGTAAAGGCAGAAACATTAAACCCTTAATTATATGGGATATATCATATTAATTAAAAAGTTGTTGATGCTAATATTTACTTTATTTATATTTCTTACTCATCCCTCATAAAAAAAGACATACTTAGAAAACACAGTTCATTTTTTACGTACTTATTAATTTTCACTAACTTCAACCATTTTTTTAAACCGCGTAATTCAGTTATTAAGCTCTTATAAATATACTTCATTTGGTCTTAAATATATGACATAGTTGACTTTTTTCTTTAGAGAGATTAAGGAAGTTAGATAAATTATTTAATCATATTATATGTTCTATATTTTTATATTGTATATCATTTTATAAATTAGAAAAAATAATAAATATAAACATTTTAAAATAAGAATCTAATTAACCTCTTTAAAAAAAAAAAAATCAACCCTCGAAATAATGAGCGAGACTGAGAATAGTACTAAAAAAATAAAAGCAATAAGGACAAGTATTAATGAGGGTCTGTTCGTCAGCCATCTGTCACCTAACTCTAACTAATTACCTGGTAACCAACCCTTATCTACAATTCTGCCGCTAGCTGGTGGGAACCTCTACAATTTTGTCTTCCTCTCTTTCTCTACATTCTATTTTTTACCCACAAGCCACTGACCATTTCCACTATTTTGTATGGAAACATGCTTCAACTTGCACAGCACATTTTAATTGTGGGGATTGCGTTTACCTTGTATGTAAGAATTCCATATTGCAAACAAATCAAAAAAAAAGTTTTACATTCTCAATAATAATAAAAAAAAAAAAACTAAATTTGGACGAGGGCTGAATCTTGATATGCCTCTTCACTCATAATATTTATATTCTGATATGTCATCGGATTCAAGTTAAACTGGTACATTTGAAGTTACCGACCGACATGGATTGTTTCATAAAAGGGAAGGATTAAATGGGCACTGTGGATGACGTCAACCTCATCAATTCCCCTTTACCTCTTATGGTTAAGCTACGTACTTATATATCTAACAAATCATAATTTCTTTTTCTTACAGATAGAATTTATGCAAGTTAGGTTCTCGGAATAAAGAAAAGGGAAAATCCACCTCAGGGTCCAAATAAGTAAAAAATTGTCAAAAAAGACCCCAAAGTATTTTCTGGTATTATTTCATAAAACGTTAGTTGTTAATGTGTACTAATATAGTTGTTAACGGGTACTGATTTAGTTGTTAGGATATTGTTATTAACGTTTATGAAATAATATCAGAAAAGACTTTGGGGCATTTTTTGACATGTAACTTTTTCTTAGGTATTTTTTGTTAATTTGGGCCCTAAGGGGGGTTTTCCCTAAATAAAACTAGAAAAAGGTTCACAATTTAAATAATATCATTCTAATCCTATTTATAAGTCATTTTTTATATATAAAAAAAATTGGTCATATTTGTAAGTCCAATTTCAGGATAGTAAATAAGATTGTGGCAATTTTACACATATTAATTGTACTTATGACTATAAATTTTGAAGATAGAGAGACAAAAGAGTTGAAAAATACTCATTCATAAACAAGAGCAAAGTTAGAAATTTATCCCATAATCATTGAGTTAACTACATCTTCTTTAACACGTGAGATTTCATTAAAAAGGATTTATAAATGGGACAATAGTAGTACTTACAAATTGGAGTTCTATTAATAAAATTTTCTTATAGATGAAATGAGATTTGAACTCACATTTCTTCAGTTAGTTTGGATGGAAAGGGAGAGAAGTGAAAGATTTCAATGAAATCGACTTTTAAAAAAAAATGAATAAGCGGAATTATAAAATTTCAATAAAAAATGTAAGAGAAAAGGATAAAGAAAGTTAATTAGAAACTTTTAACCTCATTTTTATTTTTTTAATATTCAAACTCAAAAAAAAAAAAAATCCTCTATTCTTTTCCCACCAATTATTGACTAATTGGTCTTGTATTAATTTTTGCCATCAATTCACAAATATTTCTTACCTATCTTTCTCAATCTCAAGCTCTAAGCCACTTTGTTGTTTATATGTTTTTTTTTTTTAAATACAAATGAGACACCTCAACTAACACCTAACGAAACATGACATCCATTACTATCCTGGCACATCAACACCTTTAAATCCTCTGACGGCTGATAAAGCTTATGGTATCCATGTCCTCCTGCAAGTCCCTTCTTTGCTAGATAGTCTGCTGCATAGTTGCACGATCGAGGCATATAAGTAATCTTCGTCATCCAGTCATTGAGGTCATGTTAAAGAAAAAAGTTTCTAGAAAATGTGCTATATTTCCGAGAAAATAAAATGTGCTATATATATATATAGTTACATTGTATTATTTGTTATTAACCTGAAATAGCATATCAGAACAGAAACTTTTTCTTCCCATGTCATGTTGCGAACCTGTTTATTTAGAATTTATAATTATAATGATTTTTTTTTAAAAAAAATATTGAAGTGTTTAGAATGCACAAAGAATTTATTGTATGCATAATTGGCCATGTTCTCAGACCCGGACCAGACCGGGAACCGGTGGGTAAACTGGTACGGTCCAGGGGTCAAACCGGTTTGATTTTTATTTATTTATTTTAAATATAAAAAAATTTATTTTCTTTAGAATTTTATACTAATAACCCTAAAATCTTTCATTTTTCACCGGTTTAGCTCTGGTTTGACCCACTGACCCTTGACCCAGTACCTAGACCGGTCTTGATGACCGGTCCGGGTTTCAGAACCTTGATAATTGGTTGAAAATGTTCTCATTTTTGTGTGTTAATTAGGTTCTTAAAATTATGATTTTCAAGTTTCAGGTTTTTTCATCTTATTTTTTTAAATGAACGAAACTACTTAAAATTAAGTAGTGGTAATTTTAAATGTTCGTAATTTTTTTTGAAAAAAAGCATGAATGGAATTTGTTGAACGTTGTAAATGTTCACTGTAAGAATTGACCCCCGGCGTGGGACCAAAATCTTTAAATTGCAACCCTGGCAATTTCTGTCTACGGATTAAAAAAGTCAAAATCAATCAAAGCAAGTTAATGAAAATTTAAACCTAATATTAAATTAAATACTAAACATTACTTCCTCTTTTTATTTTTAGGCTAAAGTGTATTTTTAATTCTTTAAGTTTTACTTAAGGCATATATTTGTTCCCTTAACTTTATAAAGTATGCTTTTGATCCTAAAATTCTAACACCGAAAAACACTGACGCAACGAACTCAAATGATGATTAATAATATTTAATTACACAAATCTTATATATCCTTCAATTTACCCATTTTTTAAATTTAAGTTTAATAACATTTAATTACATAGTTATCACTTAAGTTTACACCATTATCACTTGAGTTTGCATTTTCGATTAGTAAAATTAACGGTGTTAGAATTATAGGACCAAAAGTATACTTTATAAAGTTAAGGGATCAAAAGTATTTCTCAGGTAAACTTAAAGGATTAAAAGTATTCTTTAACCTTATTTTTATAAGAAACAACATCTACGCTTATCCATTTCTTTTTATAAGAACAACAGCCACATGTACCTGTTCCTTTTACAAGAAAGAATGTCTTATTTTTTGCATCTTACTTTTTCATTTTTTTTTATTTAATTACCCTATTTAATATTAATATAATAAATTTTTATAACTCTCAAAAACCTATTACTTCTATTATATTTATTTTCTTATTTTCTTATTCTCTCTCTTCTATCATCTTCTTTATTATAATAATTCCCTTATTCTTTCTTTTATTTCTTATGTCCTTATAAATAAAGGTATTTTAGTGAAGAATGTTACAATTTTGACATATTTATTATTTTTAATTTATATTTTGAACCGTAAAATTCGATTAAACATTTCTTATAAAAATTAATTGAGGGAGTAATAACTTTAGAAGTACAATTCTAAAATAGTTTAAACCTTTACATACAACTACAAGCCATCTTGAAGTTGAAAACTAGCCTATTTGGAGGGTTCTAAAATCTAGGTTTTGAAAACAAAACTTATTTTTGTCACAAGTCTGTTAAACATCTCTTTTTTTTTTTTTTTCAAAAATTATTCTACATCAAAAGTTAAGTCTTGCAATAAGTTTGCGAAACACCCCTTTATACGCTAGCACGAAACCTACGACCTATTTAATTATATCTTCTATTTTTATATTCTTAAAATAATCGTGTAGATGTTGGCAAAAATAATTGTGTAGAGGAGTAATTTTTAGAAAAAAAATTAAAATGTTTTTTAAATAGTTGCTATTTTGATAAATATAAATAAATAATGAGTTTGATATTTTTGTTTTTACTACAAATATTTTTTTCTGTCACACTCATAAAAGTGTGTGGGTCCTATTGTAAAGAGAAAAAAGAAAAAAATATTAATGAGACCCACCACTTATTAATCTACTAAGGAAATGGTCTTATTTATAAGTTATTTTTAACACTGTTTACATAGATATTGTTTTTTAAAAAATCATTAAATCTATCTTAAAATTTAATAATTTTCAATTTTTATATATTATGAGAATAAAGTTTATACAATTAAAAATAAAAAGGTAAAATTATATATTTATATGAAAAATTTAATAATATAACTAATAAATAAGAGAGAAAAAAGATATCTTTCTACCCTGAAAATGGTGTACCAAAGGAGCACTCATTTGATCAGCTGGCAGTTACATACAAGAAATCAGTAATCAACCAAATATAAATTAATTTATCAAAATGATTTCTTGGTTGGCATGGCAAATAAGTCAGCTGAGTCCAGTCCCACTTTCACATTGTAATAAAGGGAGGACACCCATTTTATGCAACCATCTTACACTAAAGACCCCACACGTGTCTGGGCGGGTCCCATGTATTAAACTCGGACTAGCGATTGAAACTGTCAACGTATTGGGTCAAGGGTTAGTGGCTCAGTAAATCGATAAGAAAGTAAAGATTTCAGGGTTATTTATATAAAATTCTAAAGGGACGATTCCAAATAAATACCATTTGAATTTGCAAAACCCCCAGAAGTCTGTTGAATTTGTAAAAAGACTGAGAGGTACCAATGACCTATGAGGGATATACAAATTCGTATGAAATTACCCTTTTACCCTTAGTTTTAAATAAATAAAAGAAAAATAAAAAACCCCAACCCCCCACCACCACCAGCGGCCGGCCGGCGACCACCACCACCGCTGGTGGTCGGTCGACCGCCACCACCGCCGCCGGTGGTCGGTCGGCCACCACCACCGCCGGCGGTGGTGGTGGTGGGGGGTTGGGGTTTTTTTATTTATTTGATTTATTTAAAACTAAGGGTAAAAGGATAATTTCACACGAATTTGCATATCCCTCATAGGTCCTTGATACCTCTCAGTCTTTTTACAAATTCAACCGACTTTTGGGGGTTTTGCAAATTCAAATGGTATTTATTTGGAATTCTCCCAATTCTAAATAAAAATAAAAAAATGAATTATTTTATTTGTTTGTAATTTAAAAAAGGTTGAACTGGTTATTGGACCATCGCTTGGCCGGTTTCTGACCTAAACCAGTTTGTCTGGTCCGGTTCTAATAACATTGATTTTAACAAATATAAAATCAATTTTTGAGCTGACTCTGTGTATGAATTATGATATTTAGTTTTGGCCCCTTTCAATACCTACTTATCTCTTTTCAAACAAAATGTTTCACATCATTTTTATTTTTTATAAGGTCCCTCATTATGTGAACTCACATAAAAACTTTATTTTGTTAGAGAAACTATTTTTCTATGTTTTAAAAAGACTCGGCTCAATCTGGCATAAAACAAACTTGGTCTGCCTCTTTCTGGAAACATACCAGGTCTTAGAAATTCATTTGAAGCCTGGTTAAAAAAAGTTATGGTATTGCAGTAAAAACAGTGCGTATTAGAAAACGGGCACACAATAAATTGTTGATTCAGTAATAAATTGTCATTCAGACTTAATACTTTTCTAGTATTACTCGAAACATCATTTTGTTCTTTATTATTTTCAAAGTTATTTTGTGTCATTTTCCCAAAAATCAAGTCCTTTCAATCTTTTTAACAAAATGGGCATTAAAGACCTTCCACTGTAATTGTAGGTTTTCTATGGTCTTTGAGTATAACTTTTACATTGGAATTTGTACTTTTGAGAGCAGTTCACCTGTAACTTTCGGGGTGGTTCCAGGTGGTTGGAAGAGAAATGGGTTAACGGCCATTTTCTAAATCACTTTATGAATAATTTTTTAGTGGTTAAAAGGTAGGCTTACGTACGGTTCATCAATTATCCATCTAATTTTTTTCTGCCAAAAATTATGTAGGAAAAATTCATTTCAGGGCCTTTTTTACAGAAGAAATTATAAAAAAGGCCCTAAGATTCTAACAATCCTAGAAAGTGCCCCAGGACCTTTTCTGAGATTTTCATAATCTTGGGTGAGTTGTTAACGGATTGATATAGTTGTTGACGGCTAGGTATTTAACAACTAAATCAGCTCCGTTAACAACATTTTTGCTAACAACTAAATCAGTACCTTTAAAAACTATATCAATACCCCGTTAACAACTATATCAGCCTCGTTAACAACTCACCCAAGATTCTAAAAATCTAAAAAAAGGCCCGGGAACCTTTTTTGAGATTGCAGAATTTTGGGGCATTTTTTACAATTTCTCCTGTTAAAAGGGCCCTGAAATTGATTTTCCCAATTATCTATTTAATATCTAGCATATAGGGAATTGAGAAAATGACAGAAAAATATCTGTTAAATTTTAAAATCATATTGACAACAATAATACTAAGATTAATAAGAATAATAAAGCAACTGATAACTCATTTTGTTGGAAAATTACATATTTAAGATTTTGAAGTTTAAGTGGTATTTTTTTGAGATTTTTCCTATCCTCTATCAATAAAATATCAATAACAAAAATTACAAACGAAAATAATTTTAATGTACGCAGTTCAATTGAATTGACTATTACCAGGCTTTTGTGTTTTTTACGTGATCGATAAACATAGACAAATTAGATTTTAGAACGTTGACACTTAGATTTGGCTTTGGTCCTTTGCAGGGGTTCCTCCGCTACGTCAGCTACATCCCAAACGGTGCCGGTTTGGTGCCAAGCACACACTAATCCTTTTTTATTTTTATTTTTAATTGAGGTATTACTAAGTAGTAAAAAGATAATTTAAGATATTGAATGGTATTGAAAAAATCATTTATGCTCTTGAAAAATTATTTTAGGATCTTGAAGTATTTTAGGGTACAGAGTGGTACTAAAAAGATATTTCAGAATAATGTCTGGTACTTAAAAAATAATTCATAATCTTAAAAATTATTTTAGAATTCTGAAAAAATATCCTAAAGTACCTGGATTATTTTTCAAGATCTTAAAATAATTTTTTAAGTAGCCATTAGTACTTAGTATCCTAAAATATATTTTTAATACAATTCAGTATCCTGCAATATTTTTCCAAAATCCTAAAATAATTTTTTAAGGTCATGAAGAATTTTTTTAATACCATTCAGTATCCTGAATTATCTTTTTACTATCGACAGTGCCTGAATTTTTTTTTTTTAAAAGGACTCGTGTGTGCTTACGGTAAAACAACGCCGTTTGGGAATAAAGGATCAAAGCCAAATCCTTGACACTTCGAAGCGACTCACAATAAAATAGGGTTAAACATCAATTTTACCTCTGAAGAATACGTCCAGGAACAATGTTGCCCTCGAAGTTGTTGGCGTAGCAATGTTGCCCCTGAAGTATCAAAACGTAGCAATGTTGCCCCCTGAAATATCAAAACGTAGCAAGATTGATATTTAACAAAAACAAACAAACCTATTTTCCAATATCTTTTATTCATTAACCCCATAAAACCTTTTTCATCAATTAGATTATTTAAATAATCTAATTAAAATATTTGCTAAATATCTTCACCATATCCTTTATTATTTATCTATATCTTTTGGGCTATTAGGATTGGAGTATTATTTATTGAGAGTCCTAGTTATAGTTAGTTTTATTGGGTTATAAAGATCCCTCTCATGTTTTTTTGAATTTAGAGTCAAATAAAGAAGAATTATTCAATTTCTTTATCGAGCGTGGCTTGTTCTTTAGTATTCTGGATTGAATACTTTTTAGCTATTCGGGTAATAGGTGTTATAGATAGAATACCTCATGGGTTATCCAAAATTTTCGAGTGCTTCCACATCGGAAAGTCTGACTTTTCAAATTAAATTCCATGTGATATATATTTAGAAATTTAAAAAGAAAATTGAAACCATCATAATCGATATAATCAGTCAACATGTGAAATTTCTAGCAAGAAATACCAATCTCATCAAAATATATATAAAGCTCAAACTGGTCCATATAATGTAAGAGGTGTGGTATTGACAAGATATCATTCTGATAATTTGTTAGGATTGTTTGGCATCAGTAATTCAATACATGGTATCTTTAATCCTCTTTTTTGGATATGATATCGATTGATCTTCTTTTCGATTACTTATACTTTATTTTTTGGGTTAAGTATCAATTTTACCCCTAAAGTACACGCTGAGGAGCAATGTTGCCCTGAAAGTATCAAGACGTAGCAATGTTGCCCCTCCGTTAATAGCCCTAACGGTGTTGACCGTCCCTCCGAGGCAGCAGCAGCCGCTACCACAACGCCTGCTTGCATGGGTCTCATTTCTGTTGGTGTTTGCCTTATCCAACAAGAAGGCATAACTGCTCGATCTGTTCTCCCGCATCTCTGCCACCGCCCTCTGCCAGTACCTCATATTTTAATATAATTGTGATAGTTATTTTTTTAATTGTTATTTGGTACTTATTTTCACTTTTTAATTATTGATTGATAATTAAGGTACCCTCAATTAATGTTTGTGCCAAATGCTCTTCGGGTAATAGTTCATTGGTCAATCTGCACCTTAACCCTCTTATATTTTTTCTCAATATTATTCTGTTATTTTATCATTTTCCTAGACAATAATACTATATACATTTTTACCAAGATATAAGTTCATTTTAATGAATATACATTATATGAATTGTTGGATAACATTTCTTCCTCTTATGATTAATTCTCACCAGAAACATATATAAAGAATATGTATTTTTATAGTTTATTATTAATATGAATATATAGACTTTTCAATTTTCTTATAAATAGGTTTCCCTCTTCTGTGAGAATGAGATTGAGCATGAGCAATGAATTAAATCGTGTCTACCTACTCAATTTCTTCAAATTTATAAATATATAATATAAAAATTTATTATTATGGAATTTGAATTATATAACTTATTTTTCAGACTCATATACAAGACTCATAATAATTTCATTTACATGGCATGGCACTTGTAATAATAGAAGAAGTTCGTTGATCCTAATGAAAAGAATTATAACTTCATGCGAATGCATTTGAAATAAATATATCAATAATAAAAGAAGAATTTACTCAATGATTTTTTTGGAAATAACTATTTATTCAAATTTAATTGACAAAAGTTTACTAGGGTTTGTGAGGATTCAAATAACTTCACGTTGCCTTGAAGAGAGTATTGGTACAAAATCCTAAAAAGAAAGAGAAAAATATCTTCATAGATACTTAAAATCACATGATTAACATTTTTTTATTATAAACATCTTGGCCAACTAAACCCAGCAACAAAAGATATCAATTTAATTTTCACGTTGACCGAATAAGATGATATTTTAAGAAATAATATATTAGTATTATAATAATTATTTAGGATATAATTAACTGAAAAATAGTTTGAAAACTATAAGGCGACGATGATTAAATTTAAATTAGTCAAACAAGATATCAATAAAAGTTTTAAAAAAAAATCTAATTTCAATATAAGTTATTCCCGAGCTATGTGTGTCTATTAGTCTATATATATATATATATATATATTAGGGAAAAGTACGCGGAGGTCCTAAGGAAAAGAATTTATCACAATAAAGTCCCTTGAAATCATGAAATTACACAGAAGTCCCTAGGGATTTCTGCGTAATTATTTGTGAATGTTAAATTACCATTTTGGACTTCTGTGTAATTATTTTCATTTCTCAAGTCCAGAGTCTATTTACAACAACAAATGCTATATTTACAACAGAAAAATCATATATTAACAATAACCTTCGAAAACCTGGATTATTTTCATTTCTCACGTCCAGAGGCTATTTATAACAACAAATGTTATATTTACAACAGAAAAAACATATATTAACAACAACCTTCGAAAACCTGGATTTTTTTCATTTATCACGTCCAGAGGTTATTTACAACAACAAATGCTATATTTATATAACAGAAAAAACATATATTTACAGCAACCTTTGAAAACCTGGATTTTTTTCATTTATCACGTCCAGAGGCTATTTACAACAACAAATGCTATATTTACAACAGAAAAAACATATATTCACAACATCTTCTAAGAATTTTGATAGCTATATACTATTAAAAAAATCTAGGTTTACAGCCGTAAGTCACGCGAAGGTGGTGACTCGTCGAAGATTCATGGAGTGATATCAGAGCATTCCGTGGAGAAGCCTTCGGATCCACCATAAAAGTCAGATCCCGAACCTTTGGCGGGAGATTTCGAGTTTCGGCTTGAAGATCCAGTCACCATGCTCCTGGCTGATGAGCTCTTCTCCGATGGGAAGCTCGTACCGCTTCAACTCTCTGCGGTTAAGCCTTCTTCCACGAACGAGTCGATTTTGCCCGAGGAGAGGTCATCAGAGGCAGCTAAGGCTGGGCGCATTGTTGATATCTCCAGTACGGACCCATACTTGTTCTCGCCGAAGGCTCTGAGGTGTTCGAGTCGCTGGAAGGAGCTCCTGGGTCTAAAGAAGTTGTATCTAAATTATTGCTGGAATAAATATTGGAAGAGAGAGAAGAAAAAGGGAGAGAGGAGAAAGAAGAAGGAGAACTGAGAGAGAGTGGAAGACATGAGAGGGAAGAGGGAAGGTTAGATGGGTAAGTTAACATTCACAAATAATTACATAGAAGTCCCTAGGGACTTCTGTGTAATTTCATGATTTCAAGGGATTTTATTGTGATAAATTCTCTTCCTTGGGACCTGTGCGTAATTTTCCCTATATATTATGTGTTATATATTTCTTTCGTTCATATTTTATTGTCCTGTTTGAAATACTATTTTCACCCTATATATATATATATTTCTAAATATCAAAGAATAATTGTTATGTATTTTTAATAATACTCTTGTTATATGGAAAACACTAATTTGAAGTAGTTAAAATTTAAATGGCATGACATTCGTTGAGAAGTGAAATTGAAAAAGATTTTTTTTTCCTTGATATAAGTGTCTTTTTTTCCTCCGAGAACAAGTAAATAAAAATGAGCAAGTATTTATATTAAAAAAATACACAAAAACTATAGGGAAAATTGCACCTAAGTCACAAACAAAGAAATTTACAACAAAATGATTCTTTGAAATATCAAAATTGTGGTAAAGTTCCGTAAGACTTTTTGCAATACTTTTCTTATGTAAAAAGAACAAGCTCATGAGCCTGTTTTGATAAATCTTTGTACCTGTGTTGATAAGTCCATATATATGTATTGACAAATGAGCATGTTTTAACAAGTTTATAAGATTGTTTTGACAAGTCTATGAGCATGTTTTGACAATTCTATGTGCCTGTGTTGATAAGTCCATGAGCTTTTATGGAGACATTTGTGTCTTTTCACATACGAACAATATTATAAAAAAGTCTCATAGGACTTCACCGCAATTTTAAGATTTTAAAGGATGATTTCATTATATATTTTTTTGTTTGGGACTTAGGTACAATTTTCTCAAAACTACATTGAACACGGATAGCTCAAGAGAAAGTTAAACTAACAGGAAGGCAGGGACAGTTGGGAAGATTTTTAATTTAAGTAACCTAAATCCAGCAGCAAAAGATCTCAAATTTCACATTGACCAACCCCACACATAATATTTTAAGAAATAAAATACTCACTCGTGTGGGAATATAAAAGCTGAAGACTTTATTATGTATAAAATGTAAGGAAGTTAAATAAGTTATTTTAAAGTATTTAAATTTATCATTTATCTTTTTTTTTTAAATCAATTTGTCTGACTTCTATACTCAATATATACTATACTTAAATAATTTATTTAACATCTACAATCAATCTTTTTAAAGAGATTAACGGAGTCTTATATATTAACAAGCGCAGATTATTACAGTAGTACTGCTAATAATTAATTTTTGCAACTATGCAAGCAGCATATTCGGTGGCTTCTTCACTTAGACGCGAGGCTATAAAATTGCGAACCACACAAACACTCAAACTTGCCAGAAGAAGTGGAGCCAGCTTTTGCCTTTCGTATTCACATTTGTGAGTCTTCTTTAATGCTCTCTGCCTCCTCCACCTGTACCACCGCCATTACTCCTTTTGAAGTTCAAAAAACCCACTCATCATTATTCAGAGAGAGAGAGAGAGGGACTGTTGTAGAGAGAGAAAGGGGAAATGAGCTGTGTTGAGTTGAGGGCTGTGTTGAAGAGGAAAGGAAGAGAAACAATGGAGGAAACCCATTTGCAGGCTCTGTCTTTTTCTCATCATCACACCAAGAAGAAGACGACGGAGGATGAGGAGATCAAAAACGGCGCCGTTAAACCAAAACGGTTCCCTCTTCTGTCGTTTTGGGAGCTGCCGGAGTACATGAAGGACAACGAGTATATTCTTCATTATTACAGAGCCAATTGGCCTCTCAAACAAGCCTTCTTCAGTGTCTTCCGTTGGCACAACGAAACTCTCAACGTCTGGACGTAAGCTTCTTCTTCTTCCATATATAATTTCTCCAATAATTAAATTAGTTAATCTTCTTCACAGCATCTTAATTTCTTTATTTTGGCTAATATTTTCTATTTTTGTATTTGCAGGCACTTGATTGGGTTTTTGCTGTTTCTGGGGTTGACTATGGCGAATTTGATGCAGCCTCAAGTGGCTGATCTTTTAGGCATGTTTACCAGGTTTCTTCATCACCCTTCTTCAATTATTTCCTTCTATGTGTTTTTTAAAAATGACTGCCCTCAATGTCAGAGAATCTATTACTCTGTTATGTTTCCTGCTGATTGGAAAATTTTGAATATTCAATAATTAGGCACTGAAATATACAACAAGGTTATTTTAATTTTCATAATATGGTCTTCAAAAACAAAATCAAAGGTATACTTCATAAAAATTGCTTTCAAGTTAGAAGTATTAGCTGTTATTGTACAATTGTGGTGTCCTGTGTCTAGAAACTGATCAGCTGAAGCAATCTATTTCAGTCTTAAAATTTTCTGTTGTGCCCAAAAGTTAAAAAATATAAAGTCTTAAGAAACATAACTGATTTCTTCATGGTCAGATCTTAAATTACAGACAACAACCAATGACCTGGGAGCTGTGTTTGGTTGCTCACCTAACTTTCTTGGCAATTTTGGTTATAGCTAACTTGATTCATAGTACTCAGCAAACTCTGTCTTATCAACCATTCTATGACTTTCATCAAATTTCCTTTTTTCCCTTTTTTCTGTCTTTGTATTTTAGCCTGTCCTAGCCTGTGCATCATAGAATCAATTAATTATTACCAAAACTAGCATGGGCTCCATGCATCGTAAAGGAGTCCATAAAAATCACAAAAATTGGAATAAAAGTAAATTAACAGTGATTTTTTAATCTGCTTATATATATATATATATATTGGGAATTCTGATTGATTGTATTCTAAACGTGCATTATCATCTATCTGAAGGTCCCTTTCTTCAAGTGCGGACAAAAATGTTTCCCATAACTTTAAAGATCTGTTTCTGGTATGTCAGCTCATAACTTGGATTTTTTTTAAAAAAAAATTAATCTGAAATTGAATGGTTTTTTCCCGCTCTGAGGAACTGAAACATGATTCTATAAACTTGCAGGGAACACCATTACTGATTGATTTAAACCATCAAGCATCTTTGAAATTGGAAGTTCAATCCTCAGAGGTGGGACCCGCTGGGTGGCCATTCTTTGTTTTCTTAGGTGGTTCCATGTTCTGCCTTCTCTGTAGCAGCATTTGCCACCTCTTTTCCTGTCACTCCAATACCGTAAACCTCTTCCTTTTAAGAATGGACTATGTCGGTATCACCGTAATGATCATCACCTCCTTCGTCCCTCAAATCTACTATGTCTTCCTCTGTGATCCTCACTGGCAATTCATCTACCTCGGAGGGATCACAGTCATGGGATTGTTCACCATCATAACGATGCTCTCGCCGGCTCTTTCAACCAGCAAGTACCGAGGTTTTCGGGCCATCTTGTTCTGTTCCATGGGACTTTTCGGCATCATTCCTGCGATTCACGCTTGTATAGTGAACTGGGGGAATCCTAGGAGGAATGTGACACTTGCTTATGAATGTATCATGGCATTGTCTTATTTGACAGGGACAATGTTCTATGTTAGCAGAATACCAGAAAGATGGAAGCCTGGTTGGTTTGATCTTGCGGGCCATAGTCATCAGATATTTCATGTTTTTGTTGTGTTTGGTGCTTTGGCACATTATGTAGCTACTCTTAAATTGTGGGATTGGCGTGTCAACTTTGGTTGTGGGAAGGCTCAATGATTTTTATTTTGTATGATATATTTAATTTATGGTACATATATGAAGCGTATTTAAATTAAGTATTTTGGATAGGTTTTCTTGAGAGAGCGAAAAAGTCTTTCTAGGAAATCTAGTAAAGGCGATTCTGCTAAGTTAAGATGGGATTATTTATTTAATTTGTAGGGTTTTCTGTAACTGTGAGATGATAATGATAGTCTTATTTTAGAAGTGTGAAGATGTTATGATCTTAATAGAATTTATTTTTCAAAATATGAATATTTCTTTTCTTGGGGTTTGCTTACTATTATCATCTTCTTCTTCTTTTTTTGAAATTTTCTGATTAATTGTCTCGATCTCCAGCAAATTTCCAGATATTTACCCAAATCTGATCTCTCATCATATAAAAGGAATGGAGCATAATTGAGTAGTAACTTGCAGTTAACAATTTTGTGATAGGGGCAATTATTGAGTCACACATGTTTATTTTTTATTTACATAATTTTGATAAAAAATATTTTATTATTAAACCTTCAATCATTGTCCATTGTAAGAAAAATTATGTGAGGTGCAATAAAAGCAAGAAAAGGGCTTATAGCTACTACCATCACACAAATATTCTTTTCAAAATACAATAGCATTACTCTTATGATAGCAGAATTTTTAGCCACCCTTGTAACATACAGATAACTCAATCACATAGATAAAAAGTTAGCAAAAATACCAACGCCAAGTCCAGCGTTGGTCTTAATAGAAGAGGCTTTAAGCGCTTAAACACGAGGTCTTAAGAATATGACCCAATCAAACGGCTATATAAAAGAAATTTCATATATAAATGAAAATTTCTATGACTATTTTTATAAAGGACTACATTAAATCGTCAATTACAAGAAGAGTTGGGGCAATATATATTGAAGAAAAAATGATAAAAAATTGTTTAAGATGGTTTAAATGCATATAGAGAAGGGCATTGGATGCACCGGTGAAGAGAGTAGCAATATGGAGTCCTCTGGTAGAAGTAGATAGAAGCAAACGTTTAATGAAATTATTTAGGGACACTTTTTGATTATCAATCTATGCTAATTAAAGATTTAATTGTTGATAAAACAAAATAGTAGTGTCGTGACTCGCACTCTATGTAATTGACCTTACGTAATGGGATAATGCTTGTTGATGGTGGTGGTTTTTATTTTGTTTATAATGCTTTACAATTTTATTTCATTTCAGTTCTAAAATCCAACAATATATTTTCAGAAATCTTTAAATACTGATTGGCATATAAAGTTTTAGGGAAAATTCATTTTAAGGCCCTTTTAATGGGGAAAAACCCAAAAAATGCTCCAAGATTCTGACAATCCCAGAAAAGGTTCCATGCCTTTTCTGGGATTTTCAGAATCTACGTGAGTTGTTAACGAGGCTGATATAGTTGTTAACGGTATTGATTTAGTTGTTAGCAAATTGTTGTTAATGGTACTGATCTAGTTATTAATGACCTACCCGTTAACAACTATATCAGTCTCGTTAACAACTCACCCAATATTTTGACAATCACAGAAAAGGCTCTGGGACCTTTTCTGGGATTGTTAGAATCTTATGGCCTTTTTTGAATTTTTCCTTATTAAAAGGGCCCTGAAATAAATTTTCCCAAAGTTTTATTGCGGTCCTTTGCTAAAAATTCTCCAATGAATTATTTAAGGATGGGCTTAATTTCATTCACATGCTTTGTTTGTTTTTATAAGGGGCAATTGGGTTTGGATTGCGAAATATCCAACTCATTTTTTTTTTTTTTAAAGGTTCCCGAAAATTTAGTTTTTAATGTAGCCAAATTAGAAACGGGGTTTATTGATGCAAAATAAATATTAATTCTAGGATCTATATCTTAAAATGCCAATTCGGTGTCCATCTAGTATTGTAACGAGGGCTTTTGTCGTCCCTCAAAACAGATCCTAAATTTTTAAAGGATCTTTATTTTAATAGGCAAATATCCTTATTATAAGGCATCAACTAACAATTCACACAAACTAATAAAAACAGTTAAAATCAATAAAATTGTCTTAGAATTTAAGTAATTTTCCATATTACACCTACTAGATGCATTAAATTGTAATATTATATTATTATCACTCTCACCCACCATCCCTATTAATTATGGGCATACATGAAAAAAAAAACAATTAATGTTCATTGGAAATAAGCAAGTGCATTATAAAAAAAACCAAATGCATTTGCTTGTTGGTGCCTTATAATAAAGAAATGGGTATATGATTTTAATAAAAATAATTATTTCCTAATTGAATCGCCAGAGAATGTGGACGGTTGATTTATTCTGAATATAAATGAAATGATTGAGAACCAATTCAGGAAATTGCAAAATCAGAGCAATATGTTGGGTAAACGAGTGAAATCCAAGAATCTAAGAAAATAAACAAGGAAATTGAAGGCACAAAAAGTGAAAAAAAAGCAGAAGAACATTCTTGAACTTAGAATTAATGTCAAAATTTTCATTAAATTAAAACTATATATAAAAGGAATGTGAAGATATCTACAAATCATTCTATAATTGAGAGATTTGTGTGTTTGCTTTCATATTTGAAACCATCTAAAGAATAATTTTGGTAGAAGCGCGTAGTTTCTTGAACAAATTGTACCTTGTAATGTACGTAATTAACTTTGTATCTTTATGATTAAAATTTATACTCCCTCCGGTTCTAATTATAATACAACATTTGAGAGTTGCTTTTGGTCCTAATTATAGGGCAACATTCTAATAATTGTCAATTTTTTTTTTTTCCTAAAATACCCCTATTTTATTTTCTCAAGTGTGTTTGATTTTTTGTGAGTATATATGTATGTGGACGCATATACTTTTCCAGTCAACGAAACTTTAGATATATATGTGTGTGTATCTATGTATATATATATATATGTGTGTGTGTCTACACACAATATCTATGAACACTATATGTATATATGTATATATGCGTGTGTCTACACACATATATTTTGTGTGTGTGTGTCTACATATATGTATGTATGTATGTATGTATATGTGTCTACACACATATATTTTGTGTGTGTGTACAAACAAATATATATGTGTGTCTACACATATATATTTTATGTGCGTGTGTGCACACACAAATATACATAAAATATATATAGTCACACACACACATATATATATGTATGTGTGTGTATCTATATATATACACACATATATGTATATATAGTAAGACCATTATTTTAATTAGATAGCATATAGAAAAAAAAAGGTTGGAGAGGCATATGGTAGGACCTATTGATTTACTTTCACTTAGGTCATTTTAAATTTATATAAGGACATTTTAGGAAAATGAGTAAAATTAACTAATTTAACTTCTTTCTTTAATCTCCCCAAAATCGGTTAAATATGTCCTATAATTAGGACCGGAGGGAGTATAATTTAAGTAGTTTTTGAAATTAATAAAACACCACGATTATGAGTAATATATAAAAAAAATGAATAAAATTGTTATTTTACTTTACGTGTAGCCTCTTCTCATTTTTATCACTCCAAATTCTTGCTTTGTATCTTTATGATAAAAATTTATATAATTTAAGTAGTTTTTGAAATTAATAAAACACTACGATTATGAGTAATATAAAAAAAAAAAGAATAATAATGTTATTTTACTTTTCGTGTAGCTCATTTCATCACTCCATATTCTTTTTTCTTCAATTCGAATATTTTTGAACCAAACTGCAGGTGCCTTTCTCTACGACATTTTATGTAATTACAAATACTCAAAATATGAAATCTCATATTTAAATGGTTAAAACTCATTCCACTCAAATTGACATAGGCTGATTTATTACTCCATATCTAGATCTTTTGCTTCTGATTTATACTCTCTTCGTCCCCATTTATGTCCTATTAATCGAATTGTGTTGTTTAGGAAAATAGTTAAAATTAATTAAATGTAATAAATATATAGAAAATATTTTTGTTTAAAATATGCCTTTATTTAAAAGTGAGTAAATGAGAGAGAGTAATGGTAAAAAAAAAGCATGAAAGAGAATGTTAAATAATATAAATAAAAATACAATTTGGAAGAGCGACACAAATCAAGCATGGAAGAGCCACACAGATCGAGCACCAAAGACTGACAGAGATCGAGTACAGACGGATCACGAACGAAGCACGGGAGGGCGAGAGATACAATTTGGATCTGAAAGGGATGAGGACGAGAGAGACAATTTGTATCTGAAAGCCTTCTCCCTTATAGAATTTCCCAAAAACATGACTTTTGGAGTCTAGGTTTTAAACTTAGACTCCAAAAGCATGATTTTTTGGAGTCTAAGTTTAAAACTTAGACTCCAAAAATGTCTCTCGCGGACCCCACATATAACCCCTTCTGCACGACGTGATCCCCTACTACACGATGTGACCCCCTACTGCATGATGTGACATTCTTTTCTGCTGTACAGCATGACTTTCTCATGGGCCCCACATATAACCCCCTGCTGCACGACGTGACCTTCTTTTCTGCTGTACGACATGGTTTTTAGAGTCTAAGTTTTGAACCAAACTGTAGGTGCCTTTCTCTAAGACATTTTATGTAGGGATAAGATATTGTCACTACATTTTTTTGTCACTACCACTTTTTCACCGTGAGATTAGAATCTTAATAGGAGAGAGAAATGATAAAAGTAAATGAGATTCTGATCTAACGGTGAAAAAGTGGTAGTGATAAAAATGGTAGTGACAATATCCTATCCCTTTTATGTAATTACAAATACTCAAATATGAAATCTCTTATTGTTCAAAAAAATATGAAATCTCATATTTAAATGGTTAAAGCTCATTCCACTCACATTGACATAGGCTGATTATTACTCCATATCTAGATCTCTTGCTTCTGATTTATACTCTCTTCGTCCCCATTTATGTCCTATTTATGTCCTATTAATCGAATTGCGTTGTTTAAAAAAATAGTTAAAATTAATTAAATGTAATAAATATATAGAAAATATTTTTTTAAATATGCCTTTATTTAAAAGTGAGTAAATGAGAGAGAGTAATGGTAAAAAAAAAAAAGCATGAAAGAGAATGTCAAATAATATAAATAAAAATACATTTAATATTCAGACAACCTTACAAAGGATCTTATAAAAGAGAATGCACCAATTCCAAAAATAAAGCCTTATAAATAGAGAAACAAGGAGTATAACAAAAATTAAACAACATTAATTATAAAGAATTACTAAACTTGTATTACAAATTTTGTGTTTAAAATATAAGTTACTCGTCGGGTAATAAAAGAGATTTTCTCAAGTTTGCTTTGATTCACTATTGGTTGAGCACATAGAAAAAAGATAGGAGAGAAAATATACACCATTTTATAAATAAGGGAAAATATGAAAAAACTCATTAATTTAATGATTTTATTGATTTATGAAAATAAAATACAAGTGACTTATAATAAGATACCACTATGGTCCTATTTATAAGTCCAGTTTAACCAAATCTCATATACTAAGGAGAGTTAGGTATCTCAATGATTATGGAGAAAATTTCCAGTTTTACCATCATTTATGAATGAGTACATTTTAAAATTTATTGTCAAAACTCTCTCATCCTTTTCTCTTTCCAACATGGCTAACAAATCTCTCTCATCCTAATTAATATGGGCAAAATTGTCACAATCTCATTTATTTGGTCAAAATGGACTTATAAATAGGACCAATATTTTTGGTCAAACTAGACTTATAAATAAGATCAGAATAATATAGTAGAATTTTGAAATGAGTAAAAGTTGACTATCAATTATTACCGTGCGTGCATGTGGGAAAAATTAATTCTTGGGATCAGAAAAATAAATGATGATTCTGATCATTCTATTTCTCTTCACTTTTTAATGCTTCCCCCACACTCAATGGGTCCGGTTTCTCTCACCTCCATTTTTCTGTCCATCCCTCATTGTCCTCCATCCTGACCGTCCAAATCTTGATCCAAGGGTCTAAAATTTTTTTTGAAAAAACCGCACGCGGTTTTTCAAAAATCCCAAAACCACATGCAGTTTTTTTGTAAATCCTTCTGAATCGTTGGATAAAAAAATGGACGGTTCAGATGGGGATAATGAGGAATAATGAGAGGAGGATTATAAGAGAATCCTCTTCCCACACTCAACCCTGCACACCTACCATATAAAACCATCCAAATTTCATTCCTCCGACCAATCAACTCATTATCGTCCTTATTTTCCCCAAATTAAATCTCCCATTACACGATGTCAGTACTGTGTGTGTGTGTGTATAGAAAATCACTTCATATGTTGTGTCGCTCTTCCCATTCCGCTACATATAGCTAGCTCTTGCCCCTACTTCTAGTTCTCGGAAAATAATGCACCAGAAAAGAAGAATATCCCAACTTTTCTGATCACTTTCAGACACATCATATATATATATATATATTAGTTTGCAGCTTCTGATATATATAACTTCCATGGCTGAAACTTGGAGCAGTATCGTCACAGGTTTACGGCTTGTGTTCGTTGTAACCTTGTTGGTCCTGTTTCTGTTGGTCTTCCTCCATTCCAACAGCGGAAACGACACCGTTTCACTCCTCATACCTACACAAGTACTCCATCTTCGCAGTACTAGTACTTCTTATCCTCCAACCTCTACTTCTCCCATCAGAGTGCGTTTATTTAGGCAAATTAATTAATTTATTTATACTGGTTTTTCACGAAATGATCATTGTGTGTATGTATGTTGTGGTCAATTAATATAATTTCTGTATATATAGAAGAAGGAGGAGGAGGAGATAAAGAGGGAAGAGAGTGGACTGTTGAAGAAAGAACAAGAGTTGGGCGAAGCAAGAAGGGCCATTCGCAGAGCCATAAGAGAGAGGAACTTCACTTCATATCAAAATGAGAGCTTCGTCCCCAGAGGAAATGTTTACAGAAACGCTTACGCCTTTCATCAGTAAGTTTTATAAAATAATAAGTAATGTGCATAAACTGCGCTACATAAACATTCATTTCAAAAGATTTTCTTATTTGTGTGAGTAATTTACGTCTTGTTATTGAATATATATATATATATATATACTCCCTCCGGTCCTAATTATAGGACAACATTTGGGGGTTTGTTTTGGTCTTAATTATAGGACAACATTCTAATTTTTGTCAATCTCTTCCTAAAACATCTCTATTGATATGAATGAGGGATTATGTGAAATCAACAAGGTAATTGAAGTGTCAAATTTATATAAGGGCATTTTAAGAAAATGAGTAAAATTAACTGATTTAACCTCTATCTTTAATCCTTCCAAAATCGGTTAAATATGTCCTATAATTAGGACTGGAGGGAGTATTAGTTATTATGTATGTGTAAATTTTCATTTTCTGTAAATATAAGCATTACTCATATATTACCGTGTTTAATTTTGGCAAAATTGTATTTAGATAAAGGGCAAAAATGATTAATTAAAATCTCAAAATTGTATTTAAGTCTTGTGTGGCTCTTTTACAGTAAATTTTAATTTCATTGACAAGTAGTCCAAGGGTGTTCACTGAAAATTCCATGGATGCTACACTGATAAGTCTATGAGCATTTGACAATTGAAATTTATTGTAAAAAAACGCTTAAAGAAATTAAATAGAATTTTAAGATTTCAATAAATCATTTTGTCTTTATCACATTTTCTTTTAATCGGAATCTAAATACAATTTTCCCTTAAATATTCATGCAAGTCAATGGCACTCTAATCAACATTTGTGATTTATGGCTCGAATTTTTGTCTCATAAAAAGTTGTTTGTTTGGGGTTGACTTTTAATGGGGGATAAATAATTATATATGATCTGTCCGTACTTAGTATGCACATTTATTACTTCATTTCTTTCCTTTCGATTCCCCCACTTTTTTTATGCAATGTACTGCCTCTAGTCATTCTTATAAGGCATCAACTAACTTTTCTTACAAACCAATAAAAGTAGTTAAAGTTAATAAAGTTGTTCTAAAATCTAAGTAATTTCCAATCTTACCCCTATTGATTGCATTAAACTCTAATATTATATTAATTATTACTCTCACCCACTACTCTTATTAATTATGGGCAGACGTGGAAAAGAATTATTAATATTCATTGGGAACAATCAAGTGCCTTATAAAAAGGATCAAATAAACTTGCTAGTTGGTGTCTTATAATAAGGACCAGAGGGAGTATGTACTTAAAATTCTTCGTTATCTCTGAACAATTTGTTGAACTTTAAATTCAAATTAATTAATATTATTAATTATGACTGGTTCTATGATTTCAAGATAAACAGAATATTTTTTGGGACCAGACATAGATAAACAGACGGTTTAACATGACATATTTTCCATTTGGGGATTGAAATATTTTTTAAGGTGGCTGAAAATAAACGATTTGGAATCCATTTTTTCTATATTTAGATCAATTTCATGAAACATTATTTCCTCATTAAAAAAGAATACGCAATTCCTTATAATAAAATAAATTCAATTAATTTCGATATTAAAAACGTGCAGGAGTCACATAGAGATGGTGAAGAGATTCAAAGTGTGGACATATAAAGAAGGGGAGCCACCTTTGGTGCACTCCGGGCCCATGAGCTCAATATATGGGATAGAGGGTCATTTCATGGATGAAATAGAGAGCAAGAAAAGCCCATTTTCAGCCCAAAGGCCCGATGAGGCCCATGTGTTTATGCTTCCCGTAAGTGTGTCATACATAGTTCATTACTTATACAGGCCTCTGGTGTCGTACGCACGTGACCCGCTCATGAGGATTGTCACCGATTACACCCACCTCATTGCCAGGAGATACCCGTACTGGAACAGAACCCTTGGTGCTGATCACTTCATTGTCTCTTGCCATGACTGGGTTAGTCCCTCTTTTTTTCATTCTTTCTATTCAATGCTTTATTCTTCTTAGTATCATTCTTAAATTAACAATAATGATTATTTTTTAAAAATAAATCCCAATTATTTTCAGGCTTAATGAAATTGCATATTTTTTTATTTTAAAAAAATTCACAAATCTTCCTTGAGTGTAAAAGGTAGAAAGACACAATAACCCCTCTAAAATCCGCAAATTCCAATTCAAGACCTCAAGATAGCTAGTTGAGTATTTGAGTAACACCCAAGTCATGGTTTCAGAAGTCTTTTTCCTCAAATCGAGATAAAATTATTTTTATATGCTTACTTTGCAAATCGTACAAGTTATTCTTCGAAAGCTAATCCAAACACACTAAAAATTCTTAGGAATTGATATGAAATTAAGGGCTTCTTTGAAAGAGTGATTAAAGCCTGGGTTAATGTTCAAATTTACCTCGAATGTTTTTGTTGAAAAACAATGTTACTTTTTTTAGGTTCAATGTCGTCTCGAAAGTTTTAAAACATAATAATATTACCCTATATTGTTAAAAAACTAACGTTTACTGTTAAAAAGTTAACATTAACCGCTAACTTTTTAACGGTGAAGAATAACATTGCTCCATTTTAATATTTTCAATGCAACATTAAACCTAAAAATAATTTCAAAGTAACATTGTTTATGAACGAATTTTTTTTTTTTTAAATAAATTCACATCTTAACCCTTAAAGTCATAAAAAACAACTAATTTGACTCAATTAGGTCATTTCATAAATAAATAAATAAACTAACTTAATTTCATAATAATGATCCATAAAAATATCATAGGAAATGAACCATTTTGAAGAACAATTTTAGAATTCTCAGCTGCCATGTGTCTTTGCCAATTTAAAATGTTGAACAAGCACATTATTGTTAAATTTCTGAGAACGTACAGAAACAAGTGTTGACTTTAAATATGTGTAATTTGATTGGAGGAATAATAAATATAATATGGTGCATGCAGGCTCCAGATATTTCAAAAGAGAAGTTAGGAGTAGAACTGTACAAGAATCTCATAAGAGTCCTCTGCAACGCCAACACTTCAGAAGGTTTCAAACCCAACAGAGACGTCCCATTGCCTGAATTCAACATCCAAGGCTCCATTCTCAACTCCCCCACCCCAAACCACCACCTCCGCAACCGCTCCGTCCTCGCCTTCTTCGCCGGCGGCGCTCACGGCAACATCCGAGAAACCCTACTCCACCATTGGAAAGACAAAGACAACCAAATACAAGTTCATGAATACCTCCCTGAGGGCATTGACTATTATGCTCTCATGGATCGAGCCAAATTCTGTTTATGCCCCAGTGGATACGAAGTGGCTAGCCCTAGGCTCGTGGAAGCCATTAATGCCGGTTGTGTGCCGGTGATTGTTTCCGATTATTATGAGCTTCCGTTTAGTGATGTTCTTGACTGGACCAAATTTTCGTTACATATTCCGTCGGAGAAGATATCGGAGCTAAAGAAAATACTGCTAGGGGTGTCGGAGAGGAGGTACTTGAAGTTGCAACAGAGGGTGGTTAAAGTGCAGAGACATTTTCAGATAAATCGCCCGGCGAAGCCGTTTGATGTGTTTCATATGATTCTTCACTCTATTTGGCTTCGAAGGCTCAATATCAGGTTATCAAGTTGATGATTCAAAATATTTATTCACAATATATATATACACAAATTCACATTTATAGAATTTTGTCATTTGTTATGGATCTCTGTGGTTTTAAGGTGACTTAATTGATTTGATCAAAGGATTATAATCAACCATGCACAAAAAAGAAAAACTTTTTTAAAATGGGAAGTGACAGTTTCATTTTGTCAGATAATAATTAAAAGATATTATATATATAATTAAGCTAGTAGTTCATTTTTATTCCTATTTTTGAATTTTTTTTATATGCTTGGAATTTTCTTTCTGATCGATCACGAGGAGAAATTGACATGTTAGTACTTTGGAACAAAATGTTGATAAGGAATGGGTAGAAATGTAGAATTATTGAAGACTTTGATCGCATGCAAGCATTAAAGAAAGTTGGCTTGACGATATAGCCTAGGAATCCACCACAATGAGTGGATTCATTACTGATCAGTACTTTCAAGGCCAAGAAATTGAACACACCCACATATATATGAGTACGTAGTGGCGTTGTCTCGTGGTTCATAATAGTTGCCAGACTTGAGCTTCAAGAAGTCTTCGTCCAAAAATGGTGGGTCCTTTTCATTTGAGAAGTGTTCTGTTATATTTCTTTTGGTCCTAAGACTAAGTTGATTTTTTTAGAGAAATTAATGAAGCTATTTAAATTACTTTAGAGTATTTTTATTTTTTTCTTTAAAACTAATTAGTTTGACAAATAAATTAATATATAACCTAAGGATACACAACATATGATATGATTAAATAACCTATTTAGCTTCCTTAATCTCTTCAAAAAAAGTCAACTTGATCTTATAATTAAGACCAAAGGTAGTAATTAATTATATTTGGTCAAAATACATATTTCCTCTCTCTCTACCTTTAATAGGAGCAAAATTGTATCACTCTCATTTATTAATTTGAACGTAGATTTATAATAAAGGCCAATATTTTTTTTCAAAATGGACTTAAAAATAGGATAAAGCGATAAATAGGCCTTGTTGTTGTTGTTGTTGGACTTATAAATAAGATCAGAGTAATAAATGATTGTGTTACAACTTTACCCCTATTAAAATTAATGGAGAGAAGAATAGGTAAAAAAATAGGTGGGCCCATTTAGCACTCTCTCTACGACAAGAAAAAAGGGTGGGCTCAAAACAAGTGAGGAAGTTTTTTAATTAAGGACACGCACTTACTATCTAAATTACAACAAGCGGGATTAAATCCACAACCTTTTATTAGTAGAGAAGTACTCATATCACTAGGCTACAAGATCTTTGGTACAGATACATGTATAGTATGCCATTATGTGCCCTCTACTCTCTTGTTTGTCTTGTCCTGTTTTTGCCCCTCTTGCATATCTTCACCCTGTTTTCCATTCGCTCCCTTCACTTTCCTTTTATTTATTTTTTCAAAAATGGCAAATGCATTCCATATGAAAAGATAATTAGTACAAAAAGACTCTAAGCCTCACATGTCAGCTTGGACAGTGAAGCAAGAGTCAAGAAAAGTTTTGAAATGTACATTCAAATTCTACAGTAAATAAATCCTAAAGTTAGAAAGAAAAGAACTAATATCCTGGTAGATGTAGCTAGAAGATGAGACGATTGCTCCTTTTGATAAGAGAAAGTTTTTCTTCAAGCACATAACTCTCAGTTTCTATGAATGTCTGTATAGAAAGGAGACTGGATAATCCATGATAAGGTAGCTCTGAAACGTAAATTCTTGCCACTGCAACTACTAGTGCTTTTTGTACTCCATTTGGTCCTTTTTATAAGTATTTTTTTTTTCTTAATTTGTGTAAAATGAACGTTGGTTAACATTAGTTAAAAAAATAAATTTGTCAAAAATGTCATATCAAATATACCCCTATTTATGAGAAGAGAACGTGAGAGAGAATGAGTAAAAAATATAAGGGAGAATGAGCATAAAATATGAGAGAAAATGAGTAATAAGTTACTTAATGAAAGATAATTAGTAATTCATTAATATAAAAATATGTATTTAATAGCAGTAGAAATAGAAAAAAATAGTTTAAATTTCAGAAAATGACTTTTAAGTCTCAACTAAGAAATAATATTAGAAAAATCTTAAAAGACAAGTGAACAGGGGGAATTAATAAGTAAATCAGTTACCATTAACAACTTAGGGACTTGTCAATGAATTATTTCTCTTGGTTGGGATCTATATGTCATTCTTCTTTTAAATTTTGAGAGACAAAAAAATGTGCTTATTTCAAGGATTAGCCCTAGGAGAGAGAGAAAGTTGCTTATAAATAGGACCTGAGAGAGTAAGTCTAGTTTACTTGATTCTCACATACCAAAAAATGTTAATTAACTCATTAAATATATCCTAAATTGATGCGCATTTTCAAAATGTTCCCTTATTAATGAATGATATCCGCAACGCTCTCTCTTCCAACATAAATTAATTCATTATTTCCATACATTTAATAGATGCAAACTTGTAACACTCAAGGTTGTCAAACTTGTAACTTAAAAGTTACTTTTATCATTAATTAGGTATCAATGGTGTTTAATTAAATAATTAAAATATAAAAAGGTTAAAAATTTGATTTAAATAAAAATTAAATCCAAGCAATAAAAATTAAATTCATCGACATTTATAGTTTATCATATTTGACAAAGAAATTTATATAAAATTCATATATAAAACATGATCAAATCGAAAAAATTAACACGAGTTTAAGTATGAGTTAACATGGTTTTATAAGCTATAAACGTAAAAACAGTAAACTTGATGTATAAACTCACGAGTTTAACCGAACTTATCAGTAATTCGACTCGATCTTATAAGCTAGAAACATAAAATCGACCACCAAGCGCTTAGGTCAACTGGTAAAGGGGTTGTCCTACCTTAACCACGGGTCTTGAGTTTGAGACGTGAGAATGTAGCAAGCATGGGTGGTAGAGGCTTCCCCCTGAAAGGGGCCAACCCGGTCTCGGTTCGGATTAGTCTGGGGCCGTTGATGTGTCTGAAAGATGGACTGCCCTGGGATATCGGATGCTCTAAGCAAAAAAAAATAAACATAAAATCGATAAACTTAAAGTCAACTTACAAGTTTGACAATAATAATAAGACTTATTAATTACTAAGAACCATTTTCCCTCCAAATTAGCCCTAAAAAATTATCAGAGTGGTACTTTTTTTTGCCATCAAAATTCATTTCATAAGGCAAACCAACCAGCACAATATCTAAAGCAGTCTGATAAAACCAAAATAAACAACAAAACCAAACAAATAAGCACCCCACATATGTACCTATAAAAAATAATAAGAGTGATACTTATAAATAAGTTTTTAGGCCACTTTATTAACAACTACGATGCGTATATATGCCTTATCTTCAACCATTATGTCCCGGCCAGCCAGCTACATACCATATCAATATACCTCTTTTTTTTTGGGGGGTCACAGCTCTATCCTATGATATAAGAAATTGAGGGAGTATTTTGTTGAAACTTTATTTTTTTTCCATAGAAAGTCACGAATAATAATTAAATTGTACTATAAAAGTGTTCTTATAATTAGGACCGGAGGGAGGGAGTATTATAATTAAGGTAGCAGTCAACAATTATCTACATTCTACAAATGGTTGATCAAGAGAGACCAAACATATCTACATTGTTTTGATGTTCTTCGGCCAACGACAAATCGTTAGACTACTTTCAAAGATTGTGCCGTGGAGATCGAGTGGAGAGAAATGAATGGAATAATAGTATTTCTTGCTTTGTCTTGTAATTGTGGAATATAATATATACTTGCGTATAATTCTCTAGTTCACAAAAAATATTAAAGGATTTATCCAAAGTTATTAACTATCATATTTTAATATATAACGTGTTCAAAGATAATTAAAAATAATTAATGATTATTAATATATCCCTCCACTGAAACTGACAGAAGAAACTTCTTCCTACAAAGTTAAAAAAGAAACAAACAAACAAACAATTTGTGGACAACAACACTTTGTCTAATTGGTGAATATATATACGTTTGACCTCTTTCTATTATATTTTGAAAAATTAATTATTTCATTATATAATTTTAACTAAGTTGTAACTCATCAATTCCTAATATTTACCACGCGTGATGTAAGTTTATTTTTATAATTTAAACTTGTTTGAAATTCAGCCCATACATTTTAATTTAATGCAATTTAAAATGCCAATCACTTAACTATAGTCCTCTTAGTTTTATTTTCTAAAAATGTAGGAATTAACATTTTAAATTCTTTTTTACCTGAAAAACGTTTTACATTATTTAAATTATGTGGACTGAATTGCGTCAAATTAAATTTTAGGGTTAAAATTTCAACTGAATAAAAAATATAAGGATTATGTTGCATTAAACCAAAATTCAGTTACTGAGTTTTAATTGGAAAAAAAAAACATATTCATTTTTTTTTTTCACAAAACACAATAGTAACAAGTTCAAACCATGTTACAGGAAATTTGGGCTAAAAAAACTAGTCAAATAAAAGAATATCAATTGTAGTTATCTCTGTAGAATTGATCCAAGGTGGTTGAAAAGTAATTCACATTCAATTTTTTCGGCTGAAATATTACGTGATCAGGATTCAATATTGAATGAGTCAAGTTTGGATTTTTTTTGTTTTTTTGTTTTCTAAATAACATTTTGAAATATCTTGATGGAAATTCATGATGCTTAGATATTCTACTCAATTCAATTTTTTGAAACCAACTGTCATCAGTCAAACTTATGACATTTGAGATTTAATATCGGGTTAAATATCAATTTTGGCGTGGAAATATTGGTTAGGGAGCATTCAGCACTTGAAAGTTTTTTTTGGTATCATTTTTGTCTCGAAAGTTTAAGAACATAGCAGTCTTGCCAGTCAGTTGATCTTAACCGTTAGATTGGTCCGCTTATTTGTAAACTTCCAGGATAAATTTGCTTCTAAAAAAAACTTCTGAGGTAAATTTGCTCCTAAAAAAACTTCCAATGCATATTTGCTCATTTTTGTAAACTTCCGGGGCAAAAATGATACTAAAAAAACTTCCCTGTTCTGAATGCCCTCTAACCAATATTTCCGTGGCAAAAATGGTGTTTAACCCTTTAATATCTCATTTATATTTTGTAAAAAAAAAAATTGTACTAATTTCCTACATGGACTACATTTTGTTGTAAAATACACATTTATTGGGTAAAAACATATGAAAATAGGGATAGGATATTATCACTATCAATTTTTGTCGCTACCAATGTCACTACCACTTTTTCACCGTTAGATCACAATCTCATATACTTTTATAATTTCTCTCTCCTATTGAGATTCTAATCTAACGATGAAAAAATGGTAGTGACATTGGTAGTGACAATATCTTATCCCCTGAAAATAATCGATTAAAAAACAACACTCCATATATGCCTGCGTCTATATATATTATATATATACTACCTTCTATGTTAGACCTAGTTGACTTTTTTAAAAAGATTAAGGAATTTAATTAAATGATTTTAGAGTATTTTTGTTTTTATTTTTTTCTTCAAACTATTTAGTTTGACTAATAAACTAATATATAATTTAAGGATACACAACATATGAAATGATTAAATAACTTATTTAGCTTCCTTAATCTCTTCAAAAAAAGTCAACTAGGTCTTATAATTAGGACCGGAGGTAGTATGATATACTGGAAAGATGATAGGATCGGATTGTGTAAATATTATATTCCAACAAGAAATTATTCTTGATTTGCTGTATCATAAGGCTTATCTCGATTTTTTTTTTATTCTCGAATAATTAATAGCATGCTTCTTCTTTTTTTCTGAATAAAAAAATTAATGTAATAAACTACTTTTCCAGGTATAATGTTCTCATCCGTTCTAATGATTGCCTATTAATAAATAGGGAAATTAGTCATCCTCCATGGGAATCAATAAACCTATATACTCCTACCTTTATATATCATTTCATAGTTTTATTTTTATTGCAATTTTATTATTGAAAGCAGTCTTAAAAAAATCCAAGAGTGCGTCTGTTCTTCGTCAATGAACAAAACGATATGATTGGATGTTCAGAATTTTGTTTTATTTTTTGTGCCAGACAAATTTAATAAAGTTGAAAATAATGTATTGGACAATATAATATAGAGTGGTGGGGACAACTGGACAAGTGAGTAATATTGAATGTTAACACCTCAGAATCAACAGCAAATATGTGCCCTCCAAATCATAAAGGCCATGTCGAAGGAATTCTATTCGAATTCTTTTTCTAAATCGAATTATGTACTTCCTCCTATTTTAGCAAATTATAATTTTGACAAAATTAAAGAATGAATAATTTTTGTCCATAGATATCTATACAAGTAGTTTTGAATAATGACTTTATTATAAGACATCAATTAGAAGCTCCTCTTTAAAATGTTTGTTTATTTGGTCCTTTTTATAAGGTACTTGCTTGTTCCCAATGAGCATTGATTATTTTTTCCATGTTTACCCCTAATTAATAAATGTAATGAGTGAGAGTAATAATTAATATAATATTAGAGTTTAGTATAATTAGTAGGGGTAATATTGGAAATTACTTAGATTCTAAGACAACTTTATTGACTTTAACTACTTTTATTGACTTGTGAAAAAAGTTAGTTGATGCCTTATAATAAGGACCAGAGGGAGTACTATCTTATCTAATACTCGTAAGAGGTATAAAAATATAAGGCCTTATTGTCCTAAAAGTTTTCCTCAAGGGGAAATTTTGTCTCAGAATTATAAAAAAATGGAGCAATTTTTTCCTGATCGTTAGTTTGCCAAATATGCGAAGGCGACAGTCAACATGTTATCCATATCATTTTTGTTAAGGTGTAAATTTGTCTTCGAAGTTTTAAATCTAACTTAAAAAAAAAAGATAAAGTAGATGACACATAGACTTTTGATGTAAATTTACACCTTGATAAAAATGATGTGGATTGCTAATTCAACATATTTGGTTCACTAACGATCAAAGTCAACTGAAATAACGGTCAAAGCAAAATTTCTTCTATTTTGACACTTCTGGGACAACATTACCTCTCAAAAACTTCCAAAGCAAAATTATCCTTTAATCCAAGATATAATTATATATAAGTTATACATGTTCTATTTCTTCTCAAATATATACACTTTTATGATTAGGGAATTTTAAAATTATGGTTCAAAAGAAAAATATTATTAATTTATAAGATTCTCCTGCTATAAGATATAGGGGTGAGCAAATCAAAACCGAAAATCGAACCGAAATATTGAGAAATTTTTGGGTAATGTTTTTTCGGTTTTTAACATGTGCATATTTCGGTTTTAACCGAAAAACCGAACCGAAAACCGAATGCTCACCCTTAATAAGATATATTCTTACAATCACCTGAATGAAGAAACAATAATTTTTTTATTGCATAAAATTATCTATGATCGATTCCATTAAATATTTTTATTAATCCAGATTTAAAAAAAAAAAAAGTGTTGGAATAATTAAACGTATAACACTTTATATTATGCTTTGTTCATGGTTACGGATCAAAAGTCTGAAGAAAGCATTGGTTTTGGGTTGTTGTGTCAACACTTGAGGAGAAATAAAATGATTTCCACCTTTGAATTTGAGATCGATCGAGGGCCTGAACCTAAAAGTTTATATGCCCAAAGCCACTTTACAAGAAAGGTAAAGGTGCTTTTTTTAAAAAATAAAAAATAAAATAAAAGATATTATTCTTACTCTTATTTTATCTCAGGTCAAACGCAAAAAAGGGGGAAAAACGTGTTTAAATATTTTATCAAATGTCCGTTTAACTAATCATGATATTGAAAAATAAACATAGTCACTACTGCTAATTAGACTTGGAACTTAATTGCTACTTCTCCATTTATCAAGAATAGGCCATTTGCATGGAAAAAAACCCTGCTGTGAGACTCTCCCACCAAAGCCAGGTGCGCGATGCGGGTCAAATCTGGATTAGTTAGGACGAAGCACTGGTGAACCGGGTGGGCAACCAAAAGAATAGGCCATTTGCTGGGAGGGGTGGCGATTTTTTAAACATTTTACAGAAAAATATTAATTTTAACCAACTTCATCGATTTATATAAAGTTATTATTAGGAACTTATAATAAGAACTAAATAGAGCATATTATAAACTAAAAAAGCCCTGTTTACCTCTTTATTAAAATGTTCTTTGGGCTTTTTCTACCTTTTACTATGTTTAGGAATACCAACAAAAATTAAACTCCAAAAATTATTGGGGTTCACATTAGGTGCACATCTCTTATGTGCACCCTAGGTGCTTGTCCCTGTAACCTGAAATATTTTTTGCACTCAGTATTTTAAATTAATTAATTTTTATACATACATTTAGAAATATTTTTCCTATAACACCAGTATCTTAGAAACTAATTAATTTAAGATACTTGGTACAAAAGATATTTTAGTATACAACATATAATTTAATCTAAATAAATAAAATATATTAAGAAAATTAAAAAATTAAAAATTATGTGTCCATCCCTCTAATAGAGGGATGAGAACATAAGGTGCACATAAGAGATGTGAACCCAACTTATTATATGTGTGCGTGAATAGCAAGTAATGTTACTCAATTAAAATTATTGATCTCCTCCCGGTCATATTGAGATATCACCTTTTGCACTTCAACGCATAAAATTATTATTTTTCTTGGTTTTAAATATAAGACAAAGTTTTTTTTTTTAAGAGATTAAAAAAACTAAATAAGTTATTTAATCATACAATGTGGTGTGTATCGTTAAATTATATATCAATTTATATATTACGCAAAATAATTTGAAGATAAAATGATAAATATAAATATTTTAAAGTAATTTAATTATTTTATTTAATATCTTTAAAAAAAATCAACAATATCTTATATTTAGGACTGGAGTGAGTAAATTATATACATGTGATATATACAACTAATTTTTAACATTAAAATTCAGGTAGCTTTCACAATTAACTGAATAGTAATTAATTAACAACTTGACCCTCAAGCAAATGCCAAGTTATTAATTATTAATATAAAACAATTAACCAAGGTTACTATATAATTATATTTATTTATATATATAGTTTGAAAACAACGAGGTGGGAGAAGATTCTTTTGATTCTTATATTAGAAAGAACAGCCAAGGGGAAAGTGAGACGGGAACCAAGTTGGTGTCCAATAATTATATTTTTTTTAAAGTTTCTAAAAATTAAAATATAGAAATGAGTGCATGCATGGTGGCAATCATTGACTAAGTGCCTCGTATGGGATCATATAAAAATGGATTATTATTAATTGAACTCTACCTTTCAACTATAATAAAATATTGCTATTATTATCAATTGAGTTAATTACTATAGGGAGAATTAGAATAAAGAACCAAAAGAAAGCAATATTTATCAAAAAGGACCTTAAAAAGTGTATTTATTTAAAAGGACCAAATACCTAAATTAAAAATAAAAAAAAAAAATACCAAAATACACTTACAATCTTCCACTTCCACACCTTCTGATTTCTTTCTCTCTCATGTTCACCAACTCTCACACCACGAACCAGTCATTTTTAGAGTCCGGTTTCTCTCATTTTCGCCCCCTCTCATTATCCCTCATCATTGTCATCTGGACCGTCCAATTTTTGATCCAACGATGCAGAGGGAATTTTCGAAGAACCGCACGCGGTTTTTCAAAAATCCCAAAACCGCGCGCGGTTTTTTGGAAATTCCCTCTGGATCGTTGGATAAAAAATTAGACGGTCCAGATGACAACAATGAGGGATGATGAGAGTATCTTTTTCCGTCATTTTTACTGTCAAAGATCTTAACATTGAAATGTAGAATCATATCACAATAATCAACTAAATTCTAACAACAATGATGAACAGAAAAATCAAACAATATTCAACAAATTCTTAGGAGCATTTGAAATTGTGAGAAGGCGAGGGATATCATATCAGAAATTGCAGGAGAGAGATGAAATCACTGTTGCAAACGATGAGGGGTAGCTTTCACTACCAGATCACAATCAATAGTGGCTTTCATGGCCGAATTCGAATCATTACCCATTTTGATACCCATCACCTTGTAAAATCATATCTCTTATGATGGCCTTCCCTAGCCAAGTCCCAACCTCATAGACTACAGACCATGGGATTGAGGTGCAGATCTATGTAGCACCACGCAAATTGGAGCCAATGATATTTTGTCAGATTTGGATTAAAGAGAAGACTTAGGTGGTTTGATAAGGACAATATGGTATTTTAAAATTTATATTTTAATTTTTCAATCCTTCTAAATAATTAGTTCTAATTCTCGCATTACTATATATACATCCATCCACCATATAATCCTTCCTGTCCATTCCATAATTAGGTTAAATTATGGTTAGAAACTCTTAAATGTATAATCAATAAATATAATTTGAAATTTTTTTAAATTTATGAGTCAAAGTTTATCAAAATCTTATATGATAATAAAACAGATCTAATCAGCTAATTTTTAATATTGCTGTCAATGGAACAGAGTATTTCAATTAATCCATTGACAGCAATATTAATTTATGTGTGACATTGATAATAATAATAATAATATTTTATAAGATGGAAGAGGGAAAAATCAATAGAATGGTATGCTGGCATTGTTATGTTGAATTTTCCCTTGTTTCTAAGCAAAACTTCTCTTTCCTTTCTGGTCTCAAGTTTGAAGAAGAGACTTTTCTCGCCATAGAGTATTCCTCAAGCAACTTGCTAATTCAGGAATCCCCACACACACATATATATTATATACACTCACAAACACACACACAAAATTATAAAATAATTATCTTGTCCCTGTAAACATATTTTTTATTCATAATTAAACCATCCCTATTTGATGTCATACATTTGTTTCGATCAACGGAACCTTGCCCCTTGTGAAAAAACTACTTGTTCCAATTACCTTATCCTCCTTTTCTTTTTTCTTTTTTAATATATCTCAATCTCCTATTTATTTCCAGTTTTATTGAAATTGCGGATATATATATAAGTGGGATACAGGTTGGTGCTATTCTGATTGCAACCTTGCTTGATTATTTGAAAAAAGTTATTTTATCTGAAAAATACAATATTTTATTCAAACTTGATCTCGAAAAAAATCTAACCTTGATTGTTTTTTGAATTAAATTTTGATGTTTTTGTGGAAAAGAAAGCATTTGTGGCCAGGGTGAAGAATATTATGCTGCGTGTTTTGAATTTATGGTTTTGACTGATTATGTTGTGTAAAATGTAAATTTAATTTTTTTATCAAGTCAAAATTTCTGGGACAACAAAGAGGTCAAATTTCAAACCACATTAGAAAAAGGGTTAAGGTACAGATTTTTTAACCAACTATTATCCGAGGAGCATTTGACACAAATAACAATTGAGGGGACAAAGATTGCCAATTAACAATTAAAAGTGAAAAAAAAACACCAAATAACTATTAAAAAAAACAACTACCACAATTAAGTTAAAATATAAGGCACTGGCGTAGGATGGTGGCGGAAACGTTGGAGAAAAGAGTGGTTAAGCTTTCTTGTTGGATAAGACAAACATCAACAGAGATGAGACCCATGGGAGCAGACGTTGTGGCAGCGATGGTTGCTGCTTGTGGCATCAGAGGGATGGAACCAGGGTGCAAGGTGCGTGCCGGTCGAAAGCTGTAGACTGCTGGATGAGTTCAAGAGGGTGAGTGGAACACCCAACAACAATGGAAGCTTTGGAGACGTCGATGTCGCCGACACTGTGACAGTCAATGGAAGACAGAGATACCAAGACAGTGACGGGGTAATAGTTCGTTGGCGAATTTGCACCAAATTGTGTTTTTTTTTTTCACTTTTTAATTGTTGATGGGCAATTTTGGTCGCCTCAATTGTTATTTGTATCAGACGCTCCTCGGATAATAGTTGGTTGGCAAATCTGCACCTTAACCCTTAGAAAAATAAAAAATATATATTATGAAACATGTGAAAAGAAAATACCATAATTATTGTGGATATGTTTTGGTAGCTCTTGAGTTAGGCCAAAACAAGTTATAAATTCACTTGGTTTCATTATTACTCCTTCGGATGCTAATTATAAGACTAAGTTAACTTTTTTAAAGAGATTAAGAGTGTGCATGGCAACCATTCTGTTTCCCAAAGATTTGCTTCGAGATGAAACAGCTTTTTTCGATTCTGTGCCTTGGAAGAGTTTTGAGAATCAGAATTACGTTTGTTAACTCATTTTATTTTTACTCTGAGAATCAGAATTACGTTTGTTAACACATTTTATTTTTATATTCAAAAAATTATTTATGTGGTGGTGGTAGTGGTGGCGATGAGGTGGGGGTGGCGGCAGCGGCGGTGGCGGTGGCGGTGAGGTGGCGGTGGGGGTGGTGGCGGTGGTGGCGGGGCGGTGGTGGGCGGTGGCGGTGATGGTGGTCGCGGCGGCGGCCGCGGCGGTGGCGGTGGGGGTGGTAGCGGCGGTGGCGGTGCGGTGGGGGTGGTGGCGGTGGCGGTGGCGGTGGTGGCGGCGGGGGTGGGGAGGGTAGTTGACACTGTGAAAGGTTTTCGAGAGAAAGAAGAAAGGTTGTATGTTGAGGAAGAAATTCTGATTTTGTGCCCAGAAATAGAAAAGCATGAATTTTCTGCTTTTTTTTTTTCTATTCCCCAGCACAAAAGTTGAACCGGTTCATCCCGGGAACAAAAAAATAAACCGGATTTACCAAACAGATTTCTCATCCATTTGTGTTCCGGGGAACAGAAATTAACAAAAAATACATTCTGGGAGCGTTACCATGCACACCCTAAAGAAACTAATTAAATTATTTTAGAGTATTTTTATTTTTTTATCCAAACTAATTAGTTTTACTAATAAATAAACTAATATAAAATCTAAAAATACACAACATATGATATGATAAAATAATTTATTTAGCTTTCTTAATCTCTCTAAAAAAAAGTCAACACGGTTTTATAATTAGGACTGGAGAGAGTATATGTTAAATTAAATTTGACATCTATATTCCATATAGGGTTTTGTTACTTTTTGGGATGAAATATTTATAATCCAAGAAGGAGGAGCACGTGGAGAAGGGAAAAAAATAATTAAGCTAAATATATATCCCAAACAAGGACGGACCTTCTTGAGGACAATGGGGGGCCATAAAAAAAATGTTGTTCAGATTTTTTTTAAAATTAATATAATATAAAAAAATATATTATCTTATACATTAGAATTATTAAAATACTTTTATCATACATTTGGCCCCCCAAATATTTTTTTAATTAGTTAATAGGTATCCATTTGGCCCCCCAAATACTTTTTTAATTAGTTAATAGGTATACATTCGGCCCTCCAAATAATTTTTTTTTAATTAGTTAATGAGTATATATTTGGCCCCCAAATATTTATCCCAAGGTCCGCCATTGATCCAAAATCTTCCAAGTAAACTCTTCAAGTATTGCAAATTTCTTCGCTGCACAACTCAGATGTGGTGATTAAATTTTAAAAATTGCTTAACAATTTCATCCAATTGTTGTAAATCTGTAATGTAAATTTTAATTATCCCTTTTTTGCTAAAATTTTAATAAATAAAATTTTTATATAAGTTGGGTGTTAATTAATCACCAAAAAGGATGGTAAGAAACCCAATAACCACTATTATTTTTTTAATTATGGTTAAATTGATGCATGTTGTAAATACGAAACAAAATGAACATGGATGTCATATGAGAGACACAGTAATAAAGGCACATAAGACAATTTACTAAAAAAAACTTATTTTTCAAATTCTGTAAATGCATGATACTCTTATTTAATTTAATATTAAAATGAAAATTTTGAAACATGAATAATAAAAAAATCCAACTATTCTATCAGAATTATTCATTCTATAATGGGATAAAGTGGAATATGAAAACAGTGGGTCATATAATAATCTTATTATTATTATTATAAGGGCAAAAGGGTAATTTTTATTTAAAAAAGAAAGATTTTGGACTGTTCACGACATCCAAGTTAACGGTCAACATCCGGTCAACCGTGATATTTTTGCTCCCAAAACGAACCACGCGTGCGGGCTCTAAAAGTTTGTGGTGTTGGGTGCTCCCTGAGGAAAAGTTCATGTGTAAAATTGCTCATTCACCCTTTAATTTAATATTAAAATGAAAATTTTGAAACATGAATAATAAAAAAATCCAACTATTCTATCAGAATTATTCATTCTATAATGGGATAAAGTGGAATATGAAAACAGTCGGTCATATAATAATCTTATTGCGGCAACCAAAACTGAGCAACTTTTGCATATTGGCCGCGCGTCTGTTCTTTTTGAGTTTTGACAGCTAGCAGAGGAGGAGAAGTTGGATGAGTTAGGCACAAATGTAGTGCCCTTCTTCTATATGTATGTGTGTATTGGTGACAGAAGTTATATTTAACCCGATTTATGTTATACGAAATAAGTATGTGATAAAAATTTTATCTTTAAAACACAAATCCATTGAAGCATCAAACTTTCCGGTAAGTGGGAGGTCGCATGTAGGATCTCATTGATAACCTCATCATTCATGTGGAAGAAAGAATATATAAAAATAAGATATAATGGTATGAGTAATATAAATAATTAAATGGGGTAAAATGAGAAATCAATAAAAAAATTTTTAGTTAAATTTTTTTGTTAACTCCATTAATTCAAATAAAATACACCCTACATTTCTTTCCATAAAAAAGCAATTACCTGAATTACGTTATTTAAAAAATTGGTCAAAATTAACTGGAGGAGATAAAATGTTAAAAATGTATATTATTTTGCCAAAAATACCATCATTCATGTGGAAGAAAGAATATATAAAAATAAGATATAATGGTATGAGTAATATAAATAATTAAATGGGGTAAAATGAGAAATCAATAAAAAAAATTTAGGACATCTAAATGTCTCTTATAGAAAAAGCACGTGACATTTATTGGTCCACTTGGCCTGCCAACTATGCGTTTTATAACATAGTTATTGGTCCACTAAACCTCAATCAATCAATCATCAATTATCATCAATAAGAAATTAAGAGATTGGATCATCAATTATCATCAATAGAGCTTTTCGTTAACCTCACTTTTGAGTTTTGACTTAAAGTTCAATCATCAATGAGCAATCCAAAATGACGAATTTATTGTGATTACTATTATGTTGACTTTTTCTATACATCATAATAATAATAGAAATTCGTCTCTTATAAAAAGAAACCTAAGGAATAATTAAAAGTATTAATAGAGATTCCTCTCCCTCCCCATTGCATTTAAATTTTACAGGTCTAGATTTAATATTTTTCAAGAGTATTAAAATAAAATAAATAAATTTAAAATCTAAAAAAAAGTCAATAAATCATGTCACATAAAACGATATCAATAAAGATTAATGCTTACATGAAAGAAAAAAGAAATTAGCCAGAGTGTAAATTCAAAAACTTAAAAAAGAAAAGAAGGCTTTACTACGTGAACATCAACTTCTAAAAAAAGAAGAAAGCAAATAGATGTACGCCAAATAGTATATTTTAGCTGGTGCCACGACCAGTTTTAGGAGAAGATTTTTTTCCCAATACAGATTACTTATCACACTTCTTCCTTAAATGATTTATAATCAATGTTCCAACAGTACTAACTTAGGAGATCAATCTTAACATTCAGATTCTCATAATTAATAAATTTATTAAACGTTTACAACTTTACATAATTAAATTTGTTATTAAAATTCCATTGATATCACACAATTTTTTATTTAGAATTATAATAACACTTAACGTGATTTTATATTTATATTTATATTATATTTAAAAGTTTTAACACACAAAATTGAATTCAGATGCAAAATTAAATTGATGATTCTCAATTTTGAAATTATTATTACATTCATTTTGGGAAAATCACATCCCATTGTTATATTTACTGTCTAAAATTGTGATGAGTGAGAAAGAACAACTTTCACATAACAAAAGGGTGAGATAGGGTCTTTTCTCCAAAATTTTTCATTAAAATTTAGTTGTTAAATTGACTGATTTAGCGCCCAAGTGCTGATATTGTTGTTTTTGCTGATTTAGTTGTTAAAATATTTATATTATATTAAATTATTCTGTTCAATGAATACTATATTTAAAATTTTTAACACACAAAATAGAATTCAGATGCAAAATTAAATTGATGATTCTCAATTTTGAAATTATTATTACATTCATTTTTCTTGCCATAAAAATTATTATTACATCCCACGAAAAGGACAGTACAACTGCATACCCCGCGGCAAATACTGAAGCGAGAAAAACGAAAATAAGTTGATCAGAAAAGAAAAAAACGAAACGAAAATATGCTAAAATAAAAAAAATTTAATTAATTAAAAACAAATAAAATACGGTCTTAGACGCCGACGATCCAACCGATTAACCAAACCAAGCTAAATTGGTTCTCCACTGTTCTGTTGTTCTGGTCACAGAACCAGCTTCTCCCTCTTTTTCCCTTTCTCTCTCCTCCTTCTCTGCTCTACGCTCTCTTCATCTCTCTCTCTCCTCGAGTCAGCTCCAGGTAAATCCAGCCCAACCATCTCGTTTAGCTTTTGCGGTTCATCTATTTGATCTCTCTTTTCGCTGTTTATCTGCTGATGCACTTGTTCAGTTGTGTGAATCGGTTTGCTCTTGTAATGTTCCAGATCCTTCTTGATCATCTTACTTTTCTTTGTGCAAGGGGAGATATTGCTTTGTTGTTATAGTTGATGTTGATTTTAATTTCGTCAAAGAAAATTCAGTGAACTGACCATTCCTTGAATAATGCGATGGCTTTTCATGTAGCTCTGTTTTGGTCAAAATCTCTCAGTTCTCGTTGCAATTCCAGTGCTGATTGAAAATCTTGTTGGTGATATTATTGATTTTGGAACTTTGATGTCTATTTCTGGATTTGAGTTCGAAGGATTGGTTACTATAGGGCCTTGGTGATTGTCTACTTATTTGGATCTGAATAGATTCATAATTTACACTATTTTGTTTTTCTTTGATGCTCGAGGCTTGGAATATTTGATTTGCAATCAAAGGGATGAGCCTTGGAATTGACCCAAATTTTATCTTCGGATTCCAGCAGGATTTCGTGATTGAGAGAGGGAGAGAATGTCGGGAGGCACGCAGAATAGTCTAAGAAAAGCTCTCGGAGCCCTCAAGGACACGACAACGGTTTCATTGGCTAAAGTCAACAGTGATTACAAGGTGGATGCTCATGCGCATAGCCTCCTTCATCGGATGCTCAATCACGTGTATTCCCATATCTTTATTACATGATATCATGTTTTGCAGGAATTGGACATTGCTATAGTGAGAGCAACAAATCATGTGGAGCGTCCATCAAATGAGAAACATATAAGAGGTTTGCCCACTCCCCTTATAACTGTTTCTCCTAATGTATCGTTTTGTACAGAAACGTGTCATATTGGTCTGTTTGCTACTTGTGACTTGTGACGTGTTTATAGAAGGGATGGTTGTCAGATATTAGAGTCTCTGCTCCATCTATTGATTTATTTTTCCTTTTGCAGCTATTTTTTCTGCGATCTCTGCTACTAGGCCTCGGGCTGATGTTGCTTACTGCATCCATGCTCTTGCAAGACGATTGTCAAAGACACATAACTGGGCGGTAGGTGCATCGAGGTTTAGTAATTATGCGTCTGAAGTTGTGAATGCTTTAGTTCCCATAGAGACAGGTTTTGAATGTATTCACTGAAGGATGGGGAACATGTTATGGAGCCTTTACTAACTTATGTGTTTGCTCGGCATGTATATTTTGAATGGTAAAGTCGGTTGGACATTTCATCTGAATTCATATTTCTGGATGCTTCTGTGTCATATGTGGCCATTAAAAGGGGTAAAGGATGGGGTCATGGGTATGGTGAAAACTCAAAACACTATGCTTTTGACCTCCATCGGTATGTAATCAGTTTAACCATAACTTGCATCTCCCCATGTTATGTGACTGAGTAAATTTTACTCTTTTCGTCTATAAATGAAATTATAATATTTGTAGAAGCTATGTTTCATGCCAAATTCTGTGGTCCTGTTCTATTTTGGCAGAATCATGCATACTCTATGCGTTTCTTTGTTCCTATCATCAAGCTGGTGGTTATTTGCTTACTGTGATTTGGTCGATAGAAATTTTTGTTGATAGGATTTTGAGCCATTGTTGTTTGAGGAATAGTGTGTTTGTGTAATTTCTATATGGTTGACTGGCAATTTGTTTGTCCACAGGTTGCATTAAAAACTTTAATTGTTATTCACCGTGCTCTAAGGGAAGTAGATCCCACATTCCATGAGGAGCTGATAAATTATGGCAGAAGCAGAAGTCATATGCTCAACATGTCTCATTTCAAAGACGATTCCAGTCCAAATGGTACCTTAGCTTCTCTATTTGCCATTTATGTTATTGTCACTACTACTAACTTCTAGTTATTTTTCTCTGTTGCTCAGCATGGGATTATTCAGCATGGGTCCGCACTTATGCATTGTTTTTGGAGGAAAGACTGGAATGTTTTCGTGTATTGAAATATGACATTGAGGCAGATCGTCCAGTAAGTAAAAATCTTCTAAATCGAATATATCTTTCATTTTGCTCAAGTATTCAAGTTTTTTTTCACTCTATGTAGATGAATTATGTGAACGTGACTTATGATTGTAATTTTTGTCAGAGGACTAAAGATTTGGACACTGCAGAGCTGTTGGAGCAGTTGCCAGCATTACAGGAACTTCTGTTTCGAGTTCTTTGTTGTCAGGTATACTTTCAATTTACTTGTTCAAGTTAAATTGGATTATAACCAAGCATCTCACAGATGATGTGTCCCAACCTATGAAAACAAGTCTTCAATGATGGCCCACTATAATTTTTACAACATAATAAAACTTTTATGTGGTGCAGCCAGAGGGAGCAGCTGTGAATAACTTTGTCATTCAGCTAGCACTCTCAATGGTAGGTGAACTGTTTATGCATTTTTTTTTGGTAGTTTTGATTTTCACTATTGTTTTCTGAATATAATTCTTGTTTTAAATAGGTCGCTTCAGAAAGCATTAAAATTTATCAAGCTATCAGTGATGGCACTATCAATCTGGTTGATAAGGTATGGTATGGTTGTCTTCAATGTGAAGCTTGATTATTAAACTTTTCAAGTATTGACAAGAATGCTGTGACAGTTTTTTGAGATGCAACGCTCTGATGCTTTGAGAGCTCTTGATATATACAGGAGGGCTGGGAAGCAGGTATTTCTTGTAGAATTCATTTTGATTCTTCAATGTATCCCTGTGATTATCTTCTAATTTCCTTGATGTGACTCTTTGCAGGCTGAGAGGCTGTCTGAATTTTATGAAATTTGTCGAAACCTCGATATTGGACGAGGAGAGAAATTTGTTAAAATTGAGCAGGTTTGTTGGTCATATCTTGCATTTTCAACTACTGCTTTTTTTTAAATATTTGTTTAAATAAAATACTGAGCGAAATTAGTTGATGATATGAAGCCCCCTGCATCATTTCTACAAGCCATGGAAGAGTATGTCAAAGATGCTCCCCGGGATTCAATAGTCCGCAAGGATCAGGTATAGCTTTGTCGTTTTCTTTTGGAATGTGTATCTTGACAAATCAAGAATTAACAAGACTGATGTTATGGGTGCTAGTACAAAACGAAAAAGAAAGAACTCTAGTAGTTGTACTTATAGTTGACACAGATGTATTTCTATTGGTTATCTACTTGTCAATAACAAAGATATGCTTGCTGCTAAAAGTTAAATACAAAGGTGAATCATTTTGATTCAAGTTCTGATAAAAAAGATGGTCCAACCATTTTGTAGTATGGCAGTTTGGTGAATATTTAAGTAATGTCTTTCTAATGCCCAACAAGCTTTGGAGTAATACGTTTTGGTTTTGGTCTAAATATATGGAATCTCTTGTTAATACCTTAATAAATTGATGATTCCCCGTATAATTATGGACCAGGCCACTGACAACAAAATTGCCTCTCCAAAAGAAGTTTTGGCTATAGAATACAAGAAGACATCAGAGGCGCAGGAGGCACCTGCAGTGCCTGTGCAGGAGTCACCTCCACCTCCACCTCCTGAACCTGTAAAAGTGGAAGCACCTGCAGCACAACCACCGGCTGATTTGCTGGTAATTATTGGGAGTCCTCTTTGTTTCCTGTTTTTGGCTTATGCAGATTGCTAACTGGCTCATCTGGATATGTTTTGATTTTTAAACGATGCTTTAGCTGCAATACTAACTTACCTCGTTTTGGTTTGTTGTCTAGAATTTGGACGATCCTGTTCCAGCTGCTTCAGCGTTGGAAGATAAGAATGCCTTGGCATTAGCCATTGTTCCTGTTGGTATGTTGTTCTTCCTTTATTGATAAAATAAGTTTGTTAATTTGCACTTGTGGGTAGGAATAATAAGTTATTTGTTTACAAGTGAAGTGGACTGAATGGTTCTCTTTGAAGAAGAATGATTCTAAACATTGTTGGCCCAGACATCCGGCTTGAGGACTTAATTATGTGAATTATGCTTTGACATTTCCCTCCATTACCCTTGGCTCGTAGCTGAAATTATAGTACTCGAGTCTTGTAGGCGTACATCATAGTGTTTTTTCTTATGACTTCTCTTTGCTGATGGTTTCAGCTGATCAGCCAACTTCTGTTTCAAAACAAGAAAATGGAACTACAGGCTGGGAATTGGCACTTGTTACAGCTCCAAGTTCTAATGAGAGTGCTTCAGCAGCTAGCAAACTGGTAAAGCCTTGTCTGAAAATTTCTGCTCAGTTTTCTATTCTGTCAGATTATGTCTTAAGCCCGCATCTTTATGAAGTTGATCATTTTGTTATTCTTCTAACGAGTGTTGATGGGTTATCTGAATGATCAGGCGGGAGGGTTAGACAAACTTACGCTAGACAGCCTATATGATGATGCTGTCAGAAGGAACAACCAGAACGTGAGCTATAATCCATGGGAACCAGCTCCTATGGGAACCATGATGCAACCAACAATGCGTGATCCATTTTTCGCTTCTAATGCAGTTGCTGCTCCACCTTCTGTCCAGATGGCTGCTATGTCCAACCAGCAGCAGGCTTTCATGTTTCATCAGCAGCAGCAGCAGCAGCAAATGATGATGGCCCCTCAGCAGCCATCTGCTAATCCTTTTGGAAATCCTTATGGAGCCACTGTCCACCCCTATGGCTCAGGTATGCCTGTTCAAGCGTACAATCCATACACCGGTTTCATCTAGACACTTTGTCCTGGAAACCAAATTCTTTCTATATAAACTTGATGAAGAGGAAAATGTGGATGCTCAGTTTTGGATTCTGAGATTGGGAAGCATGAAGGGTAGACAGACTTGTATTATATGTTGTGTATGTGCAGTAGATAGCAAGAGTGAAATTCTTTATTGAATAATTTAGTGAGAGAGAGGTTTTTCATTATTTGGTTATTAAGTTCAAAAAAACTGATAATGAGCTTTGATTCAGACCACTTAGAATTTTTTCTCTCTGTAATTTCTGATCCACTATTGTTAATGCGTTAGCAGAAAAGTTGTTCTGGATAACTTCTATATTTCATCTTTTTTTGGGTTGGATTTCTTTATATATGTATGATAGAAATTGTTTGTATCATGTGGTTGTTGATACTTCATTTATCAAATGAAAAACATCAACTTTGAGAACTTTCAGTAGCTATACTTGAGTTTCTTTAGTCAAGTTTAGATGTTAAGTGATCACTTATCAGCCGTCTGTAGACCATTTATGAATCGTTCGTGTAAATACTTGATATTAATTGTTTTCTGTTTTGTTCCGAATATTCGGTTTTAGCAATTAAACCTATGAAAATGATTGGAGAGTATATATCACAGAACTCTTACCGTATGGGTACCTTACCTACAAAGTTTACCTATTTGGATCTGCTGGATATAAAAACTGAAAATGGATTCTAATCCAGTCCGATCTATAGTGTTGCCGAGAAATTTTCTTTTAGGGAAGTTGATTCTCGATGTTCAAGAGCTGGAACCTGGAAGTAATACACGGAACACGGTAACCGTTGATCTGATCTACAAAGATGTACTCAACTGTTTGAAAGCTAGGACGCTTTTGTTTACATATTTTCCTACTAAAAAATGATTGAGCCAGCACAGTAAATTTGTGGACGGTTAGAACTTTTTTTTGGCATGTATAAATATTATTCGAACAACTCAGTAGAAAAATGGGAAACAATCTTGTTACCTTCCATTAGAGAAGGCAATACAGGTCCCAAGCAAAATAATATTGAATGGCAACGATTCACGAGTATAGTCATTTCCCTATTATTTACACCGCCTTGTTTTTCCCTCTTTCTGTGGACTGAAAGCAAACAGAGAAGATAGTTATGATCTCATCTGGAAATCTACCCAATTGCATGTTCGGTCCTAAATATAAAACATAGTTAACTTTTTTTGAGGAGATTAAGTTAAGGAAGCTAAATAAGTTTTTTTAATTATATCATATTATGTGTATTCTGAGATTATATTTCAATTTATTAGTTAAACTAATTAATTTGGAGAAAATAATCAAAATATAAATATTCTGAAGTAATTAATTAACTTCCTTAATATTTTTTTAAAAAATTAACTGTCTTATATTTAAGACTCAAAGAGTCTATGAAAGCAATAATGGTGCAAAGATCTATTACTAACAGTGGGGGCAAATATGAGATCTTACTATCTCATATTAAATTATCAGATAATGGTCAACCAACACAAATATCTCTGGGCAACACAAATGATCTTCAACCAAAAAACGGAAGATAAGAGGGTTTCACTTGGATGTGTTGTACTGCCACATTTTTTTTTGTTCAAGTCAATGAACTAAATCATCACTTCCATTCTTGGCTGATTTAGTTCAAGATTTGTATGATTTAACGCAGGTGTGGTGGTCACGTGTCATGTCTCAGTTTTATAGAATCAGTTCATACGCAAGTATATGTCATCATCCGTTGTCATCAACTTATAAATGGCTGACAAATACTCTCTCCCTCCCTCCCGGTCCTAATTATAAGAGCTAGTTAACTTTTTTGAAGAGATTAATGAAACTAATTAAATTACTTTAGAGTATTTTTATTTTTATTTTTCTTCAAACTAATTAGTTTAACTAATAAAATAATATATAATATAAGGATACACAAGATATGAAATGATTAAATAACTTATTTAGTTTCCTTAATTTCTTCAAACAAAGTCAACTAACTCTTATAATTAGGACCGGGGACGTAGTAATGAATTTTAGCAAGATACACGTTTTCTTGCGACATATTACACGATACATCTTAAAAATAAGTCACGTGTCTGTTCGCCGTCTTAGTCATGTGGAGTATAATCTACCGGCTATCTTTTCCCCATTTACACAATTCTATAAATATTTTCTTTATTTGAAGAAAAATACAAAAAAATTAGAACTATTGGCTTTGTTAAACACCTAAATTACCCTTTTTTTCAGTTAAGTATAATAAAAAGATTTTTTTTTTTGCCTACTGTAATAAAAAGAATTACAGTATAAAGGGTCAAGTCATATGAATATATGATGATTGTATTTGTTGCTTAAATATTTAATTGGGATATGGCAAACATATGTTTTGATGAAAAATTATATACTTAATTTTGAAATAAAATTGTGTATTCATCAAAACGCTGAAAATTTATAGTTTTATACACACGTCAGTAATTGAAACCCATGCAAGCCTTTGAAGTTAAGTCACAAGGTTGTGAATAATAATTTTTAATAAATTTCACCATTTATATTGGTGTTTTCACAAATACTTCACCTTTTTAAATTAAAATCAAAATTTTTAATTTCTTAATTTTATCTTATTTATACTTTTTCACATTTGCACAAAAATTATTAAAAAAAAAAATTAGGTGAGCTTAGTAATACTTAAAGAGATATTTCCCGTTAGCTTACTAATAAACCTCCATTGGTGGCGGCGGCGGGAGTGAAAAATTATTTATTCTCAGAGGAAAACTTGGCAAAGTTTAAAGCAAAAAAATAAAAAATGCTGAATTTGATCATTTCTCTCCCCAATCTTCTTCCTCCTCCTCTCTGACTTTTTCACCAGAAACCTCCTCTCTCTTTTGTTGGCTTCCATTCTCAAACCTCAGCACCTCACTGATCACTGACACTAACAATAAATTTACTAAATCTTCTTTATTACTCATAATTCAGATGTCTTGGTTCGTCAAGACACTCCAGTCCAACAACGACCCTCAAACAGCCGTTACATCCGAGTCTTCACCGGAACGGGATTCCTCCGGCGATCGCCACGGTGGTTCTGCTCTCAAAGATGAAGTATCCTCTCTTTTCCGTGGCGTCGCCAATTTCCTCGCTCCGCCGCCATCTTCTTCTTCCGCCAGCAGTTCTGTGAACTCGTCGTCAAGAAGTCTCGATGTCGATGGGATCAGGAACGATCTCGTGGAGATCAGTGGAACCTTCAAGAGTTCGCTCTCCCTTCTCTCCTCCAATAAAGTTGTCACTGGAATTTCTGGGCTTGCTTCTCAATTTTTGCAACCCCAGGGCCAAGTTTTAGAAGATGCCGAAGATGTTATTAGTGAAGGTGATGATCGGAATGATGGGGTTGTGCCGGGGACAACGGATGATGCCGTTCGTTTTGTGAGAGAAATTTCTAGGCGCCCCGAGTGTTGGACGGAATTTCCCTCGCCACTTGATCATGGTATTTCAATATCTCTTCGATTCTGTGGTTGTAAATTATACCGTTTTACAATCTATGGTTTCTGGAATTAAATCGATCGCTTTGGGAATTCTTGTTCCAGTAAACAAACATAGTGATAAATGGTTAGTGGCAATTGCATTTCTACTGTAGAAAGGTTGGTCTTTCTCTTGAATTCTTAATTAGGAACTCCTACATTCTGTTTTTATGTGGAAACAAGGTTCTTTTAATTTGATTATTGGCTGATAAGCTCGCAATATACGGAAGGACCTCACTGAACTTATGAAAGGATTGAAGCTTTAGCTCACTTATTCTGCCATAAAGAATAGAGAACTCTAACTTATGCTTGTTTCGTTTGACGTGTATGAAAGCTTTAACTTCATGCAGTTTCTATATGACGATATGTACGATTTAATCTTGTAATAAGAAGGCCAGTCACGATTGTTAAGTCAACAGGATTATTGTGTCCTACACTCTGAAGCTAACACTCAATTATGCAAAGTCTCTTTGGAAGAAAAATGGTTTTGACTTGATTTGTTAGATAGTACGTTGTGAGTGTGTTTTGTGTTGGATGCATAAAGCAAGACAAACCCTATGAAATGAGTTGTTCTTTGTTTCTTTTTGTTTTTTTTTCCTGCTTAATTATATCAATGATATTTATGAACACTGATTTAGAAATTTCAATTTTGATTTGGCAGATTTCAGCATGTCCAATTCTCAGAGAGAACATGCATTGGCTATAGAAAGACTGGTGCCTGAATTGGTTTCACTTAGACTCAATCTTTGCAGTTACATGAATGTTGAAAAATTCTGGATGATCTATTTTTTGCTGTTGCTTCCAAGACTAAATCAACATGATCTTGAGTTCCTGTCTACCCCCAAGGCAAGCTTTGTTTCTTCATATGTAATTTCAGTTTTTGAACCCTGATTTTCACGAATGGAGAGTCCTATATATAGTCCCCATGACCACTCAAATTTAGTCATTTTACACCACTGAAGGATTTCGGCCATACCTGGAATCTGATTGATTTGCTGAAGTACCCACACGAGATCAGAGCACTGACGCGGACTACGATCTTGTTATGTGGCAGATTCACCAGCCGAAAAGGAAGAGAACTAGAGGGAGAAATTTTATGGGAGTTTTTCTATCTGTATCTTGAAAACTGACTCCCAAAACCAATACAATCCCATATCTCACCTATGGGTAGTTGCCGTGATTTTAATTTTAAATAAAAAAGATAACATTTCTCTTTTGGACCCATATCTCTCCATATTTATTTAATAGCCCCACTCACATTGGGCTTGGGCCCTAATCCTCCAAGGGTGAACTAGGTAACAGGTGTATTCCAACAATCCCTGATTATATGTTACCGCTGTCTTCCTTGTAGATTTCTGTGATGAAAAAACCCACAAACATTTGCATTCCTAACATTTCTTGTTCATATGATCAGTAAAGTTTGTCATTTCAATAGAAAGCAAAGCTCTATAATAGCAAACATTTTCAATGGTTTTAGTGCATGCCCTTGCTTATTTAGGGCCTTCACTTCGTTAGTTTTGGTGCTTGTATATAAGATTTTCGTATAGTTTGATCTGTGGCATCCAAGACTAAGATTTATCTGTGTGAAGATCATTTGCGTATGTAATCCTCTTTTTTCACTTGTCTAAAAGCTGGGTAGTGATGTTCCCTACATGTATGTTGTCTCATGTATATGTTTTCCCTTCTTCTTTTATGTTCAGATTGTTGAAGCGAGGGATGCGCTTCTGCAGAAACTTCAAGAGAAGAAAGACCGTCAAGTGGAAGAATGTGATCAATCAAACCCGGATCAAGAGCACAGGGAGGACAGTGTAATGGGGAGAGAAAATATTCCTTTGGAGAAAAACCAGACTGGGAAAAAAGATGCGGCAAAAGGCGTACAAATTGATGACACGGTGAGTACTGAAAACTGGTTGGAAGATACAAACACTGATATTAGCATATTGTTATAATTGACTGACTTGCCGTATGAAACTTGAAACAGGAAGATGTCTCATTCAGTGACCTAGAAGATGATTGTAGTGATCTCTCTGATAGAACATCAAGCCACAGGAGGAGGGCTCAAGGAACAAGGGGTTCATCACCTGAGGGATCTAGTGACTGGGTTCAACTGAGTGAAAATTCAGAGAGAGGAGGAGGCAGCCGGCGCCGGCCGGCCGCCCATTCTAAAGGTAAGGATTCGGGAGATGAGTCAAGTGATTGGCTTGATGTTGATGATTTTTAAACTAAGATTTATTGATTATTGATTGGTTTACTGATTGAAAAAGGTTCAACTTCTGTCCCATTTCTGGGGCTCTCTGTATTTAGAGAATTCCACTATGGTGTAAAGGATTCTTTATTTAAGTTCTCCTACATTATTAATACTGTAATTGTATAGCCAAATGTCCTGTGGCAGCCACATTTTCCTTTGACTACACGAGACAGGCAAATAAAAAGGATATATACTTGCAAAAAGCTGAAGTACAGTTTTTAAGTAGCATTCACTAATAAATTTCATAACAAAAATATAACAAGCGAGAATTTTTTTTACAGCTTGATATACTGTCTGGTGTTGTTTCCTCTGCCTGGACATTTCTTAACCTTTCAGCAAGATTTCTTTTCGTTTCAACAACTAACTGGGGCATGTAGAAATTATCACACTGAATGCTAGGTAGGTTGTAGCGGAGAACATAAGAATTTTACAGGGTCATAATGAAAGATATTCTGGAAAACAATGCCAGAAAACAAATACTTGCATGCTTGTTTTTCTTTCAAGTTGAAATTTGTAAGAAATTCAGATTTTCTACTACTTAATGAATTAAAGCATCCATGTGGTTGGTTAGCTGCTCTTTTGTCCTGGAGTTCCTAATTTATACTGGCATTCAAGGAGCCAAGGACGATAAGGATACAGTAGATGATGGTCTATAAAAGCCCAGGAAAATGCTAGAGCCCTAGCACCAACTTACTACCCCGCCACTGCCCACAACTCAATCATTCATTTTGAGATTAGCCCGTTACTCAAATGACTTGGGGCCAGTTTGGGAAAATTCCCACCTTTTTTTTAAAAACATTTTAATCATCTTTAATTCCCCCTCTTTCTTAATTATTATTGGAGAGTATATGGTTAGGTTAGGAAAATATTGATAAATTTGAAAAATATATCTTATATTAAAGATCATATAGAGTATTTTTTCTAGGCACTAATATACTCTTATTTGACGCAGTTCTGTTTGAAGCACTATTAGACACCTTTCCTTGGTTATAATTTAAGTTTTGATTCGTCACATTATAAGAGACTATCCAACTTTGTTGGGAAAGAAAAAAAATTTTGAAGATAATTTTTCTCATATTTATTTTTATTTGTACCATACAAAATCACTTGAAATAAGTCAAATCAGACAAATATACTAACCATTTCTACACAATAATTCTATCTAGAATTTGTATTGTTTAATACTCCCTCCGTATCTTTTTATAAATTAAGAAACGACAGTCACTTAGACCCCATTTCTATTTATTCATTTCGGTCTTTTTTATAAGTAAATTTTTTTTTATTGCGTAAAATGAATTGAAGGTTAAGATTAGTAAAAACAAAAAATGTGTAAAAAATGACATGTTTCTTTCATATATACCTTTATTTGTAAAAAGAGCATAGGAGAGACAATGAGTACAAAATATAAGAGAGAGAGTAATAAATAATTGAATGAAAGAGAATTAGTGGTAGGTGAGGATAATTAATATAAAGATATGTATTCAATAGGGGTAGAAAAGAAAAAATTAGTTTAAATTTTGAGACACAAGAAATAATTGCTTATGTTTCTCACTCTCCCCACCACACAATTTATCTTCATACAATCATTTTTATTATTTCTACAATATTAATTTTCTTATTTATCTTCTACAGTTCTCTTTTTTTTTTTTTTTTTTAATGGTAAAATACGGGGTATTCAGCCCTTATTCATTCTAGAAACAGCAATACAACGTGGGTACTTCTACAATTCTTTTTATTATAATATTCTCCCTATTCTCCCTCTTATTCTTTATATCCTCATAAATAAGAGTATTCTTGTCCAAAAAAGTTATAATTTTTACATATTTATTGTTTTTAACTACAAGTCTACAACTTTGATCTACATTTTTCAGTAAAGTGTTCCTTATAAAAAGAAATGGAGGGAGTAGTAAACAAGAAGAGAGAGAAGAAAAAAATGTACCGTTAAATTTGAGTATTTGACACTCATTTTTTTTCCTGGCTACGATGGTTATTCTATAAGTTTAATTCTATATAAACACAACCTATAAGATTTTTAATTTAAAAATTAGATGGAGAGTTTCATTTACACCTTCCTCTCTAAATATAAGCTTTAAATAACTGATTTGGACTTATCAAGAAAATAGTTAAAGCAATAAATATGTATTTTCTCAACTATGCCCTTATTTATAAAAAAAATAAGTAAGAGAAGAACCATAAATGCAACAAATGCATTCTAGGTTAAAAATGAAAAACAAAAACTATAAATTTTTTGATAAAATTAAAATAAAATTTAGATTTTAGTATAAATTTGGGATTTTATATTCAAGGAGAGAGGGAGTATTAAAAAGAAAGAGAAAGAGAAAGAGAGATTCATAACATATCTATATTTATGATCATAAATTCTTCTATATTTCTCACTAAGATATTGAGATTCTAGTTTTTCTAATTTCTCAAGTATAAAAATGAGCAATGACCCTATAAAATTGGGAACACTCGAGTGTGACAATATCATATCCGTAAGTTCATTGACAAATTTTAAGTTTATATTCAAGGAGAGAGGGAGTATTAAAAAGAGAGAGAGAGAGAGAGAGAGATTCAATGATTCATAACATATCTATATTTATGATCATAAATTCTTATATAGAATCATGTTTTCCTCAACTCAAACAAATAGCAGCGAGACAGATAATTGTCCGAGTTTTTCCCCCCAAAAAAAGAAACGATTCGGAACTCAAGATCCTTGCTATCTATCACGAGTCTCTTCTCTTCCAACTCAAACACACAGAACGAAGAATCAGACCATTTCCCAAAGAAGATATAGTGAAGGCTTGTATAGTATACATGATTATGATTTGTGAGCAAAGTGATATTAGCCTTCAAATATTTCTCTATTATTTATCACTTTTTATATTATTACTTGGCAGCTTATATGGATCTGTTCCTTTCTTTAATATATATACACTCACACACCCCTCAATATTCATCCATAATCATTCTCTCCATTATCCAATGTATCCTCAACATCCCATAATATAACTCACACCTCAACTAAACATTTCACACTGTATATCCACATGTGCCTCTCTATCTTAATGCCCATACTCTCAAGTATATACATAATTGCATAAAAACACATAGAAGAGAACAAACAAAATACCAAACTCTTCTTAATTCATTTGATTTTTAAAGGAAAAATTATAATAATTCTTTCCTACATTCTATCATGTATGATCTTGTGATTGATTTATTATAAGAAAATCATCATCATCCTTTCTTGCAAATTCTTACGACACTAAGATACACGTACTAATACACACACACACACACACACAGTATATATATGGCTGTACTGTACGATATGATCCGATTGTGTGGCGATGGACGAAGCAAGGCCACTTGATCATCACGAGACTCCAATCTGCATATTCACATGTGGAGAGTGCAACACTGCGAAGTGTGAACCATTTAGCTTCCTGGTGAGCCAAGAAATTTGAGCCATTAGATGTACTTCACACTAGAAGCTAAATAAGCACCCATTTAATGTCCATATACAAGACATTATACAGACGACAAAATCCAATTAATAGTCCTCGCTGTTTTCTCCCCCACTATTTCTGTATGTGACCCAAATTTCATATCATCATCATCATTATATCAAGAACAAGAACAACAACAAGAAGGAAGAATTTTTAACTTCTTCTCGATCGATGTGACTTGATGAACAATAACTTTTCATTTTGTTTCTTATTGGGTGATGGATGAAGAAGTGTGTGGACATTGGGAGTGAGAGATAAAACAAATTAAAGTAAAAGATTAAACATTTAATTTCCAATGAGGACCACTAAGTATGACGAAGAATTATTATGAAGAGATTGACTTACAGTTTGTTGTTGAAAATACTTTCAAGATAGAAATAAATATGCATAATCTTATAGACATACAATACTTCTGCACATAAAGAAAACCAGCAAAAACTCACAAGATTGTCGAATATGGTAATGAACTATGAAAAAATCCGGGTCTAACATACGTTGTTTCCTTAAGACAATTTTGAACCCACAATACGGATGCCGAAGGTTTCTGAGCAATTGCCTCCCAGGATAGAGCGGATTATTCGTCTTCAGAATGATGGCTCTCTCAATCTGAAGCCCAAGCGAATCCAATGAGTCTGCTTTTAGAATCGCACAGACTATGTCTACAGAATGTAATATGCAGAGAGGAATGTTTGAGATTAATTCTAGATCTAGTTTTTCTCTCTTATCTTTTCTGTTACTAACCCATCCTATTTATAGATGACGAAAATGATCAGATGGATACCCATTAGTGAACTTACGTGACCATGGTGAAACAATGCGACCGGTGGTGGCCAACCAATGAGACTTCTTATTCATAACCCATGGGATTTAGATCCTAATTAAAATCCAACACAGTTTACGTACTGAGCCACATATAGATGCATCTTCCAATGATTAACTGGTAACTTGCTTTGCTATATATGGCTGGTGTAATTATATTCTTCTCGTCGTGCACATGCAACATTAGAACACAACAAAAATGGCATAACTTTAGAGAGAGATCACATGAGAGTGAAGAGAAGAGAAAGGGTATCAGTGAGTCACGGATGAATATAGAAGCTTACAAAGGAGTGAGTGTAATTGTAAGGGACAGACAGAGACCAAAGCTATACAGCTCAATCAAAGCCCATACCAGTTTCTCTCACAGCTGAATCATCATTTTCTTTCACATGGTATGCCACCTTGTATTGTTCCCTTATGCCAACTCTCCTTTTATCTTCTTCCTTCTTCCTTAGCTGTACTCTGCCATCCATCCATCTCATCACATTGTAATGGGATGTCAGCTCCACACTACAGTATTTCACTTGACCCTTGTCTATTAGAACCCTCTGTAGGTAGGCCTCTTCGAATAGTTGACTATATGAATGAAAGCACGATTGTAATGGGTATAATTAGATAGAACCACATCTCAAAAGCTAATTGTTAGAGTTAATGAATCTAAGGCCTTATAAAGCCCTTTCTTCTACATTCAAGGCGACTGTCCCAACAGGGCATTCATGACACTCTTCTATGTTTTTCTATCCATTTATGAAGCTTCATTTATTTATTTCTTGGTTTAATTTTTAATTTTTTTAATTTTCTCCAAGCCATATCTGCTGAAAGGAACATAATGGAATGCATGTATTAATTGTTATAAATTTTGTTTGTATATTCTATCATATAGTGGCCTATTAGCTCAGTTGGTTAGAGCGTCGTGCTAATAACGCGAAGGTCGCAGGTTCGAGACCTGCATGGGCCAATTTTTTTTATTTTTGTACCAGTCTCTTAAAAGTTACGGTCATAAAATCTTTATGCAGAATAATATAATACAATTTGATCTTGGATTCAGTTCTTCATTTTCATCATATATATAACTTTGTAACCATAAACTTCAATTTCAAGGCACTATGAAAAGTTTGATCTCATGATTATAGGACACCATGGTGTGTTATTAAGAAGAAAAAGCAAGAAACATGCTGGTAGTTATAGACTTATAGTGTCTCAGAAATTTAAACTATAAAAACAAAAACAGTGAAAACACTATATGAAAAACAAAATTGAAAAAACATTATACTGAAACATACAGCTTGAAAAAGACCTCTCGATAATCTGTGTTAATGAGATTGGGAGGGTTAAACGTAACATTTTGTTATTTGATTCCCTTATCCTCAAAGTTAATCACTTTGATTAAAGCAGTGCAGTTCAAGCCCTTGATTATAATTCCTCTGGTGTTCTTTTGAGTGAGAATAGGATATCCTCGATCTGCAAATAATAACTAATCTCCTCACACCATTCCCAAAGAACCTTTAGTGTTGACCACGAGACCTCCATATATAAAAAGATCAAACACTTGGATTAAACTTAAGGAACCCAGCTAAGTGATAGCCTTGTGGTTACCTCGTGTTCTTTCATTGGTGACACAGTGCAACTATATATATGGTGCTATGTTCGATATCAGTCGACATAATAACAGAGATACTCTTAATTATATAAATCAACATCGCATATTCTCACATTATATCTGTCTTGCACATACACAGCACATTAATCAGTTCATGGTACGTAATTTGAAAAATATAATCCCCCGCCCATTAATTAGTCTGTAAAATACTTATATGACTCTCTATAACTTAACTGCGATCTTTTGAAGCGTTGTGTGTATATTGTGTGTGTGTGTGTTAATTAGATGCTTTCGATAAAAAAAAAGCACGGGCAGGTAGACTATTAACATATATAATCATCTTGTTGGTTCTATTATCATGCACAGAAAGGCATAGTCATTTTTTGATTAATCATTTCTCATATATCAATATATATTTACCCTTTTTGGTGGGGAAGAAAGAAATCGAAGTACGAGCAGTTTCTTAAAATCGCTCGTCCTCATCGACCTGGTTCTAAAAAGCTGTTGCCTTTTGTGCTATATACAAACACGAGAAATACGAGTAATATAACTACTCTCTCAGTACATCTTCCCAAAAAACTACTACAAAACATCAACAACGTCTTTATCTGGTGTAAATTCTGCTGCTAATTACATGCAACTAACTCACTAATAATTACAATATATAGGTGAAAAGTATTTATAATATATCTTCTGATTAATTAGCTATCTAGCTAGCTAGTAGGTACTGTGTCAGTGTCATAGGATGAGATTAAGACTCTTTTTATTCCCTGATCAAAGTAAAAGTAGTAGAGGAAGAAGCCAAGATAGCTGCATGTTTCAGTGGGTAGTGAAGAAGATAACAGTAGAGAGATACACATTACGATAATGATACATATATATAGGGAATGGTAAATTGGTAATTTTGCCAACTAGCATTTCACTGCAGTGGATCCTTATGACCGTAGCAATTGGCCCATCATCACGTGATCTGCTGTTTTTTCCTTTCTCTGAACCATTTTCTTTTTTTTGTTTGCTTCCTTCTTCACTGTGTACTACTTCTCCTATATATCACCTTCCTCCTCCACTAATGATTTGTATACTTACTAGCTTCTTTGTTGCAGATAGAGAGAGAGAGACGACTTTTCATTAGAGTAAGTTTTGAAGCTCCTTTAAGCTATGGAGTCTTCAAAGCTCTATGCTTTTCTCTTCATGTCTATGCTTTTTATCTCTTCTTTCTCTCCCATTCTTGCTTGTCCCTACTGTGGCAAAGGCAAGCCTCCCCCCAAGAAACACAAGCCCACCAAAAAGCCTCCCGCTGTCAAGCCGCCGGTGACTGTCCCTCCTGTTAAGCCACCAGTGACATTGCCTCCGGTAACCCTACCTCCCATTAAGCCTCCAATTACATTGCCTCCGGTTACCCTCCCTCCAGTGAAGCCACCAGTGGACTTGCCGCCAATCAAGCCACCGGTCGAACTGCCGCCGATCAAGCCACCGGTGGAACTGCCGCCAATCAAGCCACCGGTTGAGCTGCCACCCATCAAGCCACCGGTGGATCTTCCTCCACTGCCAACGGTGCCGATTTTGAACCCGCCGACTCCGCCGAATAAGGGATCGCCTTGTGGGCCGGCCCAGGCGACGTGCCCGATAGACACGCTGAAGCTGGGAGCATGTGTGGATCTGCTGAACGGGTTGGTACACGTAGGGTTGGGAGACCCGGCGGTGAACACATGTTGCCCCGTGCTGCAAGGTCTGGTGGCAGTGGAGGCGGCGGTGTGCCTGTGCACGACGTTGAAGCTGAAACTTCTGAACCTCAACATTTATGTTCCTATTGCTCTTCAGCTTCTTGTTACTTGTGGCAAAACCCCTCCTCCTGGTTTCACTTGCTCCCTCTAATTAAAACCCAGTTAAGTATCTCTCAAACCCTAAAACTTGTTCTTACTCCAAACACAGTTAAATAGACTCATATATACTATCTCCGCTCCTAGTTTGTACCTTTCTTCATAATTAACTTGGTCTCGACTCTAACAAACCTGGGCATTCTATTATTCTATAATTAATTTCATCTTCCATATCCAATAAAATGCCCAACCATTTGTTTAATAGTGATATTATAATCTGAGACACAGAAGCTTCTCAGATTCTGGAAGCTAGCTGTAGTTATAATAATTAAAGTGTATAGTAAATCATAACCTAGTTGGTTACACACACACTGTATTCTCTTTTGTTTGTTGGTTTTCTTTCACATTTTGGATTGTTGAAAGGAGCTAATAATTGAACCCATATATACACACACACACATGCGTATCAGCTAATAGTGACCCCCGGAAACTTTGGCTTTTGATATTTAATAATAACCTATTTATGAGAGTATATTCTTGGCCATCGCAGAAACAAACACATTATAAAAGGAAGAAATTAATGAAATGTTATTGTGCTATACTATGTTGTTGCTAACAGAGATCGAGGATATTTGCAATTGATAAGGAAATGAAGAATATTATTAGGTTACTATTTTTGCGTGCCTATACTACTATTTCACTTGTCTTTCTACTTTTCACCTGAAAAGTTTTGCTTCATTCATATTTTCTGTATGGCCAAATAAAGAACTCGTGGAACAATCATGGAGACTTTTAATTTATCTATAATATATATACACGTTGTGTTGTGTGTGTGTGTGTGTGTATATATATTGATTGGTATACCCGTGAACTTGAAGTGTTTGTCTGATTGCATGTCATGAAACTATTACGCGCAGGTGGTCGAAGAATTCAATGTGTGGACCAAATCGATTGACATTGAGAAGATATCTATCATTGATCGAGCCACTATTGTTTCTCTTTCTCTCTCTTTCTTTCTCTCTCTAGATTGGAATTTATTGTTGTTGTTTGGTTATCTCAACATTGTTAAAACAATTTGTTTTTCTCATCATTTCTCAGAGATTGTTGTACGTACTTAATTTTTATGCATGTTTAATATTCCAAGCTAGGTCATTTAGCAGATGCTTTCTGTTAACATTCCAGAAGTATTTATTGTATCATTCGCATTTTGCTAATGTTTAATTTATTAATTACCTTCTACACACACACACACAAATATATAAACATGTTTTGCAATTGTAATCAGCTCAGAACCCTATCCCAAGGGGTAAAAGTATATTATAACTCAAGCATACAAAAATTCCTCAATACTTGATAATGTTGGAATTAAACTTGGCTAGTTGTTAAAAAGTAAGAAAGACAAATTAAAAGTGTATTCAATCCTTTTACTTTACACAGTTTTATTTCAATCCCTTGACTTTATAAAGTGTTTTTTCAGTCATTTAACACTAATGCCATTAATATAAAAAAATGCTGATATGTATTGAAATTTAAATATTGATAAAACATCATCAAATATTGATATAATAAGTTTACTTTTAAAAATAATAATGACAGTTACAAAAAAAAAAAAATCATCATTTGAGACTAACAATATTAGGATTAAGGGCTTGTTTAAATTAGCGTTAAAAAAATACATTCACAATACACAAGTCAATACACAAGTCAAGACAAAACTATTTGAGAGCAAAATGTGACATTACAGATAAAAGATTCCTCTTTGATTGGTCCACCACAGTCCATAGAGAGAGAGAGAGATGGTTTTGGGATTTCAATGGGCTAAGGAAAGTCCAGTTTTGCATAAAGGGAGAATGTTACAACCTTTTTCCAATGGAAACAAGAGAGTGACAGAGGGAGTGAGTGTGACACATATATGGAAGCAGTGGTACATGTGATATAGTCTGGTCCCATACTGATACTATAATAGGCCACTATAATAAATAATTATTCATAAACAAATATTCATTTACAGTGTACAAATATGAGTACAGTACTATCATGTTTCCACATACATTCATTCTCTACAATCTTTGGGCCGTTATTGACGGTAGAAATGACTTTTTTTTTTTAATTTGACTTTTGCAAACTTAAGATAGGATAAAGTCAAATTGTAAATGTGATTTATATTTGAATTAGTGGTGATAAAAGTCTATCTACACTAAGAAAAGAAGGTCTTTGTACCTGTTTGACATGGCGTCCAAATGCCTTAGAAGCCTAATGGCCTTGAGTAAAAGCCCAGTGGGTGGAAATTAAGTAATTTCTGGTATTTGGGTTAGCTTCACAAACCAAATGGGCTTTTGTGAGAAAAACAACTTATAAGAGAAACCAAAATTTTTAGCTTTTGGGGTCCAAACTCGACCTAAACAATATGGTGGCCCACACAAATAAAATCAGGTCACAACAATACATTACTGCAAGGGACCCCTCATCTTTGGCTCAACTGGCAAAGGGGTTGGACACTCTCACCAAAGGGAGAGGGTTCGATCCTGGAGTTGGTCAAGGTGCTGGGGGAGACATCCTAACTCTTGGGTGCCTAGGTAAACGCCTGAGGGTAATAGAGGGCTCGCCCTGCCCAACATCGGTATCACCTAGGAGGAAGGGAGATTTCGCCCTGCCCTTGGATCCTAAAATTTATATAAAAAAAAAAAAAAACATTACTGCAAGGGAAGATGTTGCTAAGGCTACCACAATTTGTGACGTTGGCGTGAACAAATAAATTGTGGTCCCATATGTGCATAAACCAAACCGCGTGGCAATATTTTTTATTAAGAACTATAGTGTTTTTTTAATAATAATTTCAATTTTTTTATCAAATTTAAATTTAAATTTTCAATTATCACAATATATATATATATATAACTAATATATATATTTGCATAATACACACACGTGTGTGTATAAATTTGTCTAAATATTTATTGCGTTTTTTCAATTTTATCCATTGTGGATAGCATTCATTGCATTTTTTGTTACTTATCTTCTTTACACACAAGGGCATAGTTGAAAAAATAATATATATTTATTATGCTTAACTAATTTTAACTGTTTTCTTAATTAACATAAATCAAGTTATTTGAAGTTTATAACAAGGAACTAAGGGAGTACAAATTAATTGACAAAGAATTATTAGGAACAAGCTTATAATTAGTTGTATGTAAATAATTTTTTTCAACTTTAGTTGACAAAGAATTTTACATATTAATGGAATAGTGGAAAAAAATGAAATGATCAGGAGCCATGCTAAAGTTTTTATTTTTTTTTTTGCTATAAAAATTTTAGGAGAGGGGTTGGGCTCACTCACAGTTCAAAGACAGGGTGTTTGGAGCCCACTCGGACAAGGAATTCAGGACTAAGAGTACACATGCTTCCATCTTAGTCTGGGTTGCTTTGCAAACCCCTAGGATGCCTCCCCCAACGCCTTGACCAACTCCAGGATCGAACCCTCTCCCTTTAGTGAGAGTGTCAAACCCCTTTGCCAGTTGAACCAACCATGCTAAAGTTGTTTCCGTCCATTCAATGCATTCTCCCGGCAGAGGCATGATACATGAACATAATGAAAATAGAAAATGTTGTGTAAGGTCCAAATTGATGAAAGAAAATTAACCCAAAAATTAATGCTCAAGTTAACCCAAAAATCTCACTTAATATATTTCATATAGTCTTTAACATAAGAGCCAATTTTATTTTATTTTTTGTTGGAGAAATTAAAGAAACTAAAGAAGTTACTTAATCATAACATATATTATGTAACATTAGATTATATATCACAATTTATAAGTAAGACTAACCAGTTTAATCTCTTCAAAAAAAGTTAATTGACTCTTATATTAAGGATTGGAGGGTAGTAATTAACTTATACAATCAGAAATATGTTTAGAGTATGAGGTATAAGAAGAGACGGATTAATTGAAGATGAATACATACATTCGTATAACAGCAACTTACAATTTATGTATGGTTGAGATATTGAGTACCCAGCAAGAGTCGACGTTGATGCATTCCGATCACAACTTCGAATTTATCAACTTGTATTGGATGTTCATTTTGTAACAACGATTTCATTATCTTTTTTAAATTAAAATTTCTTCAATTTGTTTTGGCTGTTGCTATGCACAGATCTAGTGCTGGCTTGGCAAGTCTGATGAGGCAAATCCATGATCAATGCTTACCAAAAGAGCATATTCAGAGGGACCAGGATTCAATCTCCATATATATCAAAGCTTGAACCAAAATTCCGACCGTTGCATTTATTTACAACAAAATATCTCAAACTTTCTCAAACTTCATGGGGCATTACAAAAAGTAATCAGCAGATCAAAAAATTGGAAACAGTACATGACATCTGGATTTCATCCAATCATGAGGGTGAGAATCAGAAAATCAACTCCCCGAGAACCAAAGTGGAATTAAAATTCAAAGTAAAAATCGCTTTTTAAGTTCTTTCTCAATGTAAGAACTTGACTCTAATCTTGAATATCAACTACATTAGCTTCTAAAACACAATCCGAATCAGAATTACAACTCAAATTTCACAGGCGGGCATCAGCATAACCAAAACACAGCCACCACCAACGAATGAACCCTAAATTTCAAAATATGTGGGGAAAAAGGACCAGAAAAACTTATTCTCTGAACAGAACTTATATATGTTACAAATGCTATGAAGAGATTAAACTATCCTCTAACTAAAGCTGAGGTGGGTCTCAGCCATGGTGACCTGTGATTACAACACTCACGAAGATTTGTTCAATGTTATTCCACTATGGAGGAACTTAATTCGGCTACACTTTTTTAATTTGGCTAGAGCTTCTCGTTGCTTACCAAGTGAGAGGTCCACATAAACTGCAGTAAGTGTGGCTTCTGGACTGTTTGGCAATATCGATAGAGCCTGCGTAACCAATTGATGGGCTTGCTCAAAATCACCCTGCAAAGCGGACATTGCTGCAAAATTAGCATAAAGCATCGAGCGTGCCTCCTCTGGCTTGAGGAAATCAATAGTTTGTGAGTGCTCGAGGGAAGAATTATTGGCTGTTGTGGATCCCCCATTCACCTCTTCGTTTTCAACTGCCCTCTTCACCTGCCATTTATCACAGTCCTCTAGGCTGAAAGGCAAGTCAAAACTATTTGCCCCAGACAAATAAACAGACAAATGTTCAGCCGCTTCCTTAGGTCTATTTAGCAAGCAGAGAGCCTCTGCTGCATAAACATGGCCTAGGAAGATGTAAATCTTGAGACATTCTGGAAGTTCCAACAGGGATCTTGCAACTGACAGAGCCTTCACAGGGTTGTCCAACTCAAGCTCGACATAAGCCAGATTCGCAAGAGTAGCTTGCTTAATTAATTGATTTTCTCGTCTACAGATGTCATCATAACTGGTTAGAGAGTTCTGAATGGACTCCTGACTGCTTCCTCCCTTCTGCTCTTTTGTGTCCCCGTTTGAATTAAACTGACCTAAACCTACTGATACTGAAAGTGCCTTGGAATCAATGCCATGCAAGTTTTTACTATTTGGATTCTTTGAAGATGAGAATTCACATGGATTGTTTTCCTCCACAGAAAAATTTGAAGGCAAACCAGACTTCAGGCTTGTTCTGTAGGAATCCAGCAAGTGTAAGGCATTTAAGAGACACTGCCGAGCAAAAGACATGGATAACTTTGGTTGTCTATCATTGCTTGGACAACCTTCATCCCTTTTAGATGAGTTCGCAAGTCCATTTCTTGGAATCTGATATTCCACAACAAGTTGCCTCCATTTTCCCTTCCCAACAACACGAACTCCAACCAAGGAATCTGATGTAATGCCACTTGAAGTAATTAGGCCCTTTTCCAATGCCATCAGACAGCATTCTGAGAGTCTGAGCCACAATAGAGGCTGCCTGTAGAAGATCATGCTAGCTTTCTCAAAACAGCGAGCGGCAAGTATTGGCTTTCCACATGCCAAGTACTGCACACCACTATTATATACAACAAGGAGAGAGTTATCCTGTGAGAAAGTGGCTAGCTTTAGTGGCTGCTCCTTCCTAAGAGATGAACAAGCGGTTAATGCCTTTGAGAAGAACAATGATGATGTCTGGTGTTTCCCAAGCTGGTAATAAATACACCCCAGATTGTTGTTGAAAATGCTGGTAAATGCTGCGTCAACCCGATTTCCTGATGCCATCAATAGCTTTATTGCTTTTCGGTGGTTACCACGAGCATATTCAAGCTGAGATTTCAAAAGCAGGGCCATGGATGAGTCTCTTCCGCGTCCACCATTCATAGCCAACTTGACTTCACGTTTCGCTAACTTCAAATTCCGTGTAAGAAGCAGAAAACGAACTCTGTAAAGTTGCAATTTAAGCTTTAACTCGGCAGTAGACAACTGATCCACCAAAGCGCTTGAATGATCATTTGATGACGGGCCAGTTGGCCTTGCTAAATTTTGTCCACCCATATTCAATATCATGGCTTCATACTCAAATGTCTCATCAGATAAAGCTCTGGATAGATGATTTTCAGATGCATTAACATTTGGACCTAAATCTGAACTGGACGAATCAGCAACTGATGCACTAGACGGGACAGATGAAGATTTTGTAATTGGGTTAGCAGATTGTTGCTGTGTTGAATTCACATTGTCACCTTGACTCACACAGCTAACACCAAATGCTTTTTCCAGATAAGTCAATACATCCTAAACAAAACAGATTCCAGCATCAGAACAATGCACTTGTAAAATTCCAAAGCTTACAAAAAGAACCAAAATAAATTTTATGCCATTACTAGACATGTTGATAAAAGAAAAGAGTAAAAGTAATACGAGAACATTTTGCCACCTTTTTTTATCAGGGAAAAATGAAGAAAGGCAATATCTCATTTGATGTACCATAATAGTTTCCATTTGATGTACCTTCTTTTATTTTGTACATGTAAAGATATACCAACCCATTAGACAGCTAGGGTAGCCATAAGATAATGTCACATACAATTTTATCCTAATAAAAACAAGTTTAGCATCTTAAATTATCAAGAATTACACTACTGTGAGATGAGCACAATATAAAGTACCTTTTAATAGAAACAAAACAAAAGGATAGATGGTTAACTCAATGTAAATCCAATGAGCAAATTCAACCCAAAAGCCCTAAAGAATGATTCCAGTGATAACAATATTCACAATTTTCAGGAACAAACCATCTGCTTGTGAAGAATATATGAAGTAATCAATGCTTTTCACAATTCCAATCAATCTCTATTTTCAGTTAATGATAGAAATGTAGTGAGCTCTAGTCCCTTTCGCCTTTAACTGATTTTATTCCTTTTTATTCCAGTCGACTTATGACAGAAAGGATCCTGATTCTTTGGGTATTGTGTCTTGCAAATCACATTCTCTTTCATTCTCCTACAAATGAAATGTTGAGATAAGAATTTAAAGCTCCTATAAAGGCATTTCCCTTGCTTGGATAGAAATAACTAAGAAAGACACGTTGCAGGCTTAATGGCTCTGCGTAGATCTGATTCAGAAACTTGGCCTCATTTATTCCTCCATTGACCAGTAGCAAGTCACCTTAGGAATGATAAACCGTTTGGAATTTTTGGCAAAATCGCTCTCTTTTTTTGTAGGCCAAAACTTTACAAGTTGCATGACCTGATTGAGTTAATTAAATGATATAAAATAAAAGGTTTCCCTTTAATTTAGTTATAATACATATATTAACAGGCACACATAACATTGAAAAAAGAGTTGCCAATGTGGTCAGAGGATCAGTTCTCAGCCCCTATGCATTCAAATCCACCCAATAGCAACATGAACCGAATCATTTCTCCAGTTAACCAGATGGTTTGCTAGGCATTTGCCCAGCCCTCAGTTCTTCTGAGTGAAGCAACATATGATTATATGACTGAACATCTGGGCCAATATCCAAATCCAATCCCAGTCAAGCTAACGAGTCCAGTCCAGCATCAGAACATTACAAAACAGTTTTAATAGAAATAATGCATCATCAGCATGATATTAATTTGAATTAAAATCTTCTTATTGTAGAAGTTGAATCATTCAAGCATTGTAATACCACCCACTCCAAAACCTTCTCAACCAGCCACAAGATAAAAAACTATAGAAATCAGATCATACTCAGAAACAAATGCAACTCACCAGATAAGGCACAACGTGTCAATGAAAGAAGAAATTTTATTAGGGAGAGACGGAATACAAACACAAAGTATAAGACATCCACCACCACAGACTTGAAAATACACAGAAAAGGTACATCAACATAATATACCCTCCAGTTCCTCAACATGTCCATCAAGGAAAGGCAGAGAAAAAGTTTATCATTCAAAACTTTCTGCATTAAATTCCACAACCAATAGAAATCTAAAACTCCATTTACATCATTAACCATAAACTGTATATTCCAACTTTTAAAACAAGTTTCAGATTTGTTTCTATTATACAGGGAAAGTTATCTTGGATTCGTAAATTAGAATTAGTACAGTTATCTACAATTAGTACAGTTGTCTACAAATCACACAATACATTTGTATTCATACAACCACCATAAATTTATAAAACTTACAATCCTTAAAAAGTAGTCTAAATAAAAATATACACATCACATACATTGATCAAAACAACTAATTGAATAGTCAAATAGAACTTACAGCTGACTTTGATGCATCATGGCAAGCAAGGCTAGCATCCAGCAGCAGAAGACAAATATGTAGAGCTGTTGTCTGGTTTTTGAAAGAGGACCACAAAAGTGAGAGAATAGGAAGAAGAAAACCATTAACACAACGTTTTACTTTTCAAAATGAAATAACACTAAAGTATCCTTTGACATACCTCGTCTATGGGTTCAATATTTTGATAGAGGGGTTCCAAAACTGATAATGCCTTCGAATACTTGTGCAGATGGAACCAAACAATGGCCTAAGAAGAATGAAATCACAAAATAACAAATTTATATAGTCTCGCCACAAATATGTCTTTTCAAGAAACAAGCAAGATAGAAATGAAATAAGCCTAAGGAGGAAAATCAACATACAATATTTAGCATTGCCACAGAAGAATCGAATTCATCTGTATACATCGTACTGGTGCTACTTGCACCAGAAAACTGAGGTGCCAAAGCATTACTTCCTTTGGATCCCAAAACAACTTTATTTCCAACGTTGTTAGTTGATTCTCCTTGTTCACCAGAAGCCTGAGCGAGTTCATTGCTTTTCCTCTGGAACAATTCCAGAAAAATGAAAAAGAGTTAGTACAAATAATAGAGATGAAAGCTATAACCTGCAACTTAAAAATAAACCACATTAGCCTAAGTCAAGGTTAGATTGCTAAATTCGAACATCATGCTTCAGGCCAACTTCACCAAAAGCCTAAATAAAAATTCCAATTTTTGGCCCTTGACTTTACTGAACTAATTCTATAAAACAACAAACTACCCAAATCTTCATTAATATCATAATAAATCACAGCCCAAACAATCAATTTAAGGCTTCATTGTCATCAATATATCCTCAGTCAATTCTAGCAGTGTTGAATGCTGATCTCTATTACTATTAAAAAAGAAAGAAAACAACTCCCAGCCTGGCTTTATAATGTGAAATCCGTCTGAAATTACTAGATCAATGTGATTCGTAGACATTTTCCACAGAGCATGAGGCTCAGACTATATAGAAGAGGACAAATCAGATTCAAGGCTATCATCATCATTACATTTACAAAATATTTCAAATTTGGAAAAGGTAATGACGCATCTGAATTCCAGTTTTCAAATATATAGAGATAAAAAAAGATGGTTATCCACGTACCAGGCAACAAAAATAAAACACAAAAAGATAATCACCATATAAAATAACATACCTTGACGCCATTAAGTAATTCAATCAACTTTTGGGGATCTGAACAACCGTCTCGAAAGTATTCGGCAATTGCAATATTATGAAGGACCTGGGTATGAATGAGAATGAGCTTAAAAAATAAAGCATGGATAATCCATATCATTTCCTCTACAGAATCCAGCTTGACATAATTTTTCTCCACAAGGCCCATTGTTTAAACTTATTCATGAATCACAGACCTAATCCATCAGCAGAAAGCCACGAAAAGGAAAATATGAAGAACAGTTTAATTCCAAGAAACGAGGACAATTTCTGATGCTAACTTAGAGACGTATAAGCATCCAGTAATAGCTCCATTTAAAATCAGACGACCATCAAGGAAAACACACAAACAAATTTTTTCCTAACCAGTCAAACTGATAAAGGCTGCCCTCTTGGAAAATTTCAGCTCAAAATTCTTCTAGAAAAACCATCCAAACAACCAAACTTTCAGTTCCGCAATCAATAAGGCGGTTGTTCAAGTGTAACCAATTTCTCTCGATATCCAATGTTCTTATATTCCAAAAAACAGATGCATTTTATAAATCCGTCAAAACCAGCTTAACGCATCTAATCCATCCCATGCAAACTCTTGCTACCAGATGCAACTTAATAATTTTAGGTAAACCAATTGAACCAGTAAACGATGCGGCTCTAGCGACAGATGCTAAACTACAAGTGCCCACAAATGATGCCTGATGGACCTCAAAGTGAACCTTACCATTTAGAAGATATTAAAACCTAATCCACTAATCACCTAGTGAATATCAGTTGCCGCAAAATCACCACTAGCCCAAGAAATGACGAGGTGGGAAGACAAATTCAGGTCTACTCGAAACTTTTAGGGCGTGGAAGATACAGATTATAATGGCAAGTATCGACCATTTCAGAAGCAGAAATGAAGAAAGAGAAGGAAAGGTGATAGGATCCATGCACTTGAAAAAGAGAATTACCTTGGGATCATCCGGTTTCTTAAGCAGGAGCTGGTTCAAAACCTCCACACATTCGGCAAACTTGCCAGACTGGAAATGCAAGGCAGCATCTTTGGCCAGGGCAACGGTAACGGTAACGGAGGAAACAACATCGTCAGTATCAGTGGTCGAAGAGCCATCGCGGTTGGAAGAAGGGGCTGCCGCTGACGACGATAAATCTCGGCCTTCCATGCTCAGATCGAGTAATCGCAATATAAATCGTATACAGAGGTTTAGGAGAAGGAAGCAGAAAAGCCCTAAATTGAGTGAGTAGAGTGAAGAATGAAAAGCCGAGTGCAATGAATCTTGAATTACATTCAAAATCGAAATGAGAAAGGAACTTGAAGAAGCCCTATAATTCACAAATTTGCAGAGAGAAGGCCTCGAATCTATATGCTTGCTTGCTTGCTCAAAGAGAGAAACAGCAAATGAAAACCTATTCGCCGAATCAGAGGAGGTGAGGATAGAAAGAGAAGGACCCGAAGAACGAGAGTAAGAAAGAGAAAGAGAGAGGGAGGGAGTTTCTTTCTTTCGTAATTATTTTTCTTCTTTTTTGCCGGGATTTTAATTATTTGAGACATATGGCGCTGTTTAAATAATGAAAATAAAAAAATCTTGTCACACTAGCCTATATTTTAAATTAATTATAATTGATCATAAATACTTAAATAATACTATCTCTGGTCCTAATTATAAGACCTAGTTAACTTTTTTTTGAGAGATTAAGGAAGTTAAATAAGTTACTTAATCATTTCATATGTTATGTTCTCTTAGATTATATATTAGTTTATTAGTCAAACTATTTAGTTTGAAGAAAAAATAAAAATACTTTAAACTAATTTAATTCGCTTCCTTAATCTTTTCAAAAAAATCAATTAGGTCTTTTAATTAGAACTGGAGGGAGTATTATTTCCCATAGATAAATGTAGAACCAAAATTATGCATTAAAGATTTCGTAGAAGCTTAGTCGGTAAATTCAATGATAAAGAATAAAAGATGAAATACTATTTAGAAAATATGATACAAGGCAACGAGGAAGAAGAATTTTGTTTTAAAGAGCCAGGGAAGAGGATTGATGCCCCTCTCCTTGATTTGATTGCCCATATTTATGGCAAGCATTCTGGTAGGTTGGTCTGCTTTTTTTGGATTTGCTGGTAAGTTGTGTTAGTTCTTATATTATTGTATTTTGATGATAACAAATATTGATACACAAAGCATAATAGAAAGTGGACTTGATGATTCAAGTCACTCAATTGAGTTTCTAAATCAAGTGATAAAATTGTATTTGAAATAAACTTGAATCAACAAAACACTCAAGTGAATGTTATTTACTTCAAGTGATCTAAGAGAATCACTCGAGTGGTAGTGAATGCACTTGAGTGATGCATCCTTAATTCTAGTGTTTTTGCAATTCTCTCACTAAAATTCAGAAGTGATGCAAGATCACTTGAGTGATTAGGTAAGCACTCGAGTGATTCCTCATCACTTGCAGGAATTTGCAAATGACTCGTAGAAACTCTGGAAGTTGTAGCAGATCACTCGAGTGATGGAGTTAACTTGCAAGTTTCAGTGAGGCACTTGCAGATGAACCAAGAGTGATGTGATCTTAACAAAAGATCACTCCAGTGATCTTGAGAATCACTCGAGTGATCTGAGATCACTTGTAAACGTGTGCAAGTGATCCATAAATTCACTCATGTCACCTATTAGTGTTGAAGCATTTTCCAAACAACAGATGATCACTTGAGTTACATTATAAGTACTCGAGTGATAAGCTTTTCTACAACACTTCACTACCAATCACAAAGTTCATCTAGGGACTCGAGTTACACTGCAAGCACTCGAGTGACAAGGCATCACTCGAGTGATCCTGAATCACACTCGAATGCATGTTCGTCGTTTTTTTAAAATCAACATTTCGATAATTTTAATACCTATGATGAACATCCAGATGAACACCATAATTACTTATACTACTTCTTAATGTTACTAATCTTATTTATGTACAAGTTTGAGATGATTAAAGCTTGAATTAACTTCAAAAGCAACGAAAGCAAAAATCTTTCAGAGCATTAAATGCAAAGCAGAGTAGAACAGAAGGATTGTGTCTGAAGCATCTAATGAAGTAAAGAGAAAGCGACAAAACATTGAATTTCATCAACGGCTATAATTTGTCTCTAACGGACAAATTTGACGCTCACAACGGTCACTAATGGCGACTGCCTATAAATAGCGAAGCATTCAAGTCGGAGCATTAACGAAGCCAACAACAAACAGTTTGTATATTTATTACTCAGTTATTCTATGATATAATTTGATATTCATTATGTTCTTCAGTGTTTATCTATATACTTTGTGAGAGAGATTATCAACCTTATTCAATTCTTGTAAAGAAAATCTCAAGAAAGTGGAACCTTGAGTGGCGTTGTCAACTTACAAAGTGTAAGGGGAAGTGAGTCTCCTGTTGAAGAACTCTCTTGTACTGTGGTACCAAGAACCCGTTGAACCTTGTGAATATAGTGGAAATCTCAGAGGTGCTCTAAAGAGTGGAAGTAGTTCAAGAGGTTAAGGCTGAACTGATATAAACTCATGCATACACTTCGATGATATTTCTCTAACTCTTATCTTTTGATTAAGTTGTTAATTGAATTTGTTTTAAATTTTTAATATCACCCATTTCACCCCCTCCTCCTAGATGAAACGTTGGCACTAACAAGTAGGTCCGCCTTTTTTGAATTTATCCGTTGATGCATTGGTTCTACTTATTTTGGGTCAAACATGCATTACTAACTTCCTGGACATGACTAGATATTTTGATGGAGTGATTAAGCATTATCTTGGGTCGTACTTACCAAGCTACCCTTCTTGGGCCTTCCTCACATGGATTGTCTTGCCTATGGGCCCAACTCATTAAGGGCCTATTTGAATTAGCATTCAAGAAGTAAATTTACGCAAGTCAAGACAAAACTCCTTTTGCATACTTATCTTGTACACCGTAAATCATGTTATAAAAGCAGTTTCTACCGCTAACTCAAATGAGCACTAAATTGGGCCCTACATTAAGCCCCCCACTTTTTAAGTCCAATTGACTATTGACTTGAAGTGAAAGACAAGATGATCTAAGACTTACAATAAGCTGCTGTATGTATGTCAAATTACTGATCCATACCTGAAACTTAGTTAGAAAATGTGACAAAGGAGTTTAAGAAGGGTCAGTTAAATCAATGGGATCCTGACTAAGCAATAGCAGAGTATCAGACTCTTTTTGGTGGTAAGTTATAAAACGATAGTTTCGTTGCTGGTACTGGTGATGGAAATCAATAAGGGATGCATGTGCCTTTTTGTTGGAACCCACTTTAATTCAAATTCTCTTGGGTTTTTTTTGCTCGGGCTCCACCTCTGTTTTGGTTTTGGATATGCTTTGCTTAACTAATGGATTGGTAGCAATTTATGCGCTTGACGATCTTTGAATTGTGTTGTGACACACAATCTTAGGTGACTTTTCTTGTTTTGTGGTTTTTCGACCAGCACGCTTAGCGTGTCGATTATCTTTGAATAGCAAGTCAGCCATAATCAAGGCGTTGCAAGTCACAATCCGTAGAACTTTGTTTGTTAATAAGTCTAGGTATGCTAGTACGTACCCTCGTAATATTAAACCAAGTACATCGCATATATTAAACCAAGCTCAGGTATGCAAGAACTTTGTCTCGTAATATTAAACCAAGTACGAGAATTTTGGTTAGTTGGTGTGTACATCGCATCTTCAAGGCTTAGTTTGTGTTCCGTCGTGAGACACCCTTAAAGTTGGGTGATGAGTACTATTTATGCCATGTTTTCCCTATGATGAGTGACTGTTTTGTATGGTGAATATGAACTTAATTATATCTACTCTAAGTAAAATATGTCATAGTTCACGCATAAAAGCACATAGCATAGGCACAATGCTATAGCATTTGGTAAACCAAGGCGAGCCAACAGTACAATGTAACCATAATGTTATAGCATCGTAAGTGAAACAATGTTATGTGCCTTGTGTTCTGACTTTTCCCTCGAGGTTATTTCAGGAAGTTAAGTGCAGGTTATTAGACAGACGTTTAGATGGCGGTTAGATTGCTGACGGCTGAATTAGAAGATGCGGAGGATCGAAGATAAGATTTGGAGAATTCCGCAGTACCAACAAAATCAATAAACCAAATTTGGAAAGTTGGACCTGACGAATTTAGAAAGGCCCATCTCATTGAACGTACACCGCAAGAAAACTTGACTATAAGAGGAAAAGACGGCTAACCCTAAAGATCATCGAAGTCGTGAAGGAGTCAAGAGAATTCTTATTCGAATAGACTCCAAAGAAGAGCGAGAGAAATTACGAAGCACGAAAGCTCCAGAAGAGACCCAGAATCCTTCCTTGTAGTGAGACGGAGAGTAGAAGACGTAGAGACGTCACGTGACAGGCGCCTCTTACGCCGTCGACCCCTCCGGTGAACTTTCTATTTTATTTCGTTGATTTTTAGTTTATCTGTTTCCATGGGCTATTCTGCTGTGATTTGTTTTGTGATTCCCTCATCAGTTATAAACTAAAATTCCTTTGGCTGAGCGAGGATGAATTCTTGAGTATAGAATGAAACCAGTTTGCTAGTTCTTTAATTAAATAAATTCAGTTTGTTTATCAGTATTTTAATCTCTTGTCGGTTAGCGAAAGCTAAGGGCGAGATCAGTGGCCTCGGCTTACTGGAAGAGAGTCGGGGTTAGACATCTGATAGACAATGTTTGCTGGGCAGGCTAGTGCAAGGCTTGACCTATCATTGTAGGCTACAGGAATGGGTCTACCGCTTATAATAGGAGTGATAATCTGAATTAGAAAATCACCATAGGAATATGGGAGAAGTATAGCTAGGATTGTACTTACAGGACGCAGAAGCTTCTGTATAGCATAATAGTGGGTTAACTGGATAACATTGTGAAGGCGGCTATGCTGTAGCATTGCGGAAGCTGTGCAGCATAATTGCTATAGCAATGCGTTAAAGCAAACTGGGGAAGTAATATGCTTAGGATGAAGTCTGAGCTCAGCCTATCTTTAAAACTGATATCTTCTTGTGATTACGATCATTTGTTTATTTATTTGTTTGATAATTATAGCCAAAAACACTCAACCCAATTATAATTTTCTTTTCTTTTTAAACACAATTGTCTTCGAAACTAGTATCATCATCGGTATCTTGGTCTCTATGGGACGATACTCTACTTACTCTTTATTACTTGTTCGACTGGTTCACTTGCCATCAAGAAAATCGACCAACATTGGGCTATCGGTATTTAGAAGCGTCGTTATGGAGCTTTATTTGCTAGAATGTTTATGTATGCTATGTTAGAATGTTTATGTATACTATTACATACTGTAGCGTTAAGATAATGTTCGACCAAGCATGTGGATTTTGGTTAGTAGGTATGTACGTCACATCTTCGTGGCCCCGTTTGTGTTCTGCCATGGGATACCCTTAAAGTTGGGTTCTCAATGTTTAGAAGTGCCGTCATAGAGTGCTCGTAAATTGTATGATGCATTAGTCGTATGTCTTCTAGCTAAGTAGGTTGGGCTTGTATGCCGAGTATAAGCTAGTGAGTTGGTCTGTTCATATTATTTCAAGTAGAGGATGGTAACCATAAGGTGAAAGATAATCCATCAAATCGAATTTCTTACAAGGAATGACAATGTTTTATTAAGTAAAATGGCTTACAACAATGAGACTAATCGTACAACAACATCTTTGCAGGTATGTCATGTCGGTATAGTTTCATTCAATTGAGTGGTAAAGACTTATACAATTGAATGCTAAGCAATAAATACGATACAAAGAAACCCTGAAACAATATGGAGTGCATTGATGGTGGGGCGATGTAATATCAAAATACCAAATATAACCGGACCATATAGCTTAGTGCGTCGGTCGCTTTGTCGTAGTCATATTTATGGTTTGTATCATAATGTCTTGCCCACGAGATTAGTAACTATGTAAAGTTTGAAAGCGAACTTAGAAGGTAAAGGTTTAGAAATCTTACCTCATTAGACGTATCACGTTCCAACTTCATTTAATAGGTCGGTCCAGCAACTTATACTCTTACAAGTGCCTAAGACTTTGATTTGTATCTCCATAACTCATCAAAGTCATAATGGCCTTATTTCATCTTTGCTCCCGCATAGATGACCGACCAGGGACATTTATGACAATCTTTATGATACGTCCAAGGATACAATCATCATAATAAACATGCAAATGATATGATAACTAAATGGAGAAATACTTTAAATAACAATAACGTTTAAAGTACAATGATTTGCCCCTAGGGCATAATTTCCAATGGGGTAGAATTAGTAGAAAGCAAAAGAAGGGAATTCCATAACGAGACTCTGCCAATAGAATTAGTTTCCCCATAGACCACAATCACAAGGCTCAAAGTATTACTATTCAGATCTTTGATTTGACAATGAAGGATTCGGGTAGTTGAAGCCAAATAGGTAATATCAAAAGCGTCATGATTCCACAGAAGCCAAATACCCCCAGAAAAGCCACTATACTCCACCCGGATCCAATGGCTAAATCCTACCTAGTTTTCGACACACTTTATCAGCTCTATCGCCACTAATTTGAGGCTCTAGAAGACAAAGAATATTAAGGCAGTATTTATTGACAATATCTTTAATAATTAAAGGGAAGGTTCGGCTACCGGCCCCCTACAATTCCAAGAAGTAATAATCATTAAAAAAGATATGCAAAAGAGAGGGATATGCATACTTACCTGTGGCATTCGGCCTCTCCATCATCTTCCAACTCAAACTGAGTTCCGGCCACTAAGGATTCATTTCCTTCCATGAGGTTAGTTACATCATCATCATTTGAAACCCCCTGGTCTAGTGGTCTTGGGTTTAAGCAATCGGGAGAGTCCTACTTTTGCGCCATAGTTGAAGCAAGAATTTGTTGCTTATGTTGATGATCATATTTTTCCTCTTTTTTTTTTCCAGAGTATTAGTGCTTCCATGGACCACAGTGTGGGATTGTTGGGCTTTGCCTTTCTTTGTTAGAGATACACCTAGGCCCATACTAGAGTCCATCGTGTTTCGGTCCAGTAGATTGATATGCCCACCTACAGAATTTATGATATTCTTGATAAGCCCATTTGGTCCAGCGCATTGCTTTTCCCCAGAGTCTAGCATCTCCATCGGTTCACAAATGCTTTCCATGGCTGTAGGCTATTTTGGCCCAATTTTGGAGGGCTTAGTCTCCTTTTCCTTAGGCTTAAATTACACTTTAGTTTTGTGCCCTAAGTTTGACCTATCTAGTCTTTGTCTCAACGATTTACTAGCTAGAGTACTCCTTTTTCCCTGAGCAAGAAGCTTCATATCCATTCAGAATTCAGCGTGTTTGGCAGAGCTTTTCATCGAAGGATCGTCTGATGGTAAGTTTGCTTCCTCCTCAAAGTCAAAATCTTTTATCACTGCAAATCTGGATTTTTGCCCAAAGTAAGGCTTGTGCGTCCTTTTTTTCCCGGTCCCCGAGGTGTGGTGTTGACTGTCTCTGTATTCGGACCGTGCTCTGTGATCGGTCCGTGTCAAAGGTTGGGGTCTGGTTGTCCGTCGGATAATCATCCAAGGACCAAAGGGTTCTTCATCTTCTGTGGGTTTGGTCAAAGGCTTTGCCGGCACTGGTGAACAATTACGAGGTTGATGTGAAGAACTTGCTCCACTCTGGTTATCTCCTTCGTGGCATTTGTAAGGGCATTGATCTCAACAGTGTCTGAATCTGCCGCACGTAAAGCAAATAAGGTTAAGTCCTTCATACTCAACATTAAATATTGAACCTATCGCAATTACTTTTGGGATCAGCTTCTTTTGGAGGTTTAGCTCCACACAAATTCTCATAAATTTTCCTCATTCGATTTTTGACATCACGGATTGAAGGTCATTGAGGGTATTCATGTCAACCTTGAGTGTTCTACAAATTCTATCTCCAAGGCTGGAGATGCAATGTTTGTTATGCAGGTGCATCGGCACATCTAGGATGCGGACCCAAGTGGCAACTCTACTTAGTAGGTTTTGGTAAGGATTGAAGTATGGAGTCCACCGTTGAACTATAACACAATGTTGCTTAATCACCTAGGGACCATCAAGAGTACTTTTCGGTAATGTGCTCGCCATAGCTCTTGATCTTGAAAACAAACAACAAAATAGTTATTTGGGAGGTCAATGAATTCGAAGCTTGAGAACCCCTAGATGGTTTTCAAAAGATCTTTTAGTATGTAGAGATTAAATTTCTTGCCAAGCACAGTTAAGATCAAAGCATAATTCCATGGTTCACACCACTCATTATACTCTTCTTGAGTATACGAAGCCACTAGATACAATTCAATTAGGTTTTTTTTTTTTTTTATTTATCTCCTTCGATTCTTCAAGTATCTTCTAACAAATTTCCTTATCATCAGTAAATAAGTCTTCTTCCTCCATTGTGTTGTTGCTGTGAGCTACTCCATTGAACCCCATTAAGGAAGCTCGATATGAGGAGAATTTGGAAGTGTTGCCTTCCTTCTTAGCTTTTGTTTCCTCACTATCAGTAGTCTTGTTCTGTTTCTTATATTCCTTTGCTTCATGGTCAGACATTATGTCATCCATAATGGCTTGTGGAGTTTCTTCCACTTTCTTTTTCTGATCGCCTTGACCTTCAGTCGTTGGATGATCCGGCAGGATTTTGCAATGCCTAGGGTCAGTCATTGAAAGGTGATGCACAGTTCCCAATAGAGAGCGTTTAGAACACCCTATAATGTTTTTTGGTACTTGTTACTGGGCTTCTTTCCAAGTATACATACTAGAATCTATTTCATAGGAAATGGAGAGCATGTGCAAATGACTTTTTTTTTTTTTTTAATTTATTTGGTTGTGGGTATAATTCCTTTAGCATAAAGTGTTTTTGTCTCACTCAACAAATGCGCTTCCTAAGAATCGAACTTGTATTCACCTTCTTATAGAGTTGAGTCTGCTTACCATATCAACCAACCATTTATTGATCAAATGACCACCTTTATTTTTTTATTTGATCAAGTGTCCTTCCAAGTTATTTTAAATAAACTTCCCTTACTTTAAACCAATTTTTTCCAGGAAAAAAAAAATGTTGTCTTGTACTATTTTCGCATAATTTTTTTTTTTGCCAAGATAAAAATTGTTTCATGTTGAAGAATAAGTATAAGGAATTAAATTAAAGATAAAACTTAGGTCAAGTTAATTATGTCCATTATGCCTAAGTAGCCAATAAAATTATGCCATTTGGATCAATGTTACACATCAGCACTAACCTCCCGTAAAACCAGCATTATTAGCAAGTGGACGACCAAACTTAACGCTCGAGGTTTACTTGTTTAATTTGTATACATGAGACAGTAATCTTTATATTGACTCTGTGTCCTTGATATTACCATTTCTGCCATGTTTGGTGATATAAGAATTATAGTATACGATCCATAGCTAATAAAAAATTGTTCGGGGTCTACTAACAGTGGTTTAACATAAGGTTAGTGCTTATGTATGTGTACAATTAATCCACATGGCAATTTTTCATGAGCTACTTGGATATATAATAGGCCTAATTAACTTGACCTAAGTTTTATTCTCAAATTAATATCATCGGAGTTGTATGAAAGACTGAAGTGTTAATAACAATAACTGCAACCCCTTATCTTTGAGTTCAACTGGTAAAGGGGTTGGATACTCTCACTAAAGGGAGGGGGTTCAATCCTAGAATTGGTTAAGGCGGGTGAGGTATTCCAGACGGCTCGCACTGTTCAACATTGGTATCACCTAGGAAAAATAGAGATTTCGCCTTGCCCTTGAATTGTGGGTGAGCCCAACCCCTTTCCTAAATTTTTTTATATAAAAATAATAATAATAACTGCAAGGAATATAAGTAGTATGGAGGATTGATATAATAAAAATTAGTAAAATGTTGAGAGAAAGACAAAATAAAAATCAGTGAAACAATTAAAAAGTCAATATTTTATAACAAACCTTTTTTTGCCTGCACATTATTTTATAAAAACCGCGATCAGAAGCTTGTTTTTTTTTTTTAAAAAAAAAAAAAAGCTCTGAGATCACGAGTTTGAATGACGATTTGTTCATAAAGGATAAAATAGGGGGGAAAGAAGAGTCAAGGTTTTGTATGAAGAATTTAAAAGAAAAATATTAACATTACACAAATAGAGTCAAGCCATAATCTTATACTACCTCAAATCCTAATTATAGGAACAATTTTGTAGAGCAATTTACACTACCAAAGTGTTTTTATAATTAGGACCGGAGGGAGTAACTTTTATAAACAACAATCATTCTTCATATCGTGAGTGAATTTTATACTACCTCCGGTCCTAATTATAAGACCTAGTTGACTTTTCTTTGGAGAGATTAAGGAAGCTAAATAAGTTACCTAATCTTTCATATGTTATGTATTCTTAGATTATATATTACCCCCTCCGGTCCTAATTATAGGAACTATTTACCAGAATTTAGAGATCGAGATTAAGAAAAGAAATTAAATTAGTTAATTATAATTATTTTCCGAAAATACCCTTGCAATCAAAGTGAGACTCTTGCGCATAAGAAACAGTGGACATCAATATCTAAACTGGTCCACCGGGAATATTGCTGTAAAGAAGTAAAGTGCCTCTTATTTCACAAAATTCATGAAAAATTCACAAAATTCATGCCTTTAATATGTTACTCCTTCCTAAATATAAATAAAATAATTTTTTTGAAGATATTAAGATTAAATTATATTAAAATTATTTTATTTTAAAATAAAAATAAAGTAGAATCTCTCACTTGATAGAATTAAGTATGTTGTTAAATTAATTATTGTAGAGGAAGTATCAGTAAGGGTGATATGGGAAAAATATGACAAAAATTGCTCAAAATTATTTTATAAAAAAAATTATAATTGAAGTGTATATGACATTAATGAGTTGCAAACATTATTTACTTTATAAAATATATATGTATATTATTATTGTATTTAATTATTATATTATTGAGAAAGTAGAAATAGGGGTATTATAGGAAAAAAATGACAAAAGTTAAAACTTGCTCTTATAATTATGACCAAAACCAACTCCAAAATATATTACTATAATTAGGATTGGAGGGAATAGTTTATTAGTCAAATTAATTAGTTTCGAGAAAAAAATAAAAATATTTTAAAGTAATTTAATTAGTTTCCTTAATCTTTCCAAAAAAATCAATTAGGTCTTATAATTAGGACCAGAATAATTTTATGTAGATGCAGTAATTTTTGGTCAAGGAATTAAAGGAAGAAATAATTTGGTTGATATTATCTCTAAGCATTCGTTCTTGTCTTTGTGCGCTTGCTTAAATTTTTGCATCATAAGAAATAGGAAACATATATTAGTTTCCTTCTCAATATTGTTAGATTATAATCTCATCCAACGACGGAGATTTAAGGGATAAAATAAACCCTTTTATCTCTTCCTCTCTCCCACCGCCTCCCACCCCTCTCTCTCTCTCCTCCGCTGGCATGAAAGCTAAAAAATTAGACATATACTCAAACGGATTCAAGAAAAACAGATTAAGATTGATTAGAGAGATTAAGAACAATTAGTCCAGATTAAAATCCCATGGAGAAACGGAATCAAAAGCTTGAATAAATCAACATGATGCGAATCATGTTCTCAAAAGGCATTAATAGAGCAAACTTTCTCATGATTTCCGATTAAGTCGCGTTGTGGATTCAAATAACTGCGACGCTAAACGCCATATATATATATATATATATATCAGACCTGCTCCTTCCCACTTCGATATACATCATCCTGTGTTTCAGTTCGAAAACAAAGATCCCAACCTCATCGTCTAGGTACAAGGATCTATTCTTAAACCATGCGCTTTAAACCCTAGCGATGGAAATTAGTTTATTCATATTGCTTGATGATTAAATATTATCGTTTCATGAGTTTCTTCGTTACTATATTTTGCAGCAGTTGGATTATTGGGTGTTGAGAGAGATATAGAGAGAGACTGATCGGGGAATGTCAACTACAGCAAACCCTCCATGCACGGCTTGCAAGATGCAGCGGAGGAAATGCACGTCGGAATGCGTGTTTGTGCCATATTTTTCGGCAGGGAGAGAGAGAGGGGGGGTGGGAGGCTGGGAGAGAGGAAGTGGTAAAAAAATTTATTTTATACCTCAAATCTTCACCTCAGACTATAATCTAAACGTATTGAGAAGGATAGACAAATGTAGGCAAAATAAGGGTAGGCAGAATACCTATCCCTTTTTATTTTATCACTTATACTATTATTTTTCATCAAACTAATTTACTTGACTTATAAACTAGTACTTTCTTCAGTCCTAAATCTAATATATATTTGACTTTTTTTTTAAACAGATTAAGAAAACTAAATAAATTACTTAACCGTAATATATATTATGTATCATTGGATTTTTACCGGTTTATAAGTCAGAAAATTAATTTAGAGAAAAAACGATTAAAATAAATAGATTTAGCTTCTTAATCTTTTTTAAAAAGTCAATTATGTTTTATATTTAGAACCGCAAGTAATGGTACACATACTTATTTCAGAGAAAACATGTAACATACTCCCTTTGGTCCTTAATATAAGACCACTTAACTTTTTTTTTTGAGAGATTAAGAAAGCAAAATAAAAAATTTAATCATAGTATATATTGTACATTATTAGATTAAATATTAGTTTACAAAACGTGCAAATTAATTTAGTATAAAAATGATAAATATGAACACTTTAAAGTAATTTATTATCTTCTTTAATCTCTCTAAAAAAGTAAAATAGATCTTATATTAAGGACTGAAGTTTAGTATGCTATAATTAAGTAATGTATTTAACAATTTTTCTAAATTAGTCAATTAGCTCTTATATTAAATTGTATAAGAGTTGGATATGAGAAAGTTAACTAGTTATTGTCAAAATATTAGACTCTTATATACCTTCTTGTAAGCATTAACCTGTGACTGCCCCTCGAACTTAGCTTGCCGTTGAGATATTATTTGATTTTCCGGTTTCACTTTGCAAGTCGTATGTTCAAATCGGCATCCATTTATAAAATGGATGTATTGTGAAGATATTTTTCTCATAGACACATGGATATAAAAATTTAACTGGTGACACGACTCAAAAAATATGATCCAACTCTAAAGAGGAGGGTGAAGGAAGGACCACGACAGTGATTCTGTGACGGAATCTGGGTGCGGGAATAACGATGGTGGTGTGAGGAAAAGATGGTTGGCATCGGAAAAGGAGGTTACACCGGCAGGAAGGTCAGAGATGGGTGGCAGCCGGAGATGAGTCGTGACCGGAGAGTGATAAGGGTGTTGGAGATGGTGAAAGGTTGGAACATAAAATGACACTGCTTTCAACTATTACTCCGCTCATAATTGCCAACACCCTCGTGATACCGACTTGAATTGACTAAACATCTTCATTTGCGTTCTTTGTTAGCCAAATCGATATTCATCAATGGTTTACTTTTTCATTCTTATTTTATTTGCAAACTCATTTGACATGCAATCTAGTTCAGTGACTCGAGAGATTTATGTCTCTCAGGGAGAGAGAGTGTGTCACATCTCTTATTAATTTGGCGTAGATTTATCATGAATAAAAAATTGAGAATAATTTTATTAACCGTACACTCAATCTTTTTCACCTTAATGCGAAAATTCTAGTTACAAGGTAAATGCACTCCAAGTCTCCAAGAATAAATATTTCAGGTTAAAATATACTTTTAGTAGTTTTATATGAAGTGTATTTTTTGTCCCTTCATTTCATAACATATACTTTCAGTTCTATGTTTTTAACACCGTTAATGTTGCTAATAGAAAATGTTGATGCAGCAAATTCAAGTGATGACTGCGTAGCTGACAAAGTATGTTTAAGTTTAATTTTTTTTAATATAATATATTTAGATTATTAAACTAAAATAAATAGAGAAATCACAACAAATGAAATCAAAGTTTTGATATTTAAATTATTAAACAAATATATTTAGATCCGTTACCTCTTGGCTTTCTTGAGAATCTTCAAGCCCTTGTGAAAAGTCAACATTAGTATAAGTTCTAATTCCTGGGCCATGTCCTCCAGCATCTCTTTCCCTTCCTTGTTGTGCTCGCTTCACTTCCTTTTGATGCTCAGTCAGTTCTAACCTCTTTCTTTTCAAATTTAAAGGCTTTTTTGGAGTCACCTTGTATCCTCCAGCATGATTTGTTTGTTCATGAGAGAGGCATTTCTGGAGAAATGGAAGAGGAAGACTTCTCTTCTGGAGTTTTAATTTACGGTTTCTTGATAGCTTGTCTAAGACAGGAAGCAAATTGGGTGGAAAATCCGATACAAATTGTTGGCCAAACGTGGAATTCCAAAAGTCGATGGTCGGCTCCAAAATAGAGGTATGTGGATGATCAAGAGTTTTTTCAAACAGGGGTTCATAAAGTTGCAGAAAAGCTGAACCAAAGTTTATGGGCGGTTGACTCCTTCTTAAGCAACCAAGAATTTCAGTCCACATGAGTTGGAGTTGATCATCGGTGCTTTCATCCCACATTCCCATATTTGATAGCCATTCAAGTAGTGGGGAAGACATAATCTGCAACCAAGCAAGTGGAACATTACGTGCTTACACTAACAAATTTACAATCTTTAAGGTAAAAGAGGTTCTCCGAATAGAACACCCCCAAAAGAAACAAAAAAGGGTGGGGGATAAACCAGGGAAAACAAAAACAAAAGAACTCCAGCGTAAGGGGTCAGATGTTCATCAACATTGAGAAAATCACTGCTCTAGAATCCATTGCTTGAACCCAAAAGAGCTTGGCCCAGTGGTATTGCACTGAGGCTAAGTCGGACTTTACCTACAATGTCAAGGGTTCAAATCTTGGAAAAAACGCCTTGCAGAGGATCTACCTAACCAGCGGCAGAACCCCGATCCGGATTAGTCGTGGTGGCTAGTAGCTCACAGATTTGAAAGCAAAAAAGAACCCTTGACTGATTTCCTAAGCCAAACCCACTCAAGGTCTCCTCCATAAAATTATTACAGAGTTCCTTGGCATTTTCTAGTCAGCAATATGTAAGTATACAATATTCAGCTGACGATAGTGTAGATACAGGAAACAAACCTCAAGGAAAATAAGTATATCTTGCTTCCAGTGGAGGCAACCAACAAAGCATGTCAGCGAGGAATATACCCTACGATTTATGCCAAAATGAATATCAAACGAAGAGTTACTCTAAGAGCAACCAAATCATGTATTCAAGGAAACAACTCAAACAACTATATTGACAGACCTTGAGGCGCTGACAAAGCCAGGCAGTGGGTCTACTATCTTCTTTGTCCCCAAGAAGTTCATATACCTGTAAAAATGTCGCATGAAAATGAGTCCCTTGGATATCCTAACCAAAATTCTTCAAATTATAATGTGGGCAATCATTTGCAAAGAATAACCAAATAAAACAGCTATGTCTCACAGACTAAATTTTGATTCTGTATAACATCACCCAAAAATATAAATTCTAATGATCATGCCCAAATAAATGAAATTCCTACAACCTGAGCAAAGCAGCAAAGTTGACCACTTGAAAACATGACCTCAGCAATCTTATAACTAACATCCCAGAAAATAGAACCATCAAGATTTTAATAAGATGCAACAGAAAGAAGAAAAGCATGTTTAAATGCCAGAGACACTAACAAAAAAAATTTACATGGGCAATTTGGTCAATATGAGGTAAAAATTTCTCTCCCCTACCTCCCCTCAAACCAAACACTCCCTAATTCTTAAGTCATTAATACAGAATAAGTAATATCAATACTCGCTCAAACCTACAAACAAAGACACCACCTGATTATGGATTCCAAGGGGCTCTTTAGCAGGATTTAACAAGACACAAATAAACTTACTTAACAGCAAACTTTAAGCAGTTTTCAATGCTGCTGGATTTTTTGCTGCAACTGCCATTTTGACTGCTGATATTCGCCGAAATTAGTTCTGTAGTCTGGATCTGTTCTAGAATGCCTATCATAAAATTTCCCAACATATAAAGGAGGCCAATACCAGTATTCTTGCCTGTCGAATCAGTAATAATACTGCTCTCAAGTAAGCCAGCATTTTCATCAAGGAATCTAGTTAACAATGAGCAAATGTCCTCAAAGAAATTGGGGGCTGCTGAACATCTAAATTCTGATGCGCTAAAAAGTCCATAAAGCAATTTCCAAGTCTGGATAATGAGTTCAAGCATGGGCATTCCTTCAGATAATATGGGAAGCTTCTCCAAGTTTGGAATGTTTGAGTGTACCACCAAGGGGTAAAGCAAAAGATGGCACATGGAAGAATAACAGGCGTTGTCAGACATTGCTTCCTGTATTGACTTACACTTAGCATCATGCACGGAATATTTCAGACCCTGAGTTACAGCCACCCATATATTTAAGTAAACTGGTTGAACATGTTTGTACAACAAGCCAACACAAGTGAGGAGAATGTCCAGGGGATCGCTTGAAGAAAATAAAAACTTAAAATATTCACCCATCCCCTGAGAATTGCAGTCTGACTGGGGGAAATTCGAAGTTAACACACCCACCATATGGAAGTAAAGTGTTAATAAATAAACCAATGGAGAAACCTTGTCCGTATAAGAAATGAAAATGACATCCGGAAAATTTAGGCGTTTGACACAATCTACTGGATGCAAGTTGTCAATGGACTTTAGGTCTAATGCGAACTTGTATAAAGGAGACCCTAAGATAGAAAGACCTAACTCCTTAGTGGTAGCATCTACAAAACGAATGGAGAGGTAACATAAATCACTATTTTCAGTGCTATCTGAGAACAAATCCTCACCTGTCTTTTTCATGAATGTTAGTAACGAGTTCAAGCACCACATTATACCATCATAATTAATAGATGGATTTGTCAAGTCTAATTTAACTCCTTTCAGAACATATATAAATAACTTCAAGGCAGCATCATAAACAGAACTTCTACGTTCACAGGTGACAGTTGTTCCAGATGCTTGATGGATGAGAAGAGATATCATTCTTAGGTAAAAGTCCAACTGGCTGATATCCCATGGCATCCATTTGACAGGATGTTGCTTCCAAGAATATTGTCCAGATAAAGAAGGTCCAACTTCTGATAGTCTGGGACATGCCTGGTTAGTTGACTTGAAGAAACCATCCCCGCACTTCTGTAAAATACTACCACAGAGCAGTTCAAGCCCCACATTCCATAACCAGATGCTCTTGTCATCCAGTCCTTTCCGAAAAATCGCATCAAGAATTGGCCCAAAAACCATTTTTATCACCAATGGTTCATTGATAAAGGTATCAAGCTTATATAGCAAATAACACCATGTGTTCAAGCAAGATAACTGGACAGATATGTCACATTTACTAGACATAATGCCGATCAATGGAGTCATTATTAACTTTATACTTTTTGAAAATCCATTTTCTTCAATGTCACTTATATGATGCCCTAATCCATGCCGTTTCTGAAGAGAATTCTCCTCAGATGGTGTATTTTTCAGAGAAGCCATCACTGGGCAGCTAATAAGAGCGTCAATTAGACCTTCCCAGGCAACCTGCATGAATGACTTTGCGCATTATTTAAAATCAATCCACTAGATGATATTGATAATATTTTCAGCCTAACATAGCCCATCCTTATGAAATTGGCCAATAAAATTTGGTAACTCATCTAAAGTACCTGAGTTGCAATTTGAACTTGACAGTCAAGATCTGTAAATGTATTCTCAGGAATTTTCAGCATATCATTTACCAAATGCCTATTCTTCAAAGCATGATTACCTAGCATGCGGACAAACCAGCCCCATGCTTGAATAACTTGAATCTTCATGCCCTGGTCAAGCAAATCCTTCATTCCAATGAGCAATTTTTTCTTCAAATCTTTGACAATAGCCTGGGTAGAGAGGAAGAAAACAGTAAGAGCAGTGAGCACATGTAATAAAGGATTTGTTTGACCAATAACGATGGATCATGCATGGTGTATCAGCTCAAAAATTTGTTTCAATTGCAGGACCGAAGAAAAATCCTTACCAATTTCACGCAACTGTCTGCCACATAAAAATGCAGGCAAAAAGGAATGAGAAGCATTTACACCATGAAAAACTTGTCTTTACTCAAATCTAGCTAAGTATTCTGAATCATTAGCCACTGACGTCATGGGTAAAAACATGTAACAATAACCTTAAGGTCTAATTATAATATATCATGCCATGCCACCGAAGTTCATAGTACAGAATCAACTCTTTATATTGAATAAACTTTGATAAGAACTGTGTATTTAGGTACCTTGGAGAGGTCCAGCGAAGGAGGAATGATTGTGGACTTGATCTTCAACAGGCACCTTTCTGAAGCATCCCTCTCTCTCTTCTCTGTGCTGAGAAGCCTCCTATATACTGGAGGAGCCCATATATGTGATGAGCTACTCATTTCCTCCCTTAATTGAGTAGCTAGCTTTATTACAGCCTGTTCAGAAAAGGATTAAAGATGAGATTTGAAAGAAATTGCGTGAATATATTTAGATAAGTTCCAATAAGGATATCCAGGACCCCAGGCATATACAAAAGAACACTCCCAGTTATTCATTTTTCAAAAGCATGAATTGTATACTAGTACAACATTTTCCATTCTCAATAGTGATATGACGCACGTGTACATTGCTTTGCTTTCAAGGTTGTGGTGTCGGCATCTATCTGTTAATAAAAATTATATTAATGAGCTTGAATACTTTATAATGTTTTTTATTTATTTATTTTGGTAAATACAATGTAATTTACCTAACAATACAATCCATAGATTAATGAGAAAATAAAGAAAAGTTAGACTGCTTTCCTCCTTTTTTCTTTCTTTAAATAAGCGACAAATGAACAAATGGTGGCTACAGGAATAAATCCTTCAGTTAGCCCATGCATAAGCACCAGATTTCTCAATAGAACTATCAAACTATTGGAAAAGGGAAGAAATGAGAATACGCTTTAACCCTGCTTTTATATGAAGACTACACTAAAATTTCAGTCAAACAGTAGATATAATGGTGAACTACTGTAAGGATCCATTTTGCTAATCTAAGTGACCACCAAAAAAAGTATAAAACTGGATGAGTTTTGGCCTTCCATTACATGAACAAATAAAAAAATTTCCTCAAGTACTTGTGTTAGTTCAAAACTCACAATGCCTTTCCTTTGTTTCTTCTATCATTGAATGCCATTGTTTCTTTCTTTATTCTTCTCTGACAACCCAATACTTCTGATTTTTCCCAATGATGGAATATGTACCTGGCTAGCTTCAAACGTTGTTGATAAAGATCCCATAGGATTGTCAAAGGCGTGAATGATCGCCAATAACAACGAACGGAAGTGAGTTGCAAGAATTGATGCATCTATTTGCTGTACAGATATGCACCATACCCCTAAATTACAAGCAGACTGCAGCAAGAGTTGAGCACGTTAATATGACTCTACCAAAACTTAGGTGGGGAAAGGGTCTGTCTGCAAAAACTTATAAAACTATCACGGTGAAAGATAAGGATTCCAACCTTCAATTTTGTGGTGGTAACGAGTTTGACCACTGACTCTAAGACCAAACTGACATCATCCACTGCAATTACAAGGAGAACCAGTGTTTTAAAAATCAAAGTAACTCAAAAACCATTTCCTTTCCTTGAAGAAAAATACATATGTTTTTTCTACAAAGTGGGCGCATTGAAAATCTTCAGCCAGTTAACTCAGAGTCAAGGAGCTAGACATTTGTCAACTACTAATCCAATAAGGAAAAATGCGACTTGCTTTATTTCACGTCAGATATTCTCATACATATACAAGGCAGATGAAGACAAAATAGAACTAAAATACAACAGAATTACTTATCTTAGTAAAGTATCCAGTAGCTATATAACTACACAAACTTAGTACTGAACTTAGAAAATATTCTCAGATTTCTCCATCTTATCCTCTATTAACTATTAACTATTAAGATCACGATAGGAATGAAAGCAATAACACCATAAGCTATTCAAAGTGATATATCGAACATGGCGCACTGCAACCTGACTGTAAAGGGTTGAGGTAAACAGATAATGTAAATTTCAATAAACCCATTTACCTCGAAGCGTGGCCACTATGGCGGGATGATAAATCATGAAGCCCAACCCCTTCAACGCCTGCGCAGCTCTGGAAGCCGGAAAGAAGATGAGAAATATATAATTAAAAAATGCATATTCAAATCCTAAGGTAACAAGTCGATTGATCCTCACATTTCTTCGTCGTCGTCATGGATATCGGAAACTACCGAACAGATTAGAGTATGGGAACATTCGGCTAAGGATTGAATAGAAGAAGGATTTTGAGCAGAATGTTGTTGGAAATGCAAGAGCAATGAGTAGCCCAAAGTCTTGTTCGATTTGTCATTTGAAGTTATTAGAGATTTGATTTGATGGATCTCGTCCGAAGAATTTGACATAGCTAGACCAACCACTAGGTAGCGTTAGACGAAACTGAAACCCTTACTCCCACTCCTGTGCTGTGAGATGTCGAAGTCCCTTTTCCGCGCCAAAGCCCGGGGAAGGCAGTTTTCCTTTTCAAAATATTTTTTTTTTTTTTTTAAAAGGTCTGAAAAATGTAGTAATAAAATAAGCATAAAAAAACTCCTTATTTGAAAACCATTTAAAGATCACTTAATTTTTAATTAGATTCATATTTTCAAGACATTTGATTGCATTGAAATATATTACAAACAAACTGGTTTAAATTATTACAAATAACTCTTACATTAACAGAATTTCAAAAGAATTCCCCCCTCTTAAAATCTTAATGTTGCTAAATAAGGGAAAGAGGCCCAAATCCTTTCCCTTCCAACCAAAGAGACCCTTAGCAGTCATTCGCCCGCGGTTGGGGGCAGCCAAGGGAATGAATATTTTGGTTTTGGCTCACAATCTCGCCACTTATGAGGAGAAATTTTAAGAAAGAAATATATGCACTAACCCTTTTTTCCACTTCCCTCTCCACTTAATTTATCTACCGTTGGATTGGCTTTTAATGGTTAAGTTTTATACTATATTATTTAATACTACAATAATATTTTTACATAATAGATCTCAATTCCAACGGTGAAGAAATTAAGTCGAGAGAAAGTGGAAAAAAGAGTCAATGGAGACACTCTTTTCTGAAAATTTTTGGGAAGTTTGGGGATTATTCATCGGCCAAACCAAGAAGGTGCCTGGTGGGTTCAAATGTGGTAGATTTTGATTTTAACTCAGATTCTGGGTTATTGATTCTCAATACAGATCATATGCCAGAGGAGGGACAAAAAGTTCATATTGTTGAGGTTGGGTTATGAGATCTCTATGTTACTAGTTACGTAGTAATAGGTTACCGTAGAGACGGTGACTGTCGGGGAAAATTGGTATTGTTAGGAAGATTTACTGCTCATTACCTTCCTTTTGAATGTTCTGTTAGTACATTACAAAATGAATGCAGTGCTGTGAAAGCAGAGAAAAATAAGCTCTTGTTAGTATAACTGTTAGCAACGTGTTTCCCTGCTTACACGGTCTAGATTTATTTTTCAAAAAAAAAAAAAAATTTAATGAGTATAAAATATAAAATAAAGATAATTTCTTAACTAATATTTTTTTCAAAAAACAATTTTTTATTTAAAAATCACCAGATAAAAAAAATTAAATGTGAACCATCTAAATCTCATCTAGACGGCCGATATGAGATAAACGCCACCTTACCTATAAATGTGATGTTGAAACCATTTTTTCATGACATATATATAGGGGTGAGCAAATCAAAATCGAAACCGAATAATTCGGTGTTTGGTTTTGGTTTTTCGGTTCGGTTTTTTAAACTAACTTAATTCGGTTTTCGGTTCGGTGGTTACAAATTTATTTCGGTTAAAACACAAAAACCGATTTTTTTGTTTTTTGTAGAAATAACCGAAATTAATTAAAACGACGATGCATATGTATGAATCAGACCTAACCTTATGAGTCATGATCTTTGACCCACCTCAATTGACGACCAGTACCAGACGTCCAAACCCAACCCAATTCCTCTTTCCATCATTATTCCATGTTTTGATTTTAAAATCTGCAACCTATTGTTATACAAGTGAAATGCTCCATGTAAAGTATAGTAGTATACTATGACCAGGTTGCACTTAATAGTCAATATTGTAGATTGATTCAGCAAAAAAAAAAAAAAGTAGATTGGCAATTTTACAGAATTAACCCAAACAAGAAGGCTCAACTTAAGCCCAAAAACCGAATTAACTGTAAAACCGAACCAAAATATTTTGGTTTTTTTGGTTCGGTTTTTTTGGTTCGGTTTTTTTGGTACTTCAGTTGTGATTAAAATATGTGTATTTTGGTTTTAACCGAAAATCGAATGCTTACCCCTACATATATATACAATATGCACTTTTAAAACATTAGGTAACCTAATCCTATACAGCAGCTGTTTTATTTTATTATCATTTTGTCGTTCCTATCCTCTTGAAATTTTCTGTATGAACCACTATTATTATTATTTAAAAAAAAAAATACTAGTAGACCACAAAGAGAAGAGGCTCAGACAGAAAGGATCAGAGAATTAATTTATAATTAAAATTTAAAATTCTTGAAGATATTTAAACTCACATATCAGTACCGGCTCATTTTGGGGCTAGTAGGTTACAAGACAATAGCAGATGAACCCGCTCATGGCATATAGATATTTCAATATCACTATTTCGGATCCTTCTGTTGAAGATGACGTTACAATTTACAAATACTAACCAAACCAACAAAATTTTTAGCTATGCCTATGGACGATATGCTTGAAGCAAGTAGTGTTTTACGCTACCCACTCAAATGAATCATCATAGTACTTTTTCTATTGATTCTAAATATAAGACATAGTTTTCTTATTTGTTAATATTTTTCTAATTTACCTTTATTTATGCTCCAACAATAATCAAAGAAAAGAGGGAAGGAGGAAATTAAAGGATATGACTAGAGTATTTTAGAAAATATATATCATATTAACTTCCTTAATCTAATTAAATAGGTAAACATGTCTTATAGTAAGGTATAGTTCAAGGTTCAGGGTTCAAAGCAACAAGTAAACCATAGGCATTTTCTATGCTTTAGATATTCACAAATTTTATCCACAGCTAAACCCTATACAACACGAGATTATGAAAATGCATTGACCAAGAATAAACGTTAAGCCCTTGAAATCAAGATTCGGATACTTGTCTGTCATCCTGACTAAAATCATCATCGTTCTGATATTCTAGAAGCAGCTGTTCCAGCTCCTGACCATATCCATCATCATTCCCCAAACCCGTTTGTTTACAGAAGCTTTCTCTCTGGGCTTGCCAATCACCAGCAATCTTTTCTACAGCATCTCCAAGAAGTTCATTATTTTCTGCTATGTGTTTTATGTTCTGGACATCTACATCATTGCTTGCTTCTTCAAGAAAAAACCAGGAAATCCATATACAAGTTGGATTATTGAATAATGCATGATAGAAAACACAATGTGTCACTCAAACTAGGAAAAACCGCAATCATTACAGAGAGGGAAGAAAGGAAAAATAAACCAGTATATTGAGTTTAGTTATCTTATTAAATTGCAGGACATAAAAATAAACAAATAAACGCAGTAAATCTGATTTTGTGAATCTTGAATCCAGATGGTATGCCTCAATCACAAGTCATTTCTGGAATAGTTTTAGAAGTTTTTGAAATGTGCATTCCATCAATTTAGATGGCTTATCATGGTGGTTCATCCATGTATATGTAAGACTCGAACTTCTTAACATGAATGTCAATAGAAACTGACAGCACATAACATGAAGTAGTTTCTTAGGGAATTGATAAACTCCTGACAATTAGAGTACCTCCAAGGTTATCTGCACAGATACCTAGGCAAGGACAAACACAGGAAAGTATCATAGGAAAAATTAAAGTACCTTTAATGGCTATGCTCTTCGCCTCTGCATATTCAGATGACATTTTCTTCAGCAAATTTAGGTCAACTTCAGTGCCCTGGAAGGTGGAAAGAAAACATGGATATGAGACGCATATCAATGTAAGTAAGTAAACACATAAAAGTACATCTCTCAGATGAATCATTAGTTTTTGAGTTTTTCTTTTGGGAGACACAAGATGGGATAAGCCCAGATTACATAGCTAGAGGGGAGACTCAAGCCCCAACAAATCTTGCTCAACTAAGGCCTCCACTTCCTGGTGGGCATCATCAAAAACATAGAACCTTAACAAATGATGCATGGGGGATGTGGTAGTTATTAGTTAATAGAAATTTTAAAATTATTCCATCTCCTGGAAGTGGTTCTAGTCATTATGTCTCGACAACTTGATACATGTTTGCAAACCACTCATACAAATTGATTTGATTTGCATATCACAAGGTACAGTCCCAGTGCTACTTACAAGGTCCATGTGGATGTGTTGCTCAATAGGGGTACTTTGAAACAACCTGTCATCCACAACGAAAACAGAAAATAATTAAATTGTTGAGATAGTCACACCAATATGAACTAATGTGACAGAAACAATCATAAATTTAGGCAATACTTCTTATATGCAACTTGTATGCGAGCATTCTGTAATTGTTCGAGTTGGCTTACTGTCTCCTCAACAGAGCCTTCCATTAAGTCAACAGCACCAAAAAGGAACATATTGCTCTCTAGCATTCTTTTTACCAAAGTAGGTGCCACTTTAATATCTCCTGCTTTTGCATCAGCAACAAGGAGTCTAAGTTTCCTTAACTCTCCTGTAAAAGAAAGATAGATACCAGGTCAACATAGAAACTCCCAGACAAACCAGAGTTATGAACCCAAGATGCAAGAATTGGAGCCTAGTTTCTTAATGTCATCGCATCTCAAATTTTCTGTACTCATGTCAAAATATACTTGATTCAACAAGAATAGTAATATAGATAAAATGACTGTTGGTTGTTCAAACACCTATCATTTGGGCTGCTATGAAACCTAAAAATAAAACCGGTAGTTAAAGTTAATAATTATGTTCAGAACTTATGCTTGATAAGACCCAAAAAAAGTAAATCTTCAGTATAATTGGTCACCCAGCGGACAGATTATAGTCCAGTCCATCGGAACAATGCAGAGCATATGAAGGGGAAAAAACAGTTTTCTGCTGTCTTGCATTATAACAGGTACTAACTCCGGTCCTAAATATAGGACATAATTTGTAGTGCAATACAAACTATGTCCTATAGAGGAGTATCATCTTAAATTGCTAGACTCTGCCTAAACATATGCAAGAGAGGGGCCAAAACTAAAAGATAAGTAGATAACAATTAAGAGGTTGAAGAATGTATCACTTCAATCATTCAGGAAAAAAATCGATCATACCGAGGGATAGATAAACTCTGAAAGGAGGTTTAAATGGTTGAGTCTCATATAGACAGTAAAGGCAATAGAGGCCACCCAATCTGTGCAAAAAGGAGGCAGTGCCAACCATGTAACCTGCATAGGATCAAAAAATTGAATATGATGAAATAAAAAAGAATAAAGCTAGTGAAATTTCAGTGATACATTTATTGAGTCTACATGGTTTTCTCTCTGCTTATTAAATTTAAAGATTTGTGGCGATGTCATTTAACAGAGAATAAAGCTTCAACATCAATCAACATCATAGTTGGGTGGTGAGTTTGTGAAATTAGGCGATTGGCCTGCATTTTCTACAGTGTAACAATTTTACTGCTGTAAGGGTTTATAGGTTACACACATACCAATAGAATGGGCATACAGAGATTGCATAAAGAAGGCCAGGTTGGTTGAAGGACTAGCTTCATAAATGTAAGAGAACTTCTTTGAAAGCCACACCCTCTTCATGTCAGCAAAAGCTGTTGATCCACCCTATCAGACACCAAATTTGTATTCAGTAAAAAATGTTAAAAATCATTGGAGACATCTCAAGGTCCAAAACATTATAAATATATGGCATGACAACAAAAGAAAAACCTGAGTAAATTCGTCAATAAGCTCATCAATGTCCAATTTGAATGAAGTGAGATTCATGATTTGCGCCTGAAAAAAAAAACATGCCGCCAGCTATTTGTTATAGAAGCATTGATAAAGTCGAAGAGATTCATGAAAGAGCAAAACACGCTGACCTTGATGAAGAGATAACTGAGCCGACGGCGAGAGCAAAGTGATCAACAGATAGCAGACGGGGTTAAGAGAAGCGAGGAAGCTGGAGTCGAAGGTCGGCGCTGGTGAAGGTGGAGTTCGCAGGAGTGAGAAGACTAGAGCGATGAGGAAATGGAGAGAAGCGCGAAGAGGAAGAGGACGCTGAAAGGCACGAAAGCGAGAAGCGAAGAAGACGCGGGAGCCAGGACTCAGGCTTGGGGATAATCGGTTTAAAAAAAAGAAAAAACACTTCACTCATTATTATTGCAAAACACAAAAACAAAATGTCTTATATTTTCTTTTTTATCTTATTACTGAGAGCAGGTCCGCTCGATTTTCCTCCTGAAGAGCAGAGCTGAGATCTGCCATGTTGAAGTTATCCTTGTTGGTGCCCATTGAAGCTGGAGGGAAGGGAAGGAGAAAGAGGAGGAAAGCAACAAGGAGGGGCAAAGCCCAAGACCCTAGAGAACATGAGAGAGAGAGAAACTAATGCTTGTTTGGAATTGGAGCTAAAATAGTTTTTCAATTATCAATTTTCTCCTTATGGTATATGCCCAGAGCAGTAACGGACTCAAAAAATTATAGAAGGGGTACAATTTATAGAAGGGGCACAATTGGTGGGGGATTCGGGGGTCGCTACCCCGGAATTTTTTTTTTTAATGAAAGTTTTAAATGCATTCAAAAACAAAAAAATATATAAACAAGAAAAAAATATATCAAAAAAATATTTATGAAATCCAGTGAATACTGATGATGTAATAAGAGAGACAATTATTTTACAAATCTGTTATTTAGAAAAGCAAGACTAAGTACTGTTAGAAATAAATGCAGCTACATAAATAACAATGAAGGGTGGGTACTTCAAGTACATATATTTTAATAAAAAAAAGTATATTACAATAAAAGAAATTATAATGTCATCCTTCTAAGTCTTATTTTTTGGAATTCCATCATAATTGTCTTATTATCAATGCTATCAAATACATCTTGTTTCAATATATGGCACTAAACAATTATTCAATCATTCACCCCTCATCTCATTATGAAGTGTAGCATTGATGTATTAAGGGTGAACACCTAATTTAAGAGTGAACAATCACTCAAACATGTTTTTTTTTTAAATCCCAAATAATTGGGGGGCACTTGCCCCCCAACCTTATACCTAGGTCCGCCCATCCCCAGAAGTAATGTTACCCTAAAAGTTTTTTTAGAAGCAATATTATCTTAAAAGTATAAAAACGTAACAATGTTGTCCCTCCATCGTAACATCCTAATTTTTTTAATTTTAGGAGTTAATTATAAGGGATAGGATATTGTCACTACCAATTTTATATCACCACCAAGTCACTACTACTTTTTCACCGTTGGATCAGAATCTCATTTACCTTTATCATTTCTCTCTCCTATTGAGATTATGATCCAACGGTGAAAAAGTGGTAGTGATTTGGTAGCGACATAAAATTGGTAATGACAATATCCTAACCCTAATTTTATAATTATAAAATAATTATATATGATAAATATATTTATTATGTAATTGTTGGGGAAAGGAAAAGAGAACGAAATAAATTTGAAAGAAGAAGAGAAAAAAAAAGGGACATCAGCAAGCCTTGAAAAAAACAAACAAACATGTATGTAGCGTAGAGCTGTCAAACAGGGCCGGCCCGGCCCGGCCCGGCCCTCCAGGGCCTGGAGTAAGAAAAACACCCGTTTTTCAAAGCCCGGCCCGAGAGCACCAGGGCCAGGGCCGGCCCGCAGGGCCTGAAAATTACTATTCCAAATTTTAACTATTTTCTTCCGTGCTTTTCAAAGAAATATAATTAGTAAATTACAACAATTAAAATTCTAATTTATCAACAAAATGAGCTGTCAAACATTTATATCCAAACAATAGAATCATCCAACAAATAATCACTCACTAGTTCATAACAAAGAAACGATGTTCAGAAATAACTTCAATGAGTGTTCTAAATAAAATTTTTTTTTTTAAAACGTGATATATATATATATATATATATATATATATATATATATATATATATATATATAGGGAAGAAGAATGAAAATAGAGGAAATAATGGAACTTTGGGGAGATTAATTACTTGGTGAGGACGTACACGACCAACTCGTAAAGAGAATTATGAGTTAATCAAAATCGCATGAAGAGGAAAAGGCATAAAATGAATGATAAAGAAACATGATTCAGGAATCAGGATTGTTTTTTTTTTTTTGATTTGTGTGTGAATGGAGTAATGGACTCAGCTTGACAAAAACAAACTCAGTGGAGACACGCCCAAAAAAAAATTGACTCCCTAGCCCCCGCCCACGCCCCACTTGACCACTTCTCAAGAGTCTCAACATTCCAAGAAAAAAAAATTGACGGCTTAACGGCCGGCCCGTACCCTGCAGGCCGGCCCGTTAAAGCCCTTGGCCCTGCAGGGCCAAACCTCACCTCTCTCCTCCATTTTTCAGGCCCGGCCCTTAAAGGGTCAGGGCTTAAACGGGCTGGCCCGACGGGCCCGGCCCGTTTTGCCGGCTCTAATGTAGCGTGAGATTAGGGGCAAGTAACTTGCCCCCATTGATTTTTTTGTTTTTTGTTTTGATAATAATGATGGCTTGGAAGCCAATTACATTAAATAGAAGAACAAACAACAGGGGAAATAATTCTCATACACTCTTGATCAACCCAGACCCTCAGAAATGGAGGGCAATCTTTCAGAATATCAGATTTGGACATCCCCAGTTTTGCTAAAGCATCCGCAACTCTGTTACAATTTCGGGGAATATACTGAATCTGAATTCTCCAATCACGACTAAGTAATTCTCTAATGTTATCTAACAACAGACTAGAATACTGACAGTTCCTATTTAATAAATTAGCAACCAGATCCTGAGCATCAGACTCCACTACCACCTGTTTATATCCCACATCCCACGTCCCTGTTTGGCCTAACTTATTTTTAGCTTATCTTCTACTTATAAGTATAAGTTAGGCAAACAGGATTTTATATAATCTCTTATAATTATAAGAGCTTATTTTATAATGAAGAAAAAAGAGCTTAAAAATAAGCTCATATGAGGAGCTTATTTTTAAGCTCTTTTTTAAAAAGAAAAAAAGAAAAAAAAAAGAGAACCTGTAATCTCTGGATCAAACATTATTACCGCCCCGCCGCCCCCGCCACGGCTGACACCACCACCACCTCCGCCGCCGCCGCCTCCATCGTGGCTGCCACCACCACCACCACCTCCGCCGCCGCCGCCACCACCACCACCTCCGTCGCCGCCGCCACCACCACCTCCGTCGCCGCTGCCGCCACCACCACCGCTGCCACCACCCTATTATAATATACCTTTTATGATAATTTTTATTAGAAAAAGTGCTTATGACAAAAATTTTATCAAACAACTTATTTTTAATTTCAACTTTTAAGCTAGAAAATTTATATAATCATCAAACAGCTTTTAACTTTTTTTTAAAAAGCTCTTTTTTTAGCTTTAGCTTAAAAGTAGCTTTTAGCTTAAAAATAAGAGAATCCAAACGGGCTCAGTCCATTCTTCAGCTAGATAGGCATCACAGATACCGATGTCTTTCGAAAACCCAACTAGCCACCGACCAAACTGATCTCGCAGGACACCTCCGCAACCAGCCTTGTGGGAATTAATATTAACTGCCCCATCAACATTTAATTTGGTCCAACCTGCTTCTAGCTTAGTCCAAGATGTAGTGCTGATAGAATCTGGCGCGAGACCATTGTGATGGGTCCACAAACCTGAAACTCAGAAAAGGATTTCCAGCTATGCAATATAACCGAGGATGGGCGAGCTGCTTTAACAAAGTCAGACTTAAAAATAGAGGAGTTCCTCCATTTCTACAAATGCCAGATGGCCACGCCAAAAATAATATTCCAATACAACCCCATATGACCACTAATCCTACTTTGGAGATTTAAAGCAACCCAATCAGTAAGACTAGCAGGAAAAAAAAAAGGAGAAATATACCTTGAATCAATTAGAGACAACCACACTTGTTTAGCATAAGGGTAATCCCTTAAAATATGTAAGGTAGTTTCCCTTTCAAGAGAGCAGTAGCCACACAATGGAGAATCATTGGACCATTTACTTCTCCGATCATTTGTTGGTAATTTACTAATTTATCAGACACCACCATCCACATAAATACACGTATTCGCTCAACTCCCGACCATTTCCAGATTAATTTAAAAAAATTATGCCTCAGGTGGAGAGGATTTTCCTTAATTAAGAAATAGGCGCTCTTAATTGAGAAGATCCCGTCATTGGTCCTTCCCCATACCATCCTATCCGGCCCAGCATCAAGTCTAGGAGGCAATGCTGAGACTAATCGCTGAATAATTACCGACTCAACACAATCCGAGAGGCTGCTAAAATTCCATGCACCATCAGAAACCCAATTGGCTACAGAGGACATCAGCTCTTCATTAGACAGAGGACGAGTGCAAAACTCATCAATACTTTTACCTTCAATTAACCACTGATCCTTGAAAAAGTTTACCACCAAACCATTTTTTATTTGCCATTTGGTTCCGGATTCAATAACACTCTTCTGAGAACAAATGAACTTCCAAAGGGAAGAATCCCCAGAGTGTGCCACAAGCAGAGAATCATCATCCCTCAACATGTATTTCCCCTGAAGAATTTTTGCCCACAAATAATTCGATCCAGAAACAAGCTGCCATGCCAACTTGGCCCCACAAGCTTTATTGAAGGATGTAAGTCTCCTAAACCCAAGACCTCCAAATTCTTTTGGTCTCGTAATACGCTCCCAGCCAACAGGATGAAAACGTTGCTAAGTTTCATTATGACCCCAGATGAAGTTCCTTTGGAGCCTCTCCCCTTCCTGGCAAACACTAGTAGGAATTCTAGTAACTTGCATTGGGTAGAGTGGAATAGAACTCAAAACTGACTTAGCCAAGGTAATACGACCAGCCATTGATAAGCAATTTGCTTTCCAAACTGAGAGCTTAGACTGCACTCTCTCAATAATGTAATTGAAGGTATCTTTCCTCTTCCGATTACGAGATAATGGAAAGCCAAGGTACCTACCAATGTCGCAGGAAATACGCATCTGAGACAAATTTCGTATTTGCTCCTTTGAGTGGAGCGAAACTCTGGGAGAGAAGAAAATCGAAGATTTAGCCCGACTAACCTTGCTTCTAGAAGCTTTAGAAAACACATCAAGGCAATTTAGCATGCATTGTGCTTGAGAAACAGAAGCTTCCCCAAACAAGAGGATATCATCAGCGAACATAAGACGCGATACCGACGGTCCTGTTGTAGAAGTGGAGATAGGCTTCCAATTCCCTTTGGCTACCTCATCACAAATGAGGTGAGATAGTTTGTCCATAAAAAGAACAAAAAGCAGAGGAGATATTGGATCCCCTTGACAAAGACCTCTCTTAGGAAAAAAATCCTCAGTTTGTGAACCATTCCATAACACATTATACAATACGGAAGACACACAATTCATGATGAGATTAATGATCCCCTCCTCAAATCCCGCATCAATTAGGACATGCTTTAAAAAATCCTACTTGATCTGGTCATATGCCTTCTCAAGATCGATCTTCATTGCAAGTAACCCTCTCATGCTTCTATTCTTACCAATTATATGCATAAGCTCCTAACCAATAACAATGTTGTCATGTATATGCCTCCCTTTGATAAAACCGGCTTGATATGGAGAAATTAAATCCTTCATCACGCCTTTTAATCTCTGAGTAATTATTTTGGTTACACACTTATAGTTAGGGGTGAGCAACGGGCGGGCAGGACTGTCCCGGGGGGTAACCCGTGGCCCGCCCGTTTATTTTTCACGGGTACGGGGTTCCCCATACCCGTGCTTAAACCCATTTAACCCGTATTAAAACGGGTACGAATTAAACGGGTACAGGGAACCCGTTTAAGGCTCCCCCCCTTTTTTCCAAAACAGGGTACATAGAACAGAATCAATGTATTGATGCAGTCTAGATACAAAAAACTCAAGCAAACTCATCGATTGGGCCGAAAACTCAAAACTCAAGCAAACTGAAACAAGATTCAACAAGAAGCAAACTTATTCATACAAAAACCACAGTTCAGATTCAAGTTTTCAACATTTAGTGTAGAAACATCCAGATTTATAACAATGAATACCTTTTACAACTCCTATTTACTGAGAGGGAGAGGTTGAGGGCAAGATGGAGAGGGAGAGGGTGAGATCGCGAGATGAGCGAGAGGCTAAGACTTTGAGAGAGACGGCGATTCTGAGCGAGATCGCAATGGAGAGAGACGACATCAAGCCTGAGGCGTTGGGTTGGATCTGAGAGAGATGAGAGACGGAGGTAGTGAGCGAGATCGAGATACACCGCGAGAGGCTGAGATGGTGGCAGCTGCACTTCTGGATGGCGAGTCGTCGACGACGGGCGGCGAGGACAGGAGACCTAAGAAAGCACTTAACCAGTGACATAGGGTTTGAGTCTGAGTGTTTTGTGGTTTCACGGGTAAGGGGTGGTCTGATCTGCGTGAAGCCTGAATCTGAAGAGTGAAGGGGAAAAGGAAAAAAAAAACTTATATGGGTACGGGCGGGCACGGGTGCCCTGTGCCTCAACCCGTGGCCCGCCCGTATAATACAAACGGGTACGGGGCAGACTTGTACCTGTACAGGGCCCAATCTGGACGGGTTTAATCCAGGGAAAATTAAACGGGTCGCGGGTCATTTGCTCACCCCTACTTATAGTGCACCGAACAAAGCGAGATATGCCAGAAATGAACCACCTGTTCAGGGTTATCCCTCTTGGGAATCAACGAGATGAGTGTCTTATTAGCCTCTCTAAGAGAAGAAATGTCGTCGTGAAATACCTTCCGAACAAATTCACATATAGAAAGACCCAAGGTACTTCAATTGCTTTTGTAAAATATTAGAGGAAAGCCATCAAACCCTGGCGCCTTATAATTTCCCATTAGAAAGACAACCTTCTTAATTTCTTCATCATCTGGAATCCTAGCTAAACTTTCCCTTGCTCTAGACAGACGGAAGGAATTAGGAAAGGTCAGATCAGTGTGTATTTCCACAAAGCTTTGATCATCAGAGCAGTACAAAAGTTTAAAATACTAAGCCACCATTGCCTTTAGATCCTCTTCATTATTGGTCGTCCAAACTCCCCTATCATCTTTAAGAGAAGTAATAACATTCCACCTGCGCCTCATCTTAGCCTTAAGGTGATAGAAACGGGTATTACGGTCCCCATTAGAAATCCACTCTTCCCTAGATTTTTGAAACCACTTAATCTCCTCCAACTTAAGAAGCCTATCAAATTCTTCTTGCAATTCTTTTTCAAGATTACATAGAAAAACAGAGTAAGGATAAGCCCTAGATTTATGAATCCCCTCTAGTCTTCTCATAATAGATAATTTCTCCTTCTCTACTAGACCGAAAACATTCTTGTTCCAGATACAAACAGACTCTTGGAACTTATAAAGCAATACATTTAAATCATCATCCTTCGCCCACTGATCGGCAAGGAATTGCGTAAACTGATCATGCTTAAGCCACATGGCCTCAAATCAAAAGGGTCAACTCCGAGACTGGTTCCCAACCATATTACCAAAACATAGAGAAATTGGATTATGATCAGAAAAGTTAAATCTGGGAAGTACCTGGATGTAGCAATCAGAAACGTTAGCTAAAAAGTGTGAATTAGCCAATGCTCTGTCTAATCTCTCATACAACCGAGTGTAGTTAGTTGTACGTGGTCCACGCCATGTAAACTTTGGACCACTAAAACCCAAATCGTTGAGCTGACACCCTTAAATCCTGTCTTGAAATTTCTTTAATCTGCAGAAATTAATCTCAGCTCCTCCAACTCTTTCATCAGACATTAGGATGTCGTTAAAATTGCCCATAACCACCCACGGGAAAGAGAGGCGATCATAAATCCTCCACAAATCCTGCCAAAGCTTAATTTTGAGGCTCTCACAAGGCACAACATAGACTGCCATGAGCAAGAACGGCTCAACTCCACTGAACTTGCACCCATTGATTTGAATTGTGAGGGAGTGGTTAAAACCACTCTACCCCCTCTTTTGTTTAAACTCCCCCACACACACAACCCACCCACACATAACACACACACACATCTCGGTCCAACAGAGTGAGAGAACGAGATTTAGGAAGAAGGAGATGAAGAAATAAGAGTTTGGATGTTATTTTAAGGTATATCATTTATCTCATAAGATTATTTAAGTATCTAAACTAGCTTCTTTTCAATAAACTTTCTTCATGAAAGTTATTCTATATATTTTTCTCTTTCTAGTAAGGGTATTATTATGTTGGTTAAGATTTTAGGAGAGTTTTGAGTTTTGACAAAAGAAGACTATATATATGTAGTGGATGATTAATAGTAAATTTTAATCGGTTTAGATTTATTGTTTGGTTGTTATAAGAATTTTAAAATGAATTTTTCTATTTAGGAAGTTTAGGATTTATGTCCTATAAAATGTTTTTACCAATTAAATGTCATGAAAATAATTTATTTGAGCTAGGGAGATATTATTGGAATTTAATCAATTTAGTTATATATATATATATATATATATGAAGGAATAAACTGGAATTTCTGGAATTTTGGGACTAAAACGTCATTTTCAGTTTTTGTTATAATAATATATTATTGTTCTAATTTTTAATTATAGGGAATTATTAGTTATACTTGTGATAATGTAGAGCCTTCTTGTGACCGGTAACTATGCGAGTGGTGCTCCTCAAGCTAAGGTTAAGCTTTGAATTGAGGTAACCAGGGTTAATTTATTTTATATGCTTGTTTTGGGCTGTGAGGTATTTTTCTAAGTCTTACTTTTATATATACTACTTGTATGTGTTTTGAAAAATTATATGTATGTTTGAATATAAATATTGTTTCAGTGAAGCAGTGCATTTTCCAATCTGTATATCTATAAGTGAATATTATGTTTGGGGTTGTTATTGTTGTAATGGTTATAATGTTGGTTGTGAGATGATGTATGTGGAATAATAGTTTAGTAGAATGTGTTGAAAATTTTAGTGTTATATTATTTCTTTTGTTGTGGGTTATGTTGGGTTGTGTGGAAGAGATTGAGGGTGAAATTGTGCCCATCGACTCTCTCATTCCTGGCCCGGATTTGAGTTGAGTGTTTTGGATGAACACCTCCCTGTTACGGTATATTAGTGGTGGCATGGGAGGAGACAGTATTCTTGAAGTGACTAGCTAACCTTGGCCAGGTATACTAGCACTGATAGGCTGTACCATGTCTAGAGGAAATAAGCAGGAGCAGGATGGATGAGTGGGGGTGGTTCTAATTGTTTTGGACTATTGTGTATTATTTATTCTAATCATTGTTTATTATTATGTACTATTTTAGTGATTAAATAATAATAATATTATTATTGCTTCTTTGACTTGCAATCCTTTCCTGCATATTTGATAAATTAATTTTAGTTACGAGACTTTATGTCTCACCCCGTCATTATTAAATTTTTCAGGCGAGACCTCTAACCTTACTAGAGGACAAGGGAAGCAGCTAAAGGTATAGACGTTGTGAAATTTGTAGGCCTCTTTTGGTATGAGTGTTGTATTGATTTCTATATTGCCATTCTAGGGCCCTCATATTTTTGAAATACTACATTAACTATTTTTGGATGACTGTCTATTTTCCGAAGCCTTATTTTATACACTAACATATTATGGTAGATCTACAATCATATCGTGTGCAAAAATTGTTTTGTATAGACCCTTTGGTTGTGGGGTTGGTGTTGTAAGACTCGTGGGCTATGTATTCTCTTATTCGATAATTTTGCCCTGAGTTATGATTTCCAATGGTGGGTTTGTGGGCAAAATTTGTACCCTTAATCACCTGTTAATCTTGTTTTACTAAAACATTATGTTTAATTGTTGTTTAGTGAGCCCTAACGGTCAAATGTTGGTTGACTGCATTATACTAACGTGGATTGTCTATGTGGCATCTTTGTCACTTTTTTAAGTAGTGATTTTGCTCCGGAAGTACACTCTCTGGATCAATTTTGCCCTGGAAGTTTTTTTTTTGGTCTCAATGTTGCCCCGGAAGTCTAAAAAAGTATGATATGATTAAATAACTTATTTAGCTTTCTTAATCTCTCCTAAAAAGGTCAATCCCGTCCGGAGGTAATATGATTAAGTAGCTTATTTAGCTTTCTTAATTTCTTCAAAAAAATAAGTCAACCCAGTCTTATAATTATAATCATGACAGGAAGGAGTAGGTGTGGCATTAATTTTTTTTTCTTTCTAAAAGTAAAAATAGCCAACCAACTCCTTCCCCCATAGCGTCTTCCATCACAGCATTCCCTAATCAAACAATAACCACTCTCCTGCAGAATTTGTCCAGAAAAAATGTTTCAAACAAAAAAACAAGAACGAATTTTTCCGAACAAAAGATCAAACAAGTACGTTGCTGGCAGTTTAAACGTATTTTTCCAAACAATAATCATTCGTCTGCGGAATTATCTACGCGAACGTTTAACCAACCTCTCATGCATTGTAAGCATAGTTGACTGAGAGAATAAATTTTACAAAAAGTGTCAGACAATTAATTATAACTGTTAATGGAGGGGCAACATTGCTATGTTTTTAGACTTACAGGGCAACATCGAGACCAAAAAAAAAAAAATCCATGACAAAATAGCTCTTCGGCATGTACTTCCGGGACAAAATTGCTACTTAACCCAAAAAAAGTAACAAAGATGTCGCATAGACAATCCACATCAGCATAATGCGGTCAACTAATGTTTGACGGTTAGGACTATCAACGAATGGGCAACATTGCTACGTTTTTATACTTTTAGGGCAACATTGCTTCCAAAAAAACTTTCAGAACAACATTGCTCCTGGGCATCTACTTCAGGGACAAAATTGATACTTAACCCTTCAATTAACCATGTGAGATGAATTTTACTATGTGAATAAGTATTTTTAGGAGTCTCACTACCCAAACAAGTATTAAGAGTTTTTCAATAGCTTGGCCTCCCTCAAATTTATCCCCTTTCCTCTTTCCATTCTTAAAGATGGAAAAACCAAGAGAGTAGATTTGTTACTCTGTGAAAAAACAAAAAGTTGTCAAATGGCAAAAGAGAGAATGAAAATAAAAACCGTCAACAACTGCACATAAAACAATTTAAGTGCTGTTCTAAGTGGAAAATTATTTATATAAAAAAAATATGGCAAAAACTAGATTTATATATAAAACTTACATCTGAAGTTATATTGTTGTTATCATCAAGTGTTTAGTGTTTACTCATTTTTATAATCCTAAAAGGCCATAAATTTTGTTTTGGTACATACTCAAAAATGAGAAACAGTTTTTTTTTTTTTTGGTTGGTAGTTGAACTTGAAACCTCTGCTTCACGTCCGCTTCCAGGCTGAATACATCCATGATGCAGACACAAACGTAAAAAGGATACAGAAAGAGGAGACTAATTTCTTAATTATAATCACCTTTAAACAAATAGTAGGAGCCACCAATGAAGGCTCAAACATGTTAGGATCTAATACTGCATCTACACCAGAAATATGATAATTCACGTTTGGCATCAGAAAACAAATCTAAGTATATATATCCTAACAAATAACTATGAACTACCCCCCAACAACCTCAAAACAAGAATCCCATTTTCACAAAAAGCCGCATTGGAGGATTCTGCAGCTACATGCCATACTGCATCCAGTCCTTGGCACAAACAAGGGCTTCCAATGTCTCCGGTCGCAAGGAGCTCCGGTACTGATCCATCTCTTTGCTTTTTGTATCGAAAACAGAGTCAGCAGGAACAGTTAATGCTGCAACACACAATATATCCTGAGCCATCTTGGAAAGAATTGGGTACTTGACTCTGTTTAGTCTCCACCAACCCAACACATCGATGTCTTGAACACGAGGTAGCAACGATTCTTCCAGATAAATGTCTAGCTCAGACTTCATTTGCTGGTTGCTAGTTTCCATGATGTAGGCATCAAAATCAGTAAGACCACTATCTGATAACATAGTTCCCCCAGGATACTCCTCAGTCTTCCTCAGGCTTCCTTTTCCTTCTTCTGCATATGCTGGAGTTAGTGGGAGGGGAAGGGCCTCATACTCATGAAACAGCTCATGAATCCCATCATCGACGATCTTGATATATGCATGGGTATCCTCATCACCGTACACTCTTGAGAAACTGTACTCAACAAACTTCATCTTTAAACGAGGATCCATAACTACTGCAATTGCCAACACCAGACTACACTCTCTCCAGTACTTCTCAATTTTTTCTTGCATGATTTTAGTGAGGTCGCTAACGAAAGGATCCTCACTCATCACTGCACGACCAAAATCCAACTGCAGTTTCCAAACTTCTTGAAATATGGTTATCACAGAGGGAGGATTTGTTGTTGGGGTAAGCATGTTTGCCACATCATAAACAGGTTTCAAGTATGCGCGGAGCGTCTCAGCTAGTTTCCAATCCTGCATAGTTGGTGCTCCTTTGTAATCAGGATCAGAAGTATCTAAACAAGAAAATACTTCCTTCAATTCAGAAGCAGCCACAAGCATTTGGTATGTTGTATTCCATTGAGTTTGATCATCAATAAACAGGTTCCTTTCACTGGGAACCTGAAGTTGCTGCTTGAGCTCCAGGAACTTTTCCTCATGTGATTCTGAAGTTTTCACATATTTTACACTACTTCGAATTTTCCTGACAATGTCTTGTGCTGATTCCACTCCCAATAAATCAATTGCAACACTGCTTAAAGTACGGGCAATGCAATTGCCAAGCACCAACTGACCATTGATGATAAGCGGATTTTTTACCGAGAGTAAAGGCCTGAGATTTTCAGGAGCAACACCATTCAATGCCTGATTAGAAGTGATAGAAAAGATTTTTCCCTCCAAACTCCAATCAGAAAGACAAACAGCAACAGCATGGCTGAGAGCAGAGTCAGAATCAGGGTAGGGTTCCATAACAACATTGAGAATTCGCCTCTGCAACTTCCAATCAATATCAACAAAATGCCCGGTAATAAATACATACCCTACAGACTGACTGGACGTCCACATATCTAATGTCAGACAAACACGTCCTGGTATTGCCTCAAAATTCTTCATAAGGTTTTGCTTTTCTCTCAGAAACGCTGCAACACAATCTCCTTGGATGGTGTTAAAGGTTACCGTATTGAACTGGGGCTGTAGATTTTGGGCAAAGGCAACAAATCCCGGATGCTCAACCATGTGAAGGGGGTAATCATGCATGATGATCATTTTAGCAATCTCATGGCGACATCGATCTTGATCAAATATCATGTAAGGTGTGCTAGGGGATCTATAACGTCTTTTTGGAATATCACTAGCAACGCCAGCCCCACTCCCCCTTCCACGGGGAGTATACGGGGTTAACCGATTCTGCGGCTGGTTACGAAGAAGAGAAGAGCAGGACCCCTTGGAAATGTGGCGTTTGAGGTGGCTGGTACCAGCAACTTTTGTACCTGTACTATAGGCAAAAGTTTGCTTACATTGTTTGCAGCACGCCCTTCTAGATCCAGGACTGGCGGTTACTATAGTGAAGTGTTCCCAGACTTCAGATTTCCTTTTCCTCCGTTTGTTTGGCTGAGTTTCTGGGGTAGGTTCCTCATATGTATAGGGCTGTGCAGAAGCATCTATTATCTCATAGCTCGGATGGGTCTCAGAATTTATTATCTCATACTGCGATTGAGAAGCAACTAGTTGATTGTCGTTCACTGCTTCACTGTTTGCTAGCTCATAGTGAGACAGCATTTGAGAATTTGCCAGCTGATCATGGGATAAAAATTCAGAGTTTGACAGCTGATCATTGGGTATTGTCTCAGAATGTGTTAGATGATTGTTGGGCCCTGTTTCATAATGAACCAGGTTATTGTCGAGCATTGGCTTGGTGTCAGTGGGATGATCGTTTTGCAGCGGTTCAGTCTCAAAATTATGCAGCGATTCAGGAATTGGCATCTGATTTTCATCAAGCATGTGGAAATCAGTGAACTGATTATTGGGAAGATGTTCAGGATGGTCGAACAGATTGTTGGGACGCGTTATGCAATTTGCTTCAGACATTACGATATCATTATCACTAGTCTGTGTTTCAGATATGAAACCGTCATTGCCAGGCTGCGTTTGAGGCTTGGTCGCTTCATTGTTGGGTTGAGTTTCAAACATAACCACCTCACCGCTGGGAGGTGTTTCAGAAATAATCACCTCGATGCTGGACTGTGTTTCAGTACTAACTACCCCATTGCTAGCTTTTGTTTCAGAATTAACCTGACCATTGTTCGGCGACGCCTCTGAATTGACCGGCTGGCCATTGGGTGGACCTTCGGGGGCAAGTTTCTTCTCAAGAGGAGCTTCAGAGCTCTTGGACGTTTGAAGCCCCTGCTTAGCTGTTTCACTATTCGAGAGATCATTGTCTGGCTGAGATTCAAAATCTTCCAACTTACTGTCAGGAATGGGTTCAGAAGTTGCCAGATTATTGCTGGGATGAGCATCTAAACGAACGGGATCATTCCTCACATCAGGTTTCACTGTTTTGTCTTGTTCAATGGTAGCCATTTCGCCTCAAAATGTGTCTCTGCTTTACCTGGCAGAAGCAATTAACAATAATGGTGAATCAATAACAATCTCAGAACATCATCCAGACATGAATATGGATGAAAAAACACATCCAAATTACTTATGTATCATATAGCACATTCATGCACATGCATATCTAGTCATGCTCACTGCCATTAAACATCTTCCAAGTAGATGAAAGAAGATATACATATAAATAAAATAATCTATAATCGATGAAAGAGAGAAAACCAAAGAAATATTCTGACAAATAGAGAAGCCAGATTCCTTGACGATGAATGAAAGAGGGAAAAAATGAGTTGAGCATGTAAAGCAACTGTATAATAAGCCTAAAATGAATATTATCTCTATACACTAAAAAAAACTGTTAAGGCAGTAAATCTTCTATTGAAGACAACTTGTTTTAGAACAGCAAAAGTGTATGATAAATCTGTTTCAGTATTAATCAGATAAATATTCTATTCACTAGATATCAATTTGATACAATTTTCTTAGTGGTGAGCCCCTTTAAGTTTAAGCTGCAAGAGAAAATGGCGAGCAGGGGAGTCAAGGAAGTTCCGCATAGCCTAACACATCGGAACGAAAGGGAAACAAAAGTAGTAGGGCTTTAACAAAGGGAAAGGCCCATGAGAGCATACACTCATCAATGTACAACACACACACAAACTGTTAGAATTATAGTATAATTGTTTAATCGGGCTGGTTTTTCGCTCAACCGTTCCAAACCGGATGGCTTGTGTGGTGGATCACAGTGACCTCGGCCACCGGGTCCACGAAAATGAATTGAGGTATTAGGCTGAAATTTTCATGTCTAATTTCTTTTCTTTGGTTTCACAACACACACTCGTTCACGACTAGATTTACCATAAGTCAGTTGTCTGCCTGAATTGGCCACTGACTGTGCATGAACCCGAATTGGGCCCAGGAATCAGTCGGGTCGGCCCAGCAAAGTTATAATAAGAACATTCATAACAATAAAAAATGAGAAAAACGTTAAATGTGGCACATCAATGGGCTACCACCGCCGGAAGGGGAAAAACCCAAAAAACACAAATCCGGGAGGCGGGAACCGATCTATTGCTATTATTAGCCCAGATGAGAAGCGCCCCATCCATGAATTGAAACAAAATTTCGAACCATAATGAATTCAAAATCAACTCATCGACTAAAATGAAAATGAATAAAACAAAACAAAATTCACCAGATCCAATAATTATGTATCACTGGCGACACGCACTTATGCGATGAATTTCGAAAATCATCAGAGTGAACCAAAAGAGGATAGATATCTAACTAACTAATGTCAACCATCAGCAGTTTAATGAAGCAAAACAACAAAAAGTACACGATCAGAAAAAATTAGGGTTAGGAATTTACCGGCTAAAAGAGGGACCAAAATCGTGAAACCGATACGCGGTGTCGAAGGTGGAAGCTCGGAAACCGAGCTTCAGAGTCCACCGGAGAGCGATCAGGGGTTTTGCAGAGGAGAGAGAGGGAAGGAGGAGAGAGAGGGAGATTGGGCTTGGAACGAACCCGAGGGGCCAATTGGACCTTCGTGCAGGGAACAAACTGGTTTGGTTTCAAGGGATGGATAGGGTTTCTGGCTCCTCAGAAGGTTAACGATAGGGCAGATCTTTTGGATTTGGGATTTGGACTCTCGGTCCATTATTTTTAGCTCATTCTTATATTTATTTCTTTTATTTTTTTTTTTTAAAAAAAATTAAACAATTTTCTCGCTCTCTTTCTTTTTTTACTTAAAAGAGAGCCCGAGAATTGGTCGCCCAACGTGGTTTACGTGGATGACATGGGAGAGGATGTTCATGTTTCAGCCCAATCATATTACGATGTGTTCAATATTCGGGTTTTTTTGGGGTTAAATATCCAATTTTCTGTTTTGATTATTCTATTTCTTCAATTATTAATTTATTATATCCAACACTATTTTGTACTTAATGGGTTAAAAAAGTATCTCTTTACCCCCAAAAAAAGGATCCAATAAACGATCTAAGTGAAGTGATGAGCCCAGATGAGAAGAACTTGAGGGATTGTAACAAATGCGCGACTTATATGAATTGGAAATTATGAAATTGACCCAAAAGAGGAAAAAGAAAAGGCAACATTAAACAGATCCAGTTAGTTTAATCTCAGCAAGCAAGCGAACTCATTATTGAACATAAAAGACGGATCTGTGGCGCAATGCTACCACGATTACATCAGTGCTTTTAGTCATTCTTCTTTTCATAAAAATCTAAAAAAAAAAAAAAAAAAACATCTGCCCAACCCAATGATGAAGGGTTTTCAGGAATTTGAGTGATACCATAAATAATAAAGGTTAAAAATCCATAATTTTGTGAGGATGGCGATAGTTCTTGGTAAGAAAAACCCTGCGATGGTTCCGGTCTCATCTGAGGAAGATGATCTCATTAGTAGAAGTTCTAAGAAACTCAAAAATGGTGATGGTAATGGAATGGAAGAAGAGTGGCCGAGATTGGGTCATGAGAAGTTCCAGAAGGAAGGTGGTCGATCCTTTGCGGATATATTGCAGGGGATTAATCAGAATGAACGTGATACTGATGGTCTTGAAGGGAAGAATGCCTTGCATGGTGATGTTGTGTCTGAAGATGATATTTCTGATTCAGAAGGTGAAGACTCGGAACCTCTCTGTATGATTACTGAGGAGATGAATAGAAACTTCCCTACATTTACCTTCTCTGACAAGATGAAAAGACGGCTTTATAAAGCCTGGAACAATTCTGTGATTGTGAAATTATTAGGCAGGAACATTGGGTATAAGGTTCTTTTATCAATATTACAATCTTTATGGGCAAAACGTGGTGTGATCAAGTTAATCAATATTGGGAATGAGTTCTTTGTGGTTAAGCTTTCCAACAAAGAAGACTATCATCATGCCTTGACTGGGGTTCCCTGGTTACTGTTCGACCACTACCTGACTGTAAGGCCTTGGGAGCCTCTTTTTAATCCTTGGACAGCCACCATTGATAAAGTAGCTGTCTGGGTGAGAATGCCTAGAATTGCAATGGAGTATTATGATCGTGAAGCTCTAGCCTGGATTGAAGATAGAATAAGTGATATCATAAAAATCAATATTAACATATCGGGACAGCTTAGAGCTCATTATGCTTGGATCTGTGTGTTGGTTGATTTAAGCAAACAATTGATGTCTGGGTTTACCTTAGATGGCAAGGAATTCTTTGTGGAATATGAGGGTCTCCATTGGTTGTGCACTACTTGTGGAATGTACGAGCACCACGCAGAGCATTGCAAGTCTGGGGAGGGTACTGTGAAATCTTAGGCTGAGCAGGGAAAGAAGGAAGGAGGGAACATAGCTGAGGCTTCTGCTTCTACTGCAAATAATAGGAATGAACAAGATGTTTGGCGTGTTGTTCAAAAAGCTCATCGCAGGAAGAAGGAGAGTAACGAGAAAGGAGCCAATGATCCACAATGGACTAGTGGCTCGAGGTTCGGAGTGTTAGTTGCTGAGGGAGAGAGAGAATCTGACGTTGTGAAAGGTAAGGATTCGGCGAATATGGCGGTTGTTGTGCAGAATGGTGTGATGAAAGCTGGGGAGAAACCAAGGAATGATGTGATCTTTGGCAGTAAAGGGAAAGCTGGAGGGAAAATCAACTGAAAGACAAAAGGAAAACAAGTGAGAAAAGAGTTTGTGGGAGAAAGGGCAGAACAGGGGGTACAACGAATTTAGAAACGAAGCAGGGATGGGGTACATGTTGAGAAGGGTGATTCGATTGTGATAAATCCAGGCTTGAAGGAGGTCAACTCTGATGATGACAAAGTGGGATATCTGTCAGAGCAGGATATGGCTTGTGAGGGACAGTTGGATGGTGAGGAACAACTGGCTCGCTTGGGACCGTTAAGGGAAGAAGCCTTCCATGACTGTGGCCCTCTGGATCCTGGAGATGTTGGGCCGACCATTGGACTAGTGGGTAAGTTCTGGGCAGATTCTGATTTAATGGATCCAGAGTGTAGTGGTGTGGCGGATACACCTTATGAGGCAATGGGGCTCGAAAATGGGCTGATTGAGCATGAATTGTAGAGCATTGTTGTGTGTATTTTTGTTGGGCCTTGGTCGTTTTCTTTTGCTATTGTTAATGTCTATTAAAAATATTTTGTTTTGGAACGTGAGGGGGCTTGCAACAATCAGTTTTTGGACAATATCCGTCTGATATGTTCAAAGAACCTTCCCTGTCTAATTTTCCTTGCTAAAACTAAATGTGAGTCGGTTGATAGACTTCAGTGTGTGAGTAAGCTAGGTTTTGATGGTCTCTCCTGTGTGCCGAGTGTAGGTCGATTTGGGGGTATATTAGCTGCCTGGAAGTCTTCCTTAATCGAGGTTGAAGTTCTTAATTTTGATAGGCAACTGATTCATCTCAAATATCGTTTCCCCAATGATAGATGGTTTTGTATTACTGTTGTGTATGCTATTCTGGATAATACTCACAAGCAAATTCTTTCGAATAGTATTCGCTGCTTTGCTTCGTCGATGGTGTATCCTTGGACTGTGATTGGTGATTTTAATGATGTGGCTTTCTTGTCGGAGAGGACTGGGGGACTTGGAGGTAATGAAGCTCGGTGTTCCCTCTTTTCTGATCGGATGAACGAATGTGGGCTTCTGGATTTAGGGGCGGTTGGACCTAAATTCACCTGGAAGGGTCCTAAACTAAATGGTGGAAGGAGGTTATACGAGAGACTTGGTCGTGCTATTGCGAACGACCGCTTTCTCTCAGTGTTTCCGGAGTGCTATGTTCAGGTACTGCCCCGAACTGGGTTTTCGAACCATAATCCTATTTGACTGAGATGTGTGGATTGTTTTTCGGTTCAAGAAAGAGACCGTCCGTTTAGGTTTGAGGCTATGTGGATTCGCCATGAAAGTTATGCTAATTTCTTAAGCAATGTCTGGGGTAGAGATGTGAATATTAACCAAGCTCTTGGTGACCTCCAACCTTTGCTCAGTCAGTGGAATAAGAATATTTTTGGTATGGTTGAAAAGAAGAAGCAGGCTTTATTGAATAGGTTAGGTAGTATTCAAAGAGTGCCAGGGTATCCCTATTCTGAGTTCCTTTGCAATTTAGAGGTTGAGCTGCAAGAGGAATTGGAGAGGTTATTACAACTTGAAGAAGTTAAATGGTTCCAAAAATCCAAGAGTGAATGGATAACTAAGGTTGATAGAAACACTAAGTATTATCACCTACAGGAAAAAATGAGAAACAGGAGGAACAAAATATTGATGTTGAAAAATGGCAATGGGATTGGGTTGATGATGAATCTGAGCTTAAAGATCTTGTGGTTAACCACTTCAAGTCTCTTTACTGTGCTAGCCACCAAGAGGGTACGAATCTGGTTACAAGAGCTTCTTTTCCTTCCATTGATTCTCGGACCCTTAATGAGGTTGTTGTTGTACCTGAGGATGATGAACTAAAGGTAACTCTGTTCGCTATGGGGAGTTTTAAAGCTCTAGGTATTGATGGCTTTCCTCTTTTGTTTTTTAAATCAAATTGGAACATTGTGGGACCGGCTCTCTTTGATTTTGTTAAAAAGGTTTTTAAGCGGGAAGTCTCTTTGCTTAAGGCTAATGAGACTCTTATTTCTTTAATCCCTAAAAGAGATAATATTGAGCTTGTGTCTCATTTCAGACCCATTGCGTTATGCACTGTGCATTATAAGTGTGTAACTAAGTTGTTTGCCACTTGTTTAAGAGGAGTTATGACTGAGCTTGTTTCTCCTTTTCAGTCTAGCTTTATTAAAGGCAGATGTATTCAAGATAATATTATTGTGGGTCAATAGATTCTTCATATTATGGGAAAAGAATAGAAGCAAGAAAGGCCTTATGGCTATTAAGATAGATCTTGAAAAAGCTTATGATAGGGTTAGTTGGGTTTTTCTAAGACAAGTTTTATTGGATGTGGGCTTTGATAATGGTTTTGTTGATCTGATTATTGATTGTGTCTTCTCTGTTTCTTACAATGTGTTATGGAATGGTTCTAAAACAGAGTTTTTCAAACCTATGAGAGGCCTTAGACAGGGAGATCCTATTTCTCCTCTTTTTTTTTTTTTTTGTATTATGCATGGATAGATTATCTCATCTGATATGTGATACAGTTGAGGAAGGGAGTTGGAAGCCTATCTATTTTTCTAACGATGGTCCTAAAGTGTCTCATTTAATGTTTGCGGATGACTTACTTCTGTTTGGAGTTGCGACAGAAGCCCAGGCAAACTGTATGATGGGTTGTGTTCAGAAATTCATGGAGGCATCCGGTGGTAAGGTGAACTTTGGTAAATCTTCTATCTTTTTTTCTCCTAAAGTGCCTTTGCATACTAAGCTTCATATTAAAGCTATAACTCAAATGAATATTTCTTGTGAGATAGGAAGATATCTTGGTTTTCCTCTGTCCCAAAATAAGAGACCAAGAGAGAAATTTCAATATGTGATTGATAAAGTCAAATCAAAATTGAGTGTTTGGAAAGCTAGTAGTCTCTCCATGGCAGGACGGATTACCCTTACCAAATCTGTTATTAGTACGATTCCTATCTATACTATGCTTGTGGCTAAGTTACTGATGAGTGTTTGTAGAGAAATTGAGCGTTTATAGAGAAATTTTATTTGGGGACATGACAGCACTGGTAAGCATTTTCATCCCATTGGTTGGGAGAAAATTACGAGGCCAAAGGAATTTGGCGGTCTGGGGTTGAGGAAACTCAGTTTTGTTAATCAGGCGTGTGGAGCCAAGTTAGTGTGGAATCTTGTTAAGGGTGCAAAGGGCTTATGGGCTGAAATTCTTTTCAATAAATATATGATCAGAGATGAGAATTTTCTTCTTTCTTACCGGACAGGAGATTCAAGACTGTGGAAATTTATTTGCGAACAAAGGGACATTATTGAGAAAGGTTCCAAATGGATTGTTTGAAATGGCTTGGTGGTGAACTTTTTTAATGACTGTTGGGTGGAGACTGATTTGCCGCTTAAGGATTTTTGTGTTCGGCCTCTATCTTCAGATGAGGATAACTCTGTTGTTGGTGATTGGGTTGAGGATGGTCATTGGAATGTTGACAAAATTTCTGCTGTTATTAGTGTTGCAGGAATGAGGAAGGTCGCTGTTGTGTTACCCCCTTGATTGGATGTGGATTTTAACTGTTTGATTTGGGGCCCATCGGGGGATGGTCTATTCTCTGTGAGAAGTGCTTACTCTCTTCTTGAATCCAATCTCCTTGATAATCGGGATAAAGTTTTTAAGGATATCTGGAAATGGGATGGTGTAGAAAGAATCAGAGTCTTTATGTGAAAAGTGGCATTGAATAAATTGCCTACCAATTTGTGGTGGAGTTCTTGGTCTCATGATTCTGCACTGTGTGGGACGTGTACTGCTGACGTTGAAGACATCTTGCATGTGTTACGTGATTGTGATTGTGCTAGATCCATGTGGTCCGCTCTGATTAAACCAAGGTATGTAGGCTCCTTTTTCTCCTTAAATTTGAGAGATTGGTTGGTTCTGAATTTAAATCAGCAGGTGGGTCTTAGATGGGGAGAATTCTGGAAACTATTTTTTGGGGTAGCTATATGGATGCTTTGGAACTGGACGAATAGATGTATTTTTTATTGTAAATTCTCTAAACCCCCCGATCTGGGGTTCATAATCTCTTCGCTATGGTCTCGTTTTGTTATGGTTGCTAACCCTGCAGGTAATATGGCCCAGCCGAATGGGGGTCAATTATTATGTTGGGAAAAACCCCCAGCTGGTTGGTTGAAGCTAAATGTAGATAGAGTTAGTGTTTTGTCTTCATCTAAGGCTGGTTGTAGTGGGGTGGTTAGGGATTGCTTTGGTAACTGGATTGTGGGCTTTTCCAAATCAATTGGGGATTGCTTGGCCAATTCGGCGGAGGAATGAGCTATTGTGGAAGGACTGCAATGGGTGTGGGATCTTGGATTTAGAAAAATTATTCTGGAATCCGATGCGGACTTTGTGATTAATATTCTTTTGGATAATACTTGTAATTCTTGTAGTAGTCTTTTGTTGAAAGCTAGAGATTTATTGTCTTTTAATTGGCAAGTTGATGTTAGATCTATTCCTAAGGAGAGTAACAGAATTGTGGATGCCTTGGCCAAAAGAGACATTTCAAATTCTATCATTTTGAATGAGTGTCCTACTAACTTGAGAAGTTAGTTTGAGCATGAGTGTTTTGGATTAATTTCCCCATGGGTGTAATCTCTTTATTTGTATTCTAGGCTTCATTGCCTTCTTTTATAGCCCAAAAAAAAACAAAAATCTAAAAATGATATAAATATATATTTATATATTGATTATTCATATTAATTCTTAGAGGCTTTAAGTATATAGTATTAATATATGCCAATTATATATTGACCATTGATATTGATCCCAACATATTGATGAACGATGATGAAGTGAAATCTGTAGCAAGAAAAAAAAGGTAACGCAGTGATTAACCATTGATGAATGATGACAAATGCAAACATATTCTCACCTGATCAATTCACAGCAAATGCCCATATTTAAAATCCCCCCAGAAGGACAGGGAGGAGTAATTTCATAGTTAACATCACCTTCCAACAAATCGTGGAGTTACCAACTAAGGCTTAAACCTTAGGCATCAACCGCTATAGGCAGATACTAAATATATTCCCGTCCACTCATACAAGATAACAGTTTTAATTAATCGGTACAACATACAGCCTAATACAGAAAACTGCAACTATAAATAGAATACCCACAACAGCCTAACCTCAATACAGGACACATACAACTAAAATCTAAAATTGCATTTTCACAGCCGCATTGGTAGTCTCTGCAGATCCATGCTGCATCCAGTCCTTCGCACAAACAAGCGCTTCCACCGTCTCTGGTCGCAAGGAGCTCCGGTACTGATCCATCTCTTTGCTTTTCGTGTCAAAAACAGAGTCAGCAGGAACAGTTGATACTGGGACACACAAAATATCCCGAGCCATCTTGGAAAGAGTTGGGTACTTCACTCTGTTTAGCTTCCACCAACCTAATACATCGAAATCTGGAACACGAGGTAGCAGTGATTCCTCAAGATACTGGTCCAGCTCAGACTTCATTTGCTGGCTACTAGTTTCCATGATATAGACATCAAAATCTGTAAGACCACTATCCGACAACATTCCTCCTGGGGATTCTTCTGTCTTCATATGGTTTCCAGCATTTCCCTCTTCAGCATAAGCTGGGGTTAGAGGGAGGGGAAGGGCCATATACTCATTAAACAGCTCATGAACCCCATCATCAACGATCTTGATATATACATGGGCATCATCACCATATATTTTTGAGAAACTAAACTCAACAAGCTTCATCTTGAAACGGGGATCCATAACCACTGCAATTGCCAACACCAGACTACAATCTCTCCAGTACTGATCAATTTTTTCTTGCATGATTTTAGTGAGGGTGCCAACGAAGGGATCCTCACTCATAACTGCACGAGCCAGATCCAATTGCAATTTCCAAACTTCATGAAAAAAAGTGATAGCAGAGGGATAAATCGTCGTGGTAAGAATATTCGCAGCATCAAAAATGGGTTTCAAGTATGTGCAGAGGGTCTCAACCAGCTTCCAATCCTGCATTGATGGCGCTCCCTTGTAATCAGGATCTGAAGTATCCAAACAACAAAAAACTTCCTTCAATTCAGAAGCAGCTACCAGCATCTGATATGTTGTACTCCATTGAGTTTGGTCATCAATAAAAAGGCTCCTGTCACTTGGAACCTGAAGTTGCTGCTTGAGCTCTAGGAACTTTTCCTCATGTGATTCTGATGTTTTCACATATTTTACACTATTCCGAATTTTCTTGACCAAGTCATGTGATGATTCCAACAAACCATTTGCAACACTGCTTAAAGTACGGGCAATGCAGTTGCCAAGCACCAACTGACCATTGAGGATAAGTGGATTCTTTACTGAGAGTAAAGGCCTGAGATTTTCAGGAGCAACTCCATTCAATGCCTGGTTTGAGGTAATAGAAAAGACTCTACCCTCCAAACTCCAATCAGAAAGACAAACAGCAATAGCGTGGCTGAGAGCAGTGTCAGAATCAGGGTATGGTTCCATGACAACATTGAGAATTCGCTTCTGCAACTTCCAATCACTATCAACAAAATGTCCAGTTATAAACACATAACCAACAGACTGACTTGAGGTCCACATGTCCAAGGTCAGACAAAAACGTCCTGGCAATCCCTCAAAATACTTCACAAGGTTTTGCTTTTCGGACAGGTATGTTGCAACACAATCCCCTTGGATGGTGTTAAAGGTCACCATATTGAACTGGGGCTGCAGATTTTGAACAAATGCAACAAACCCCGGATGCTCAACCATGTGAAGGGGATAATCATGCATAATGATCATTTTAGCAATCTCATGGCGGCAACGATCTTGATCAAAAATCATGTAAGGTGTGCTAGGGGATCTATAACGTCTTTTGGGAGTGTCATTAGCATTGCCACCCCCACTTCCCCTTCCCCGTGGAGTATATGGGGTTAACTGATTCTGCTGCTGATTACGGAGAAGTGCAGGGCAGGTACCCTTGGCAATGTGGCGTTTGAGGTGGCTTGTACCAGCAACTTTTGAACCTGTACTATAGGCAAAGCTCTGTTTGCATTGCTTGCAGCATGCCCTTCTACATCCAGCACTAACAGTTTCTATGGTGAAGTGTTCCCACACTATCGATTTCTTTTTCCTCCGTTTGTTTGGTTGTGTTTCTGGGGTATGTTCTTCATTGTTTGGTTGTGTTGAAGCATCTATTATCTCATAGCTAGGTGGGGTCTCAGAATTGACTAACTCATAGTGTGATTCAGAAATGGCTAGCTGATTATTGTTCACTGTCTCACTGTTTGACAGCTCATAGTGAGACAACATTTGGGAACTGGCAAGCTGATCGTGCGACATCATTTCAGGGTTTTCCAGCTGATGGTTAGCCATTGACTCAGAATGGGCCAGATGATCACTGGGCAGTGTTTCATAATGGACCATATTATTGTCATGCATCGGCTTCATTTCAGTGGGATGATCGATTTGTGGTGGTTCAGGTTCAGAATTAGGGAGTGACTCAGGAAGGGGCATCTGATTTTCATGAATCATATGGAAATCAGTGAACTGGCTGTCAGGAAGAGTTTCAGGATGGGAAAACTGATTGCCGGGATGTTGTATGGAATTGGCTTCAGACATGATGACGTCACCACTGGTCTGTGTTTCACACGTTACCACCTCATTGCTGGGCTGTGTTTCAGACATAACCACATCATTGTTGGGCTGCGTATTGGAAATAACCACCTCATTGCTAGAATGCGTTAATTCAAATCCCTGCTCTACCTGGCAGAAGAATTTATGAATGGTGGTGAGTGGATCAGCATGTATGAAAGCAGCAGCCAAAGGAGCAGATCTATAAGAAAATTGTTTAGATAGCAGTATTAACTAGAAAGAACTGTAAAATTAGTAAATCTATCATCTATCAATTAAAAATAATGAACACAGAATCATTAGATCCATCAAAGTCAAAATTTACATCAATAGGAAATTAAAAGGAGGTATTCTTTAACAGAGTTCCACGCAATGCTAAAAATGAATGCAAGATTTCAACTTACAGTTACTTTTCTAAAAGCATAATATAAACCAAAATGTCATCAACCACATCTAATCTTTTGGAATGAACATAAGTGATTTAATCCACAACAATACAATAATATGCAAAATGTTAAGAACTCACTTTGAAAGTGAGCCCTAAACCCATGATTGCTAACAAAAAGTGAGTTTGGCCTTTGGTTCTCATTTTAGGCTTGTACAGCTACCCTACTTCAAGTTTCAGTCAGTCCGAGTCCGAAGGACATAGCACTAACTATTAAACTAGGATATTAATACCAGTACGTTTGGTGCCCTCGATAGACTCAGGTTACACTTTTTTTATGTTCTCACTACATCACCAATAGCCACCAACTACATGTACTATAATTGATAGGACTGATGTCCAATCCAAACGGCCATCAAGTATTAACCCAGAAGAAACTTGGACCCACAATTCAGTCAAGTCATCCCAAGTCAATAAATAAGAAGAGAAACACTGTAAGAAGAATTAAAAAGAGAGACGCAGCAGAGACTCAACGCTACCAACAAAGCACACACAAACCAGGGTAAGAATTGGTACATCAATGGGCTAGCAGAATAGAACTGGGATAATGGGAAAAACAACTATAAGGGATCCAGGGATCGGACTCAAAAAATCATTAGCCCAGACAACAAGAACCCCATGGATAGCAACTAAATTTCAAACCAATTGAATGCCAAAATAGCAAACCTCATTGCTAGGCTGTGTCTCAGGAATGACTGCCTCATTGCCAGACTGTGTCTCAGGCATAAGTGCCTCGTTAACATTCTGAGTCTCAGGGGCAACACCCTCACTGCCAGGTTGAGTCTCTGGCATGACCGCCTCATTGCCAGGCTGTGTCTCAGGCATAACCGCCTCATTGCCAAGCTGTGTCTCAGGCATAACCGCCTCATTGCCAGGCTGTGTCTCAGGCATAACCGCCTCATTGCCAGGCTGTGTCTCAGGCATAACCACCTCATTGCCAGGCTGAACTTCAGACATAGCCATCTCATTGGCAGGCTGCGTTTCGGGCATAGTCATCTCATTGCAGGGCTGAGTTTCAGACATAACAGTCTCATTGCTCGGCAGTGTTTCAGACATTACAACCTGATCAACGGTCTGTGTTTCAGAGATTACCACCTCATTGCTGGGCTGTGCTTCAGAATTAGCCAGTCCATTGCTTAGTGGTGCCTCAGAATGGTCCAGCTGATAGTTGGGTGGTGCTTCGGGGGTGGCCAACTGACTGGTAGCCAATGCCTCAGAATGTGCCAGCTCATTGCTGGGTTGGGCCTCAGAGTTGCCTGGACCTGGATGGTTGCTAGGAAGTGATTCTGAATCCACTGACTGACTGCTTGGAGGTTCTCCAGAGTGGGCCAGCTCCTGCTTGGGTGATGCATCCACATTTGCTTCTTCAATAGTAGCTTGGTTTTCAGATGTGTGAAGGGCCTTATTAGGCTGTTTTTCAGAATTGGACACATCATTGTCAGGCTGAGATTCAGGATTTTCCAATTTACCATCAGGCAGTGATTCAGAAGTAGGATGATCATTGTTATGATGAGCATCTACACTGTTTGGTTCATTCTTCACACCAGGGGTCACCTGTCTATCCTCTTCAACAGTAGCCATTCTGTTTGATATTATACCTCTTCCTTAACTGGCAGGAGCAATTATGAAAATTGGTGAGTGAATTACAAACAGGAAGCATCTTCCAGACAAGATGTAACAGATAAAGAATCAAAGAAAATGCATAAATTAATCATTCATCTTCAACAGCATTTGTGAACATGCAAATCTAATATTGCTTAATGTCGTTGAATATCATCCAAGTATGTGAAAGAAAACATATTTATGTATGTAATTAATTAATGAAAAAGATAGAACTGGAGAAAAAATTCTGAATTAATGAAAAATCAAAGTTCACTAATGACAAAACATGGAGTGAAAAATAAATTCAGCATGAAGGAAAGCCATAGTAAAAGACGCAAGGCAACTAGAAAATGTATAATAGAACAATAGGCCAAAAAGAACTGTAAAAGTAGTTAATCTATTAAACTAACACATCACAGTTCTGGATCCTGTAGAAAAATTGAAGTCTGAATCTGCATCAATAGAAATTTGAAGGGAAATATCCAAGTCTTTAACAGAATTCCGTTCAGCAAGGTGTGTGAACTCACTTTCACTTTCATAAAACATATCTAAACCAACAACAAAAATAGTTACTTTCTCCAGCACACCCATGCAGAGACAGAAATGAAGTTTGGTCTTCTTTAATATCCTCCTTTGGCATGTGCAACTGCACTACTTCCAGTTTGCACTAACTATATTAAATATGACTAAGATATCGATACAGCACTTCATAAAGCACCCAGACTAGGTTGACATCATTTAACAGCTGAAGGAAATTCCTGATCATTTTCCTGACATGCACAGCACAACTTGAGTTCCATCAGAACTATTTGCTATGTTGCAACCTTTTTTTTTTTTTTGATATAAAAAAGTTTTGGAGGGGTTCGACATCAGTCCCCCACCAAGGCCAGGGCATGGCCCTGGGCTCTATGAGCACTTACTGAGGACTTACGAGATCGCCTAAGGAGTCCCAGCGACGGCAGAGATTAAACAGCAATGTTGCAATGTTGCAATCTTGTTATACTACATATGACAAAGATTAAACAGCAAGGCCCAACGGAGTGCCCATGAGGTTGCATGTTCTATATACACGTCCTTGCAGAGCGTTCTTAGTTCTTACTGCATCGCCCATAGGCAACACAATACATGCACCTTAAGCCCGCTGGCTTGCTAAATCGGCCAGTGACTATGAACCGACAAGCGACTTGGGCCCACAATTCACTAAAGCCGGCCCAGCTCAGTAAAGATAGGAAAATTTTATCAGAATACCAGAGGAACCCAACAGATCACACACAGGGTCGAGAACTCGAGATTGAGATGGAAATTTGCTCGTGACCCGCAGAAGTGGAAAACAAAAAAAAAACCAAAAAAAAACAAAAAGATCTGGAATTGATTTAGCTCGCTGATTAGCCCAGATCAGAAGCGCTACATGGATCGAAAGAAAATTTCGAAGCTTTGAATGCAAAATCAACTCTTTGACCGAAAGCTAAACGAAAAGAAGGAAACAAAATCAACCAGATCCAATTATTCAGCAGCTGCACACCATCATGTTATGAATTTCTAAAATCAAAGCAAAACAAAAGAAGGCGTGTGAGTAAGCTAATTACAAGAAACAATCAACCATTTCATGCAGCAACCGAGACTAACAGCAACATAGAAAAGACCAGAGGAAGTTCCGGTTAGGGATTCACCCGCAAAAAGAAGGATTGCGACAGTGAAGACCGGTCCGCGAAGGGAGGCGGAAGCTCGGAAACCGAGCTTCGAGCTCACCGGAGAACGATCTAGGGTTTTGCAGAGGAGAGAGAGGGAGGACCGGAGGAGGGAGATGGAGATTGGGCTTGGAACGAACCCGAGAGGCCAATTGGACCTTGGAAGGAATTGGTTGGTTCGGTCTGAAGAGATAGGGTTTCAGGTTTCAGGGAAGTGAACTGATGATCATTTTGATTAACGATGGTGTAGGTCTCTTGGATTTAGAACTTGGACCCTTGGTCCATTATTTTTATTTCATTTACATATATTTTTTATTATTAACTCTTTTTTTTTTTTTGAGATGATAAACTCTCTCTCTCTTCTGTTCAGTTTTTCCCCTTGAGTGTCTTTTTTTTTTTTGGGATGGGAAAGAAAGCCCAGGCTTGTTTGGAAGAAAGTAGGTGAGCGTTGGGGCGCGTGAGTGGAGGGCGTGTGAGTGGGTGAAATGGGCAAAACAGCCCAATCATATTACGATGCGTCCATTATTGTGCTTTATATTCATATTCTGACTTGTGTGAGTTGTGAGGCCTGAAGCTATGTGTTTTCGTCAATTGCATATAGTATTCCACTAACTTCTCTCCTGTTAGCTTTGACTAATAATCACACCCACCCAGGGAATAGGATTCCCTGCCTATCCAAAATGTGGATAGGCAGGGAGAGCTCCTCTCTTTTAGGTTGTTCAGATTAAATTTGAACGGTTTAGATCTTATTTTTTTTACTTTCTATTTTTTTTAAAAAAATATTTTAATGAGTGCAGAATCTAAAATAAAGATAATCTCTCAACTAACATTTTTTAAAAAAATGATTTTTTATTCAAAAAGCAGCAATTTAAAAAATAAAATCTGGACCGTTTAGATCTGATTTGGACGGTCCAGATAGGCAAATGGTAAGGATAGGCACCAAAACTGGTTCCCCACCCACCCAGCTGTTCTCCATCTCTCTCTCTCCCTCTCTCTTTTAAATTTCTTTTGGGTTTTTCTTTTAAAATTAAGTCATTTCCATTTTTTTTTTTTGGGTTTTAGTATCAAATTTCGTCCATTTCTCTTTTTTAAAGACAACAAATTACTCCAAATTTAATTAAAATTAAGTATTCTCATTAAATATTATATAGTTTCAAACATTTTTTTTATGACTATCCCTCCCCAATAATTATTAAATTACTGTAATTTCATGATTAAATCTACTTTTAGTCTTACGGTTTACTCTAATTTGGGTTTGATCTTTAAAATTTTAAATGATAGTTTTAATCCCTTAAGTTTATCTTGTCTCTTTACTATAAATAAAAAAGAGAGAGAGAGACCTAAACCCGAAGTTAATAGTGTTAATTTTGTTGATGTGTTAGCTTCGTTAATTTTATTGATATGACTCGATGATTGGATCAGATGACAGGGAACTAATGTTTTGATATGAGTCTGGTTTCTCTCCTTTTCTTATTTCTACCCATTCCTCATTATCTGCAAATTGTGGCCGTCGAAATCTTGATCCAAGATCCAGAAAATTTTAATAATAAAAAACGCATGCGGTATTATTACCGCATGCGGTTTTTTTTAAAAAAAAATTCTAGGACCCTTGGATCAAGATTTCGACGGCCAGGATGAGACTGTGAGAGATAATGAGAAAAAAGCTCATGAGAGAATCCTCTTCCGTTTTCATATGACTTTTTTTTTGCTCAGAATCCGTTTTCATATGACTTGATAACCTAGATATATGATGATTGGACTAGATGACAGGGAACTAATGTTTTGATATGACTTAATGAGCTAGATATATGATTTACATTTTTAAAAAAACAAGAACCAAATTTGAAAGGGAAAATGGTGAGGAGGTTAGGTCAAATAAGAGAAAAGGGGCTAGGGCACCACTGACTTTCATTGAGGGGTTGGAAACAATCTTCTTCAGTGGAGTTCAGGGGAGTCATCATCTTCGTTCAAAGTTAGAGTTTGCAGCGATCATCTTCCCTTGCTTTCTCAGGGGAGGCATCATCTTCATTCATTGAAGGTTAGCAATGAATATGATCATCTTCAAAAAAGATTTGTATAAGGTTGGCAACGATCGTCTTTGGTGGAGTTCAGACAGCTTAGGTCAACCCTTACTTTCTCACATCGTTTCATCTCATATCGTTTTGTGCAATAACTTGGATGGCTTCAAGTAGGAACTCATTGCAACATCTCAAAATTTTATTTAATGGGATTAACTAGCATTAGTATGTGATTTATTAATAATTAACTTGAGATTTAAGGAAAATCAAATCAATTGTTTGAAATATGGAAACATATAATAGAGAAAGGAATGTAATGTAATTTGATTGAAATTTGAGGGAAAACACTAATCAAATTAAATGGAGCCAAATTTATATTCTTAATGTGCCAATTTATTTTTATGAAATTAGAAGTACGAAATTAAAGGTAGCAAGTAATTATTAATATTGATGTCAATTTAATGGGATTATTTTATGATAATTAGAATTTATCATCTACTTAATTGAGGAAGAGAGTTTTCTCTGGATGAATTAGATTTTAAGGGCATGATCTTTGGAAGGTATATTGTGGTCATGTTGGGATAAATGAAGATATGTAAATTAATTTATCTTTTAAAAAGATTTCAATTGCTTAAAAGTTAAGCATACTAACTTAAAATTTTTTAAAGTCAGCCTTAAAAAAATAGTTAAGGAAAAATGTTAAAATTTATATAAAGTAAATAAATAAAAACGATTATACCAGAATGAATTAAAATCAATTTTTGTTTTATTAAAAAAGGGTAATTAATTGAAGAAAATAATAATAATAGAAGGATGCTCTCAAACACACATCACAACCCATCCCACTTATTTATTTTCTCCAGCGTGCTCCTCTGGTCCCTGCCATGTTTTTTTTTAGAGTAAATACTCTTTTAAGTCCCTAGAAAAACATGCTCTACCCATTTTGGTCACTGAGTAAAAAAAAAGTCATTTCGGTCTTTTTTAGGGACTAAAAATGATTTTTTGGGAATTTGTGAGGGATTAAAATGCCCACAAAAAATGACTAAAAGAACTAAAAGGGACTTTTTTTTACTGTTTAAGGACTAAAAATGACATTTTTTTTACTCAGGGACCAAAATGAGTAGCGCGTGTTATTTCAGAGACCAAAAAGGGTATTTACTCTTTTTTTTATTTTATTTCCTCTCCTTCATTCTCCCTGCTCCTGTGCTCTACGTGAAGTCGTGAAGGTGAGTGAGAGTGATGGAGAGAGAGAGAGAGCTGCTTGGTTTTTCTTGTAGGACATTTGGTAAGTTATCTACCTCCCATTCTAAGGCTTTTACTCTTTTATTTTAGGTATTTATTGTTAGAAAAATTTAGGGTTCTTTTATACTAGGTACTTCCTTCGGTCCTAATTATAGGAACACTTTTGTAATACAAATCTACATTACAAAAGTGTTTCTATAATTAGGACCGGAGGTAGTAAATATTGTTAGAAAAATTTAGAGTTGTTAGATTTCAGATTCTTAAACCTTCTAATTGATTATTTTGGTTTTAATGAAGCTAGTGAGGTTAGAATAAGAGTCATATGGTTTAGATTGGTCCTTGAATAGTTGATTTGAGAAACTAGAGTTAGGGTTTGATTGAGAAATTTGTGATTTATGATATTTAGCCTCTTTGATCCCAACTTCATGATATATTTTAGTTTATTGGGGTTTATATTGATGATTGAATAACTTAGATTTAAGATCTACAATGAAATACGAATATTGGAAATTGTGGGTAAAACTTTAAGTGTTGAAAATTGAGGCGATAATTATGGTTTAATGATTCTAAAAGGTAAGAAAGAATTAATGGAAGGAATAAGAAATGAATATGAAATGATTATTTTGAGAAATAGTTATTTATGTGATTTTTCTTAAGGATTTAAAGTGAGTAAATTTTTGGGGATTTAAGGTAAATGAAGGACATTATTATTTTCAATGATTTTAATGAGTGAAATAGAGTTATTGGAGGATAACAAAATATAATTGAGATAGAGATTAAAGAAATAGGGTCATGGTGATAAATTGAGAATTTTGGAATTTTGTGTTAAAGTGATTAATTTGAAGGTTATATCACTACAAAAAAACTTCGGATCAGGGACGGAATTTTACCTACGGAATTCTGTGGGTAATTTTGTTGGCGGTAATGTCTTTTGTCACGATTTTTTTTGCAACGAACATTTTCTGTCAGAAATCCAATTATCGATAGAATTCTGTGGGTAATTTCCGTCGGTAATCCGGAGTTTTTTTTATAGTGTATAAAAATTTGAAAGAGTTTGATTTTGAGTTGATGTTGATAATGTGATTAATAAAAATAAGGTTTGGTAATTGGGTTGATTGGGAATGATCAAATATGAGAGTTGAGACTTCTAGAGGGACTTTAAGTCTCTAACTTATTTTTGCAAACCACTCAATTAGTTTGAAACTAAATTGTGGTTATAAATGATTGTTATAGATTAATTTATGAATTGTGGTTCAGCTTGGAGCATGGATTTTTGTAGTAAACTTAGCTTTGGTGAGGGGTAACCATTTTCTACTTGTTATATGTGTTGGTATGATGTTTGTGAGTATTTTGTTAAATGAATATGATAATAAAAATGGCATATTGATATTGATTAGAGATTTCAATGAGCACTTTGAAATTTATGAGTATTTTGATAGAAATTGCCATGTGGAACCTAATCGTGCATGTGAGCATGCGAAGAATTGAGATATTATGGCATGTATGTATAGATAATTTAATTAGTATTGTATTAATATGAAAATTTTAAGAAATTCTCGTTGAGCTATTTATTAATAATTACTATGATGATTAGATTGGGATAAGATGGAGTAACTTATTTTACCACGTGGTACAGCCTCCATTGTGCTTTGTGCACGATGGTTAGCTTTCTATTGTTCCATTGGTTCAGTGAGGGACTATTATATTTGTTAAATCAGGGATTGTTCCACTGGTTCAATGAGGGGCTGTGACACCCTACTAGTTGAACGAGGGAAAAAAACCAATGGTTTGAGCATGTGCTCTATGGATTTTAGTTGGTCCTCATCAGACGACCAGTGAGCTTTTGAGTGACCAGTAACCTGGATAGTAACTTAGCTCATAGGTCTAGTCGACATAAATAAGGCGATTCAGTTGGATTGATAGGAGACAAATCGTGAATTTTGATATAGAAATTGTGATACATAATTTTTTATAAGGAATTTGTTATATGGAAATTATGATACATAAGTCCTAATATGGATTTTGTTGAAATTGTTATATGGAAATTGTGATATAGAATTTGTAATACAGAATTCCTAATATGGAATTTGTTATATAGAAATTGTGATTTGGAAGTTTGTGAAGTATATTTCTAATACTTTGTCATATAAATTGTTCCACTTGGTAACTCACGAGCACATATTAGCATGTGTAATGAGTTAGATAGCTGGTTATTAAGACTTCTGTCTCACCTTGTTGATTTAACATTTTTCAAATAATAGTTCTCCTGCTAGTTAGTTGGGAAAGGATCTAAAGGCTTGATTATTGTGATAATCTTTGTATAGCCTCCTCCTTTTTATTTATGTGGTGAATTGTTGTGTATTGCCTTTGTAGGGCTCATGCCGCATACTCTGATGTGATAGTATGGTTTGAATTATACTGTATTCTATCATGAATAATCAACTCAAGTGGATATTTGAGAAATTTGTTGTTTAAGTATTTTGATAATTGAATTTAATATTGGGCTTGTGGTCGAATGATATGTTATGGACATCAAGAAGTCTAACGCCAAAGGGTTTTGATTAATCATGGTTTGATTTGTGAAGCAATCAAAAGAGTTTTATTATCCATGATAAATTTTAAATGACTAGTTTACTCTTTTCCATCATTGATAGATATTTGCAGTGATTTAAATCCTTTATTATTAGTGTTTTCAAATGGTTAATTGAACTCTTTTTCTACCATGGTCAGCTTTTGAAAGATGGGTTGTAATCTTTTTTACTATGGTAGACATTCGGGTTTAAGTTTTCCCTTTTGTGCCCTAGTATTGTTTATTATCAGAAGATTTGATTAAGTGTATGGATCGAAGAATTGAATTTTTTTTGTAACACATTGGCAAGCCAAAGGTGTTAGTTCTCAACATGTTTTGATGATCACAAATTCTAAGTTATTGAATTAAGTAATTTATGTGTTAAGATATGGGTTGCTCGAGCAAGAGTTATTTCATGCTCGAGCATAATCGATCTGATAGATTGCTCAAGTGTTTTAGAAAGGCTGCTCGAGCAGAGAACGTGATGCCCAAGCATAATTTCACATTTGATCCAGCCAAGCTCGAGCAGAGTAACTGGCATGCCCGAGCATCATCGGACTGAGAGCAAAAACTGTAAAGTTAAAGGTCATGCCCGAGCAGAGAAAAAGGCATGCTCGAGCAAAGGTAAATTGCATGCTCGAGCAACATCAATCGACCCTTCATCCTTCGTCTCTGAGTGTCTCGTGCCTGAGCATGGATATGGCATGCTCGAGCATAGGAAAAGCCATGCTCGAGCAGCATCACTAAATTTGTGGTCGTGTCTTATGCCCGAGCATTCTCTTTGGTATGCTCGAGCACTAGCGACACTGGCTCAGAACTATGCCCGAGCATGAAGACTCACATGCTCGAGCATCAGTGAGAAAAGACGTTTTTAAAATACAACATCTGAAGCATGCCCGAGCAAACATAGTTGAGTGCTCAAGCAGTAGCTCATGGATGCTCGAGCATAGGAAGATCCTCTACGTCATAACATGTTTTTATCTTTGGTTTCCCGAGCATACATTTAGCCATGCTCGAGCAGGATCATTCTCTATTTTCAAAAATCTCCATCTTCGTAAATCATAAATCATCATGTGTAACTTTTTCTTTTGCATATCATCACTCGTTACTATTTCTAATTGCTCTTAATCAGTTTGCTAATGAGTTTCAGACGATTATGTCATGGATTAACAACAAATTTGAATAAAGCAATTTGTGTCAGAGAAGCATTTAATGCAGTTCCCAAATCGAGTTATTTTCACAATAACCAATCCTCTGATCATCTTAAAGCTTCTACTGCAATTCCATCTGAGCATTTAATGCTCTCTCTCAACGGTCATAACAAAAGGAATGAAGAGAATGTCGTGACTGCATATCCACCTGGATTATTAAAAGGTGAAAATATTATCCGAGCTTCATCTGTCTAACGGATATAATCAAGAGTCTCAACGGTAAATCTTCAAGCTTCACCAATGGTCATTTATTACAACATCTATAAATACCCAAAGCATTGGATTCACCACCTACCGAAACTCTGTGCATTCAATTCGAACTTATTGCAATCTGTTATTTCATCTGCTTCATTAATATCTTCAGATATCTTGTACTTCAGTGTTTATCATTTATCCACTCGTGAGGAGTTTAAACACTATTTGATTATCTGTTTAGTTGTTAAATCTTAAGGCTGTGGAACCTTAAGTGTGGGTGTACGATTACAACTTGTAAGGGGGAATGAGCCCGAGTGAGAAAGGATCATCCTAAGTTACAGAGTGTGTAATTGTATTCGTATTTGAAGAGTTAGTGAAAATCTCAATGTGTACTTGGGGACTGGATGTAAGTCGAAGTGATAGACCGAACCAATATAAATTGCTTTGTGTCTATTTCCCTTCCCTGTCTTTGTTTTACTTGTGCTCGTGTGTAACTTGCGAAAAGTTTTTGAGATCACCTATTCACCCCCTCTAGGTGATATTCCATCTTCAAAAGGCTTAAGGTTTACAAAAAGTCTAATATTAAACTATATTCATTGATCTCAGTAACATTTCGCCGCACTCAAGATTAAGAAAGTCAACACATGCAATAGATTGTGATGAAATAATTACAATATCTTGACTCATCCTTTGAGCCGATCAGGCTACATAATCAACACATACTAATTCTTCCTTGTAAATATGAAGAATCCGTAGATCCTCAAGTGAAAGGATAAGGGATCTTACCTCATGTATCTCATCCCTCATAGGATGCCCTTACCCACAATCGAGTAACAGCAAATGAATAGCATCCAATGAATCAGTATAGAGCATAACCTTCTTGAAATTCAATTGTTTACATAGTATAAGTCTCTTGTAGATAGTATGGATTTTGGGAGCAGCCTGTTGAAACCCACATATCCAGTTTCCCTTGTGATCTCTAATCACTCCTTCACAAGTTACCTGTCCACTGTTCCTGTATCCATCCACTTACACCTGTACACAGCCTGGATCTGGGAGGCGCCATCTAGCTTCTGCTCTGTTTGGTATTTGCATAGGAGAATTGAATTTTATGGAAACGAATTTACACTCATCGTCACATGCTATGGGAAGAATGTAGGTGAAAGATGCAGAGGTCGAGATGAAGTTACAATATAATTCTCACTCCATGGACAAATCAAAATTATGGTAGGGGGCTTGTTAAGTAGTGTTCAAATTACAAGGTTAGTGGACCAATTGTTTATTTGAGAATATGATTTAATTGAGGTGTGAAAGGAAATTTTCATGATTTAATATAATGTTTTGGTTCTTTGTTTGACACAGTTATGTTGGGGATGCAATTATTTTGATTGGTTTAATGGACCAACTAACAATTCAATTTCAGATGAGCTGAAGAAGTTCAAGGAAGAGAATAGTGAATTTAAAAGGAGGTCGTAGTTTGTGGAACAGGTTTTTTATTTTATTGGCTGTTGTGAATTTGTATGAGTTAAGAAGTGGTCTATTTTAATTTATAAATAACATGTTTTATGATATGTCTCTATATTAGCATATGTGAGATTGGGCAAATTTTTATTGTTCTCAAACTTCTATAACGATTTTTGTTAACCAACTAAACCACATCTTTTGTATTGTAAGATGAGGAAATTGTGAAAAAATTAATGGGTAACTTTTTCACAATTTTCCTTTATAACTGACCCAGGAAGTTATTTTTGCTAATAATAAAATCTAATATTTTACAAAAATTAGACCCTCTCTCTCAACTAAACTTGCTTTATAGATAAATAATGTCAATCAAACTCAAATAGGAGTATTCTATTTGTTGAGGGATTAAATAACCATCCTACCCATTGAACTCAAGAAAATACTACTTGAACTTCAAAATCTTAAATAAGTGATTTTCCAATAAAATGAGTTGTCAACTATCTTATTGTTCTCGTTAACCTCATTATTATTGTCAACGAGATTTTGAAGTTCAAGTGATATTTTCCTGTTGTTTTTCTTTATTTTATACGACTATCCAAGATTTTTGGACATTCTTGTATTGATTTCATATTACTCCTTCGCTTCAAATCATAGCATGTTTTAACAAGTTTACAAAAATTATAGCAAAAGTAGTTTAATATAGTTGTTTCCTCAAAGTAGTGTAAAATCAGAATAATACCCTTCAGTTTATGACTTACCTCTACCTCTATTTATTTGTTCTTTTAAAATGAAATTATGAAGGGCTTTAATGAGAAACAATAAAAAATGCTTAATTGTTTTTCGTAAAAAATGTCTTATAATATATTATATTTTTTATTAAATAATTTAATTAAAATGTAAAAAATTGAATTTTTGTTTTTTCATCTCAAATAAATTTTCGATAAACATGATCCCTCCCTTTTTTTTCCTCGTTCACTTAAATAATTTTTAAAAAAAATTGAATTTAAAGGGTAAAAAAATCAAAGGGACCATCCAACTTAGAAGCCTTTTCTTTAATATTAAGCCTAATTAAATTCAGCCCACTCATGTCATAAATACCACATGAGCTTGGCCCACACGAACTGGGTCCAAAACCAAACCCAGAATTGAGCTTAGCTCATAATTAAACATACGCTAACTGGAATGCAGGGTCCAGATACAAATTAATGGGGAAAGATAAATAAATAATGAGTAAATACCCTTTCTGCTCCCTGATAAAAAAAACACGGACCCCATTTTGGTCATTAACAAAAAAAAAAGATCCTTATTCATCCTTTTTATGGGACTAAAAAAGATTTTTGTTGTTGTCATAGACCAAAATGGGGTCCGTGTTTTTTATCAGGGACCAGAAAAAGTATCTCTACTCATAAATAATTAACCATCGATATATTTAATTAATCGAAAATTGTCCAACTAAGGAAGTTTCGTAGAGAGAGTCGCATTCCAAACTAAAAAATTTATGAATTTTTTTTTAAAATATTTTTCATAATTTGATTTGTTAATCAAGACGCTCTGGTTAGGATTATGTGATTGAGGCAATGAATGTAGTCTGCAAGACAGATCAACCACGTGCCGTGATTTTTATTGCCAGGTCAAACCAATGATTGGTTAAAAAAGCCATATTGTTGCAAATTTTATTGGGAAAACTACAGAAAGAGAATTTTAAAATCACAAAATTTAAATCAGGTTTATTATTAAAAATTTGTTAGATAATCACAAAATTTAATAAGTAATTCATAGCTTATTTTATGAGAAATACCTAATTTGGGATTTTGTTAATTTCAATGTTTCGTCTGTCATTTTCCCAATTTATTTTGTTTTCGTTTTCTGATTTTTTAATTATTTTGTGGGATCTGGATTCTTCTTATGATAAACCTAACATGCTGGCTATGAACAAGACCAACATCCTTAATTGTCTAAGTGTGATGCAAATTTATTATCTTTTAAACCATGGGCTGCCCACATAGTACTATCTCCGGTCCTAATTATAGGAATACTTTTATAGTGTAATTTACACTACAAAAGTGTTTTTATAATTAAAACCGGAGGAATAATAATTTTAATAATTTACATACATATCCCATGTGCAAAACATCCACAAAATTGTTTTTGTTTTTGTTTTTGTTTTTCCAGAAATCCACTAAATTGTTTATTGTAAAAAGACATGTTCTGAGATAACGTTGTTTATATATTATCAACATATACAAATCATTCTATCATTCTTAACCATTCACTCTTAGACACGTTGAAGGCAATATTTTATCCTTAAATTTTCGTCCATAATTCCATATACGTGTCCAGTGGCGGAGCCAGGATTTAGAATTTATGGGTGCACAATTAGTGTAGGGATTCGGGGGTTCGGGGGCAGCCCCCCCGAAATTTTTTTTTTTAAAGAAAAGTTTTAAATTCCTTAAGATTGCATCAAAGACTATGTCCTGTCCCTTAATTATGTTAGTTCTTATATGAAGGTTTTGAGTTGTAAATTATATTGGTCACCAAAGCTTGCTCCTTAGTAGAGTAGGTTAACTTGCTTTATAAGTTCTCAGTTCTGTGAAGATTTTCTTTGATATTTTGGTATCACAAGCCTTCTATACTATCAGATATCTGAAGTGCCTTGTTACTTTGTGGGAATTTAAGTGGTGGGGTCTTTATTTGACGGCTGCAAAATGATTTTTCTAAATCTCTTTTAGTCTTCCTTTTCCAGTTAGTTTTTGCGGGGTTCATAAAGAGGTAACAATATGTTCCTCTATTTTCCCCCCAAAGACTATTGGTTAACACTAAAACGAAAATCATGAACCTAAAGGTAAATACCACATGAATGTGATTATTTTGGCTCTGTAACGTCTCTCGAAACTGTCTAGGTAAAAAAATTGATCTAATTTCTAAACATTTGACCCTGCTTTATATGTTAACAACTTCAGAGCTTAGCAATGAACTCAAGAGTATCAAACAGATCTGCATCTATCATACTGATTTCATCTATAACTAATGCTTGAACATTAAGCCACCTCTTACAGGCCTTCCTGTTCATGATAATCCTATCTAACATAACTTGACGGTTATAATTGAGCATACCAATACCAGCAAAGGAGTGCAGAGTTTGACCTTTGATAGCACAGGATGCAATCCCAGTTGATGCCGTAATAGACACTCTAGATGGTTTATATAAAATCCTTAATCGTTTGATTGCCTGATGCAGGACATAGAGAAAACAAATTAACGAAGCACAATTCTCACAAATTCATCAGTTTAGTGGGTTTTCATGAAAGAAGTAGTAACTATTTTATTACGGAACACAAACATAAAGATTATTTATTACTCCTAAGTACTAAGTCATCCTAATTAAACCCTCAATAGACTAATCACAAATCCGGTATTACTTCAAATGATAAGATATTTCGAAACTTCCTCACCTTGTTTGGCGCCATTACCTCTTGAAGAAATAGGGTTTTCCCGTCCCAGCCGAGCCCGTGATGAACACTGAATTTCCCCGAGAAATTGCAGCCAACATACTCTTCTGCTCCTCCGTCCATTCGATTTTAGGCTTTCGTGGTTTTCTCTCTTTCGCTTTGTCCTTCTTCAACTCACTGTAAATCCACTTCGGTGGTTTTCCATAACTCTTGGAACTGAATTTCCTGTATGCAGAAGCAAAGGCGGAAGCAACTCCAACGGTGAGAAATTGCTGTGTCGGTGGAGGAGGGAGAGGTGATCGGAATATGGATCTGAGATGCAGCCAAGGAAGAGGTCGAAGAAAGGAACTGGGTCTGAGGTTTGAATCGAAGAAATTAAAGGAAGAAAGGAAAGGATTGGGGCTAAAAAAAAAAGAGAATCGAAGAAAGGAAATTGCCCATAAAAAGGAAAACAAGTGTTCGAACCCGAGACGTTGAGGACATATGACCAAAACTTTAACCAATTAATCCAATTAGATCTACTGAAATAAAATTCCTTCACAAAATATATATTTTTATAGGTTCACTTGCCCCCAGAAAAACTAGTGTGGCTCCGCCCCTGTACGTGTCTATATATATGTGACTATCAAAATATAAAGTCGTGAGAAGACATGCTTATACTCCCTCCAGTTCTAATTATAAGACCTAGTTAGTTTTTTTAGAGAAATTAAGGAAGTTAATTAAATTACTCTAGAGTATTTTTTTTCCTCTAAAATAATTATTTTAACTAATAAACTAATATATAATATAAGAATACACAACATATAAAATGATTAAGTAACTTATTTAACTTCTTTAACCTCTCCAAAAAAAGTCAACTAGGTTTTATAATTAGGATCAGAGGTAGTAGTATATAAGCAAAGCTTAATATAAAATTTTAATAATGAAGTTTTTTTGCTTAATATAAACGTAGCAAGGTTATTACCTTACTAGTTACTACTGTACTACCCATGAATATATTTAAAATGCACTATACGAATGTAAAATGTAATTTTATAATAAAAAAATGTAAGCTTTGTTTTTTTTTCCTTGCCAGTTAAAAATGTAACTCTTGTTGGCCAATAGAAACTTGTTTAAAAAAAAAAAAAGTTGGAGAATCATTCAAATTAAATTACTATATACAATGAATTCTCTTAAAAAATTATCTAATTTCATTAAATTAAAAATGAAAACATGACATTAAAAAGATCAAGTTGATTACATGACTACTAGAAGAATGTGAGCTATAGTAAATGGAACGGACCAATTTAAAACTAAAGTTCTAAGAGAACAAAAACTGAAGACAGTGATTGTTGAGACGTCGAGAGGAATGAGATTAAAGCCTATATATAATCGATAGCAATGGCGGCAACCTAACCTTTGTGATTGGTGATCCCATGAAGAAGGTTCAATGAGTAAGAACAAGTCGTTCATCGATTTCGACTAGCACGGAAAAACATTTGTCCCTTCCTATGACAATGAGAAAGTGTTAGAATGCATGTTTTTGAGGTTGAGCAAAGCTCTTAATGATTTCATAGTCATACAAGACGGTGTGATCAGTGCAGGTACACTTATATGAAATCACCTATATGAATATGGAGTGTGGCCGCTCCTATGAGATCGTGGCGAAATCTCTAGAGCATTCGTTATGCATCAGGCACGCGCATGGCCGTCATAATGCGCAAAACCGTTGATTAACAGCGGAAATATTAGGATATAATCTGACCATTAATGCCTCTAATACACACTAAGACTTGTTAGTTCATAGAAGCATGCTTCACTGACACTTCTGTGTGTTAAGTGTTATTGGTCTAGGTCTAGTTCATAGTTTTAAGGACCACCAGATACAACGGTTATAGTCCTGTGGGTAACACAGCGGGTTTCTTTGACACATGTGGGGATTGTTGTAAAGAAATGAGTATATGTGTGGGTGTGTCAAAGAAACTAAGTCCCACATTGCTTGGGAAAAGGAGAGTACAAGCCTATATATTCCCCCCTGCGCGCGAGTAATACATGATACTGACACTTTTGTGAAAATATTTTGCTCTCTGGAAATATTATTTTAGTTTACTAAAATAATAATTTATTTTTGGAGACTTACCGAAAAGACTCCATATTTTGGGGTTTAAAAGTTGAGAGCCCTTCATGACTAATAGTTGTCAACGGGCGAGTGCTTATTCGAACGGATTTACCGTTGTCAACAAATAGACTCGTCTTTTCCAGCGGTGTCTGTTGGGTCGTGAGGGGCGTGTAGTCCGAATGGTTTCACATCCGTTGGTTCTCCACGAACAGTGTTTATAAAAGGGAATCGGACGAAGTGCTTGGTATAGAAATATTCAATCTTTTCTCCTCTGCCTATTTTCTTGCTGTCTTACCATTATCTTTCGCCAGTTCTGCCACCTTGTCATAGAACAAGAAGGGTCTGTTTGATCCTGGGGAGTACCGTTTCCTCTTTGCCGGTGGTTGCGGAATAACTCTATAGGACAACGTTTCCTTGCCTGACTTAGATCATCCGTACTGTTCTGGTGTAGAACACAGATGTCCAGCCGCGTGTATGGGCTGGTGATTTGATATTGGATCAAGGGTCTCGGCCTGGGTGCGTATGTGGAAGCACACAGACGGAGACTGGATCATTGAACACAACCAGGTTCTTAGCTGAGGGAGTGGGTTGTGTGCTCAGTGTAACAGTAGGTAAATAGTCTAGGTTAGAGCGTGTGTACCTTAGGCTGTTGACCGAGTATTTATAGGAAGTACCTGGGTTGGCCCGCGATATATCTGGCTTATAATCTGAACTGCCTATCTCCCTACGGATATGCTCCTATATTTCCGGGGTAGTTGAGATATCCTCGGATCGCTGTTATGGCGGATCTGATATACCTGCCTGTGTTTGGGCCCTATCGTGATTGGGCCTTATCCGAGTCCGTAACAGCTTGCCCCCCACCCAGAGTGTGATGTTTCTGACTCACGGGTATACGATATCCTCGGCTCACGCCATCCGAGGCTTTGCCTTCATCCGATGTTTATACCGGACGTTTAATCTCTGGTTCCCTTCCCGAATGGATGGTGTTGTTACTTGATCCCATGACCCGGGGTGGTTAATGCTAGCTTTAGGGACCGAGGTAATAGCCTACGGTCCTAAGAATGCCGTGGTGATGACCGACGACGTAAGGATCCGAGGTGATAATCTCTGGCCCTACCGCGGTGAAGACCGACGGCATAAGAGCCCTAGGTGGTGTGGACCGATTTTGGCTGCGGTGATATGCCGAAGTCAAGACTCGAAATCTGACGGCCCTAGGCCGTTGTTGTGACCACGACGTGACTCTTGGGAAGCCTACTCTGATCTTGCCATGATTACCTGTGCCACCTGGCTTTCTGCGATTGGGGAGGCGCCTTGATTAACGTGTTCGCCGCCCCCGTATTTCGTGCGCATTTAATGCTCGCGTACGTTGCACGTCCCTCAACTTTTGGGGTGAAAGGCGTGGACTACCTCGTCGGTTGGGCTTCTTTCGTTTTGAATTTCCCTTCCTTTCTCTCGATATAAACTACCGGTGTAGTTCATTTTACCACTTTTTCCATTTGCTCATTCCACTCCTACGTGAAATTTCTTCTGTGCAAGGTTTTCCTGTCATGAGAGTGTTGGTTCCTTCTTGTATCCCGTGATTTTCGGTTAGTCAAGGCTTCTTCGGATTCTCCGTTGATCCTCGCCGTGCAAGCTTCGTATATTCATCTTGCCTTCGAGTTTTTATGCCATTTCGTATTTAAATTCTCCCTCCTCCTTTTTCTTCTCTTCGTTGGTGCGTTTCTGAACTTGGGTTTCCTGTGTGGAGTGCGGGTGAGTTGAGTTATCGAACCCATAGGTCTTGTCTTCTTGAGTTCCTGGTTTTCCTTGTTTTGGTCTTAGTTTTTTCCCCCTCCTTCTTATCCTTGTGTTGGTTGTATAGGTTTGGGCTTTTGATGGATAGGGGAAGTTCATCTTCACGTCAGCCTTTAGGTCCTAACGACGACGAGGCCCTTCGTGAGCGTTATCCCTTTTTTAGTTATTGGTCGCTAGGGACCTCTTTAACCGAGGAGGAAAACTATCTTTGGCCCTCCGTGGCCTGGCCGGGCGCACGTAACGCTGAGGCCCCACTGTGGTTCCTGGGCCCAGTCAGTCGGAACTTGGCCCTGCCAGGCCAGATTCTCATAGTTCGGCAGTGTCCGAGCCTCTTCTAGTCGAGCCCATAAACGCCTACCAAGTGCATCGTCCATCCGAGTCGGGTCATTACCACCGGTTATCACGGTCCCTGTTGGGATTGGGTTGCCGAGAGCTCCTCCCGTATTGCGAGTGGGCAAGACCGTATGGTCGAAGTCGTCTTGGGCTCATGTCGGCATAACTCGTCAGCTGAGCCCGTGTCCAACTCCAAGGGTCCTCCTTTCTCCGATCTGTCTTCATCAGGTATTCTGCCTAGTTCTGACTTTAGTTTTATTTCCTTTTGTTGTAGGTAAATGGAGTCTACGTCGCTCTCTCGTCTTTCGCTTCCGATCCGAGGCAGACTCAGGTAGTCCTTCACCGCCCTCGCGGTCCAAGTATCCCTGGTGACGAGTAAATGTTAACCATACGCTCGTCGATGACCGACGCGGATGTGGCGAAGCGGGTCTCCGGGTCATCAGGATGTTGTCTTGCCCCGAAGAGGATGAGCCGATCTGCGCCGCCGGGAACCTGTGGTCTCCTAACTTCTTTCTTTTCTATCGGGATTATATGACCCGACTCGGTATTCGCTTCCGTTTACGGTTCCAAATGTCCGTTCTCCACTACCTTCATCCGGCTCCTTCTCGCCTTCACCCAAACGGGTGGGGTTATCTCGCGCGTTCGCATATCTCTCGCGGTACGATGGATCCCGCCATTCCGTGTACCGCCGCCCTCTTCCTTCATTTTTTCTCTCCTTTCACCCCTCGGTCGGGTAAGGAATCGCCCTCTTTGAAAGGGTTGACTTCTCTTCGTGCCGAGGCGGATCAGAAACTTATGAACTCTTTCTCCGACTCCTTCAAGCATTTCAAAAATGCTTTCTTTAAAGTTGTTGCAATCCCCGGGGAAGTGCCCTGGTTTCTAAAAGCCGCTGAAGGTCCCGGCGTTGAGTGGCGCTTCCTCTTTACTGGACCTCCAAACATCATAGCTTCTCCTCTTCCACATACCAAGTCTCAGCCAAGGACCTCTCTGAGGAGGAGAGGGAGTATGCCGCTCGGCTGGCGTCTTACGTTGCCGAACACGGCAAAGTGGCGGCTTTCTATATCAAGAAGGCGGCGTGAGTCCGACTCGCCTCCAGATGGCTTTATTGATATGAATTCTGTCTGCTCTACTTGCCTTTTGTTATCTAATTAGCTTCTTCTAATTTTGTTTCTGGACGCCTTTGTAACAGGTCAGGGTGCTATGGAGCTGAATCCGGACTACCTTGCGTATACCTTGCCGCCGGCAAACCGAGAGAGAAAGCTCCCAAGAAACAGTCCGCCGCCGAGCCTTCCAAGAAGAAAACTCCTGCGGCGTCTACGGCCCCGACGCCTTCCTCGGCGAAGCGGGCCAGGATTGGGGCTACCGCCGCTACTCCTTCGGCTACTCCTCTTGGCCGTCCAACCCGAAGTAGTACCTTCCTCCTCCATCCGAGGAGGCCGACACCGGTGTAGTGCCTCCGTCGCGCTCCCTTCTCGCCGCTATCGGGCCTCTACCCCTACCGATCCTCTTTCATCTCCCGATAAGGGAAAAGGTGGCCGCCTCGACTTGGCTTCTCTTTTGTCTCAATCGGCCGCCGCTGCACGCCCTGGAGCCTTCAAACGGGGCCAAGCTTGGGACGGGGACGTCTCTGAAGAGATCGGTATGGCCTTCTTTCCGTAGCGTCGGTTTTTAAGCCCTCAGCCTCTTTCAAACGAGGACGTTCACAAAGTGCAGCATGTTTCCGATAGTCTTTGCCAGGCCCTTGGTTTGTCTCAGGCCTATATGCACCTCCATAATTATTAAGTTCGAGCTTCCGGTGAGTCCCGAGCTCTGAAACTGGGATTGGAGTCGGCTGAGGAGAAAGCTAAGGGGCTCGCGGCGGATAAGGAGAGAGCCGAGGCTGAAAGGGACAGTCTTAAGGTGGAACTTAAAAGTTCCCAAGATGCCGCTGAAAATCCGGCGAATATCTTCTGGCCGACCCACCAGCATTGACGCGGGCAACGCCGATCCGATGCACCCAAGCCGCCCGGCCGATGCCAATTCTAATCGCCGATGCCACTTCTCGTCTCGGCCGAAGCCAACTCTAGCCTTGGCGGAGATGAAATCCTTGCATTCTCAATCTATGGATGCGGTAAAGCGGCTTACTGTGGTATGCGGCGAGCCAGGCACAGGCTGGAGCAGGACTCTGAAAGACTGGGAGAGGAGAAGGTCGCCACGAGATGGCGGTGGATGCGGTGAGGAGGACCGCGCGACCGCTTCAAGATGGCCCGGCTCAAATTGAATATTCGAATCCAGCCCGACTCGAACCTCGCCGCTATGGATGTCACTCGTTTTCAGTGCCGGTGTTTCATTCCTCCACCTCCGTCTCCCGAAGAAGAACCTCGCGATGCCGAGGTCGACGGTGGAGAGCGTGTCGGGGTAGGGGCTGCTTCTGGAGCCGAGCCTGCTGGTAGTGGGGCGCCTGAGGACGAGGCGGCCCCTTGAAGATTTGCCAATTTTCTTTTCGGGTCTTTAAATAGTTAGAGTCCGCATAGTACTCTTCTGGTGTCGGAAACCAGGTGCATGAGTAAGGGTGATTTTTAACCAGGGTAAGGGTGAATGGTCACATGCTCATCCGTGGTCGTCGTCAGGACACACTTTGACCATGTAGACCTGATCAGGGTCCGATATGACTATTCACCTTCTTACTTAGGTGTCAATTTCGATGTATCAAAATATTTACCGGATGTATAAACCTCGGTGTCTGTCTGCTTATTTAGCGAATCATTTTAGCCCTCTTAAAATTGAACATTTGGTCAATAAACCATTTATTTATTCAAGAGATGATTAGCTTCACAAAGCTGACAATGAAAGGAAAATTTGCATAAGAGAAATGACTGAAACCAAAATAAGTTTGCAATAACAAAATCAAAACTTAACTTTGACACGAGGTGTCCATTACGACATCCTGGCTGTGACTGGGCCTTAACTATAATAGGCCCTCGCCTTGTCGCCATTCCATGTCCTTTGATGGGTTTTCTTGTCGTGTTTCGAGAACATATGCTCCTTTTTCTAACTTCTCCTTTACTCGGTATGGTCCTTCCCAATTTGCGCCGCCTTGCCGTCCCGGGCGTTCTTACCGATGTGTCGCCCTTCTAGGACAGTCGCCCCGGTCGAATGCCCTGGGTTTGACCTTTCTGTTGTGTTTCGCCGCCATCAGTTGTTTGGCTGCTATGTCTCGGCAATGGGCCGTGGTCCTGACTTCATCTACCAGCTCCATCTCAGTGGCCAACGCCCTGGAATTCGATTGTTCTCCTTCTTCCAGGGTTCTAAGCCTTCTCCATGATGGCTGACCAACTTCGACTGGGATCATGGCTTCGCATCCGTATGTCATGCGGAAGGGTGTCTCTTGGGTAGCCGATTGGATAGTCGTGCGAATTCCCCACAAGACATTATAAAGCTGCTCGACCCAACAGGTGCCGGCCTCTTGCATCTTTTTCCGAAGTCCGTCCAGGATTACCTTATTTGCCGCCTCCGCCTGCCCGTTTGATTGGGGGTGTTCGACCGATGCAAAGTGATGCGTGATGCCGAGGTCCACCATCATGTCCTGGAAATTCTTGTCAGTGAACTGGGTGCCGTTGTCTGTCACTACCTCGGCCGGGATTCCGAAGCGGGAAAAAATACTCTGTTGGATGAAGCGCCGAACCCTAGCCAAAGTGATGGTGGCGAGCGGCTCGGCTTCAATCCACTTGGTAAAGTAGTCCACCGCCACGATTAGCCATCGAAGTTGTCCGGGAGCCGGCTTAAATGGTCCGAGTAAATCCATTCCCCATTTAAAGAAGGGCTATGGGGCCGAGATATATTCCATGTCTGATGGAAGGGACCAAATGATTTTGGTGTGTTTTTGGCAACTATCACATGCCTTCACAAATTCGTTCGCGTCCGCCTGTATGGTCGGCCAGTAGTACCCGGCCCTAAGTGCCTTTCTTGCTAATGCTTTCGCACCCATGTGTTATCCGTTGATTCCTCCATGGATCTCGGCAAGGACATATCTACTTTCGTGAGCACCCAGGCACCTTAACATCGGGGTATGCAAGCCTTTTCGGTAAAGTTGATCATCTACCATGGTGTATACCGCGGCCTCCCGTATCAGTTTTTGGGCATTCGCTGCCCGAGGGGGACAATTCCTCGCTCAATGTAGTCCTCGAGTGGCTTCCTCCAATCGGTGGCAAATTCACTGGATTTTCTTGACTTTGCTAAGGTACTTGGCCATTAGAGGCCCTTTAGCCTAGTATGTCCCGTCTATCTGGGCGGCGACGAGTTGCGAGTCGGTGAAGACCGAGACTCTTTGGGCGCCGAGCTCCTTGACTGGCCGGAGTCCGGCCGGGCGCCCATACTCGGCCCGATTGTTTGACGTCGGGAAATTCGGTTGTAGGGAGTGTTCGATCGTGACTCCTTCGGGGCTCTCTATGATAATTCCGGCTCCGCTTCCCTTCGAGTTGGACGGACCGTCGATGTATACCTTCCAGAAGTCGATGTTGCCGGGGTCTTTATTAGTTGGAGTTAGTTCTCGGAGGAAATCCGCCAGAGCTTGTGACTTAATAGCATGTCGTGCTTCATATGTGATGTCGAACTCGGATAACTCAATGGCCCAACTGATCATTCGGCCGCCAGTCCGGCTTATGGAGTACTGTCGAATGGGTTGGCTGTCCGAACAGTTACCTTGTGAGCTTGGAAGTACGGGCGCAGTCTGCGCGCCGTCATTATTATGGTGAAAGCCAATTTCTCCAACTTCTGATATCTTAGCTCCGAGCTTTGCAAAGCTTTGCTCACGAAGTATATTGGTTCTTGGCCATTCTTTCCTTCCCGGACAAGAACCGAGCTTACTGCTTCCTCCCCAACCGATAAGTAGAGGAAGAGGGTTTCGCCGGGCTGTGGTTTCGATAGGACCGGCGGAGTGGCCAGGCATTGCTTAATCTTTGAAAATGCGGCGTCACACTCTGGGGTCCAATTTCCTGAGGGTCCTTTAAGCAACTTGAAGAAAGGCAAGGCGCTTCTGCGATTTGGGCAAAAATCTAGTTAGCGCGGCCAGCCCGCCCGTCAATTGTTGGACTTCTTTCTTGTTTTCGGGGCCCGCATGTCTAATACGGCCTTACACTTATCCGGGTTCGCCTCGATTCCTCGGTGGTGAGCAAGAAATCGAGGAATTTTCCCGCCATTGCATTCGAACGCACATTTACACACACACACACACACACACACACACACACACATATATATATATATATATATATATTAAAGACATAACTTAAAATGTAAATCATATTATAAATTATGTCATATATTTAAGATCGGAAAAATATTTTTCGGACATAAAAAGACAATCGAGCATTATGCAATAATAAATTTGTCAATCTCCCTCTGCGTGATCACACTTGGTAATGAATACGTGAACACATTCTAAATTCTAATTAATACTCCTTTTCTTTTTTATTATTATTGAAGGAGCATTAATAAGGGTAAATCATAAAAATATGGGTTAAGGTGCAATTTTCTTTTTACACACGATTACGGGCCGTTAGTTGACCGTTAGTTGACCGTTAACTTGGATGTTAGTCAACTAACGGCGTGGTATTTTTGCTCCCAAAACGTAACGTCGTGTGTACTTTGCTAATAAGTAAACTTCATGTGTAAAATTGCACCTTAATAAAAATATTAACAAACAAATTTTTTATCTCATATTTAAAACTAAGACTAACTTTTTAAATATGTTTAATATCCAATATCAAAGGAGTATAATAAAAAATAAAGTTAGAAATGTGATGATGAAGAAAGAAAGAGTCAAAAAGGAGAAGGGGAAGGAATAGGCAAATTAAAGGGATCCGGATTCTCTCAAAATTTAATCTCTCTGCATCCCTCAGTATTTTTTTATCTTAACCATTCAAAAATTGATCTAAACGTTTAGAGAGATATATATCATCAATTTCAAAAAACCGCATGCGGTAGAAACTATTGTACATGGTAAATATAATAATTTTAAAAGTAAATAACATGTCTCTCTTTAAACATTTAGATCAATTTTTGAATCACTAAGATAGCAAAAAGATAAAGAGAGAAAAGATTCTGAAATAATCTATTTCCAAATTAAAGAGGGTAACGGGGAAGGGAGAGAGACAAGGTCATGGGTTAAATCGAAGGGACAAACTTTATTTCATGGTGTCGGGCATGTGTGCTGGGGACACGTTGTCAGGGATATACTGCCAAAACATTACATGCCTTTCCAAGCACTTGTCCCCTTTATCCTCCACGTGTCCTCTCTCTTCTCCCTTCTATCACTCATCTCTTGTCAGCATTTGGAGAATAATTTATGACGGATAAAATGAAAAGAAAAAGGTGATAATAATTTATGAGTAAAATAGACTGTGTGAAAAATGTGATCATGATAAAATGAGAGTTTTTAGATATTGTTACTATTATATTCACTTTTTTCTTGTGTAAATTACCAAAAATGATATTAGATAGTGTAATAATTACATATAATGGGAAAGGAAAAAAAAGGTGGAAAATTTCTGTTTTTCCAAGCCATGGTTTTGAATCCCAAAAGGCTAAAACCATAGTTTGAGATAAGAGTAAATATCCTTTTTGATCCCTGACAAAAAACACGGATCTCATTTTGGTCCCTAACAAAAAAAAAAGACCCTTATTCGCCCTTTTTTATGGAACTAAAAAGGACATTTTGGAAATTTGTGAGGGATCAAAGTGTGCACCAATCGACCCTTATTCCTTTTTATGGACTAAAAATGATATTTTTTTTGTCAGTGACCAAAATGAGGTCCGTGTTTTTTGTCACGGACCAGAAAATGTATTTACTATAAAAACATTTCTCTCTCTCTCTCTTTGTTTTTTTTTACATGTCTGACTATTCTTTCCCCAAATCATGGTTTGAAGCTTAAAAGTGTTTTTTCTTTCTTTAGCCAAACAGGCACGTTAGGGTCCGTTTGGTTCGGGGAACATTTAAAGAGAGAAATGAACTTAAAAAAGGGGGAAAAAAAAGAAAGGGAAGATTGAGAGGAAACTTTAAAAAGTTGAGCTGTTTGGTAGACATAGAAATATAAGTAAATTGAGGGAAAATAAATTGTTTGGTAAGAAGAATTGGGTGTTGATTAAATGGGAAGGTTAAGTAAAATTCTCATAATGCCCCCCTAAAAAAAGGCAGAAAAAATAATATTTTGTTTTGTTTTGCGAATTGGACAAAAATGACGGAGCCAAACCAAATTGTGTCTTGGTGGAGAAAAGTTTGCAAACTTCAATATAAAAACCAACCCTACTGATGTTACAAAACAACATGAAGATGAAGTAGGCCCTCGACAACAGTTAAACCAACCTGTGGCAATGGATAGTTGTTGTACTAGACCAACAAGTACCAGACCCAACTAAATAGTGTAGAAAGTAATTAACAAGTATCAGTAAAATTAGATGTGAACCATAAGGTTAAATGACATAAAACAGACATAAGATATGCCAAAATAGTCCACAAATAACTTAAAAACCAGTTACACACTGAAGTTGTAAAAGAAGACATTCAAGTTCGAACCAAACAGTCAAGTTCGAACTTGCATTACAAAATGTCAGCTAGTACAGTAAACAGGTGAGTAGGAGTAATGACATTCGAAAAATCAGATACGACTTAACAATGACAATAACAACAGTTACCCAACAAAACCAGATCCCATCTCTGCCTCCCTCCCTTTTCCTTCGTCACCATTACCCAACAACCCACACACATACGGCTTAACAACACATGACAAATCACCTTACTTTCTTCCCAAATCGTAACTCTGCCTCACTCCCCAACTTGAAGAAATAGGGCATCGGCCATTTCAAAGCTCGCAAGAAGAACAAACCCATTCAACTCTTACCTTGATTCCACCTTCGTTGATGAGTCTTGCTTCAGTTCTAGCTTCAATTGTCGATGCTTTCTTCGCAACCTCCTTCTTCAAGCTCGTCGATGATGTGGTTTATAATTTGCAGAGGGGCTTTTTTGTCGCAGCAATTCACTCTCCTGAGAACAATTCAGAATCCCACCAATTTTGAAGGGATAGCACTTTCCCGCGTTTGTGGGAAGATTGAGCAAAGCGGAAAGTCCAACTTACAGGAACCTTTGCCGCCAAACGGGAGAGTCTCGAGATGGTTGGTGTTGATGTCTCGTGCAAAGCAAATTTTTAATTAGAAGAATTTAAATTAAAAATATGTTGTTAATGATTACATTTACCTTTAATCTTGTGCACCATTAGATTAGTTTTTTTTTTTTTTAAAAAAAAAAGGACGAAGGAAACTGAATTAAAATAAATGTAAAAGTATATGCATGATTTATCATGGTGCATGATTAGCTAGTCTCTCATATAAAATAACACATATAATTTATAAATAAAAACATATTTAAAAAAAAAATTATTTCTAACATATTTATTACTTTTAATAAAATTATAATATTGTGTAATTCAGTTATTAAATTCTTATAAAAATGATTGGAGGAGGCACGCAGTTATCTTCCATAAACAATAACATTGTTAAAGTTATAAATCTAATTTAAGGACAGGAAGGAGTGATATGATCTAATTTTAATAATTTTTTTAAGTTGCATATTAAAATTTAAGTTTTTTTATGTATGTATGTTTAAGGTCTTCAAACGGAAAAATTTCAAAATTAAAAATTTAAAGTTATTGATTCGCTTTATATCAAATCAAGTCAGATCAATTTATCAAAATGGGGGGAAAAAAAAGTGGACGACAGCTGATTAAGGTTCTTAAACAATGGAACCCACTCCCACCAACTCCTTGATTGATTGTGGTTTTATTCGTATTATCGTTAAATTTTAGCGACATCAAAATATTTTGTGATATCTATTGATTATATAAACAGAGGGATTATATTGTTTTGTAACAAATGATTCCAAATTCAAATGATGATTAACTTATTATTTGTATATATATTTTAGTTTTTAAATACAGTAAATATTTTTTATATACCATAACGGATCATCAGCTATCACGTTGCATCCCTCTTGATTCCATTACTATGTCTGATAAATCATTTTAGAAAGTATAAATTATTTTTATGATTCTTTTAAAAATTAGAATTTTTTTCCATATTTCATTACAACTTCAATCATAAATTATCTTTAGAAATTATAAGTTATTTTTATTTAAATCAATAAATTGTGCTTCTCTCGCATATTCTTTTCATCCCACCCCCCGCCATTTTTATGTTTTCAAGTAAACATAATTCTCATACATGACAAAATTTTCACTAAGAAACTGGCTAGACGTGTTGGGTGGAATACCCCATATTTAAATATCATATTTATGTTATATTAATTATTTTCAGTTATCTTATTATGTAATTATTGATTATAATGTTTTATTATTTAATAATTAAATTAAATTCTTAATTAGGTTGTAACTAATTATTGTGCAGCCTCCTTCCCACCTAACTCCTCTCCCGTTTGTTCCGTCCTCATCTCGTTTCACCGCCGGCGTCGGCCTCCTCTCCTTTCACCTTCAGCCTCCTCTTCATTAGCGTAATCTGGTGAGTCTCTATACCTTTTTTTTATTTTAGTTTTTTGCATTTGATGTAGTTTTTTTAGTCAACCTCTTCAGTATAATTATCTATCTCTACACACACATGAATAGTGTATTAGTTCTTTAGATTTTTATGTGACCTATGAGAATAGGAAAATACATAATCCATATATGGTTATAGTCTTCATTTTCAAGTTTACTCATTTGTTAGACACATCTATGTACATGGAAAATCATATTCATTGGTTCCTTAATTTATTTATATACAATTATTATCATAACTTTGATCATAGAGTTTAGTTTTTTCTTTTAAAAACAATCAAATATAATATATGCAATCTAGTATTTATTTTTATTCGCTTTATGCACTTCGTTTTTGCTTTTGTTTTTGGGTTAAGGTGCAGATTTGCCAACGAACTATTACCCGAGGAGCTTCTAGCACAAAAAATAATTGAGGGGACCAAATTGACCAATGAACTATTAAAAAGTGAAAAAAGTAACAAATAACTATTAAAAAAGCAACTATCACAATTATGTTAAAATATGAGGTACTGACGTAGAACGGTGGCGGGGACGCTGGAGAAAAGAGCGGTTAAGCCTTCTTGTTGGATAAGACAAACACCAACAAAGATGAGACCCATGCGAGTAGGCGCTGTGATAGCGGCGGTTGCTGCTTGTGGCATTGGAGGGATGCAATCAGGGTGCAAGACGCGTGCTAGTTGAAAGCTGTGGACTGCTGGATGAGTTCAAGAGGATGAGTGGAACACCTAACAACAATGGAAGCTTTGGAGACGACGACGTCGCTGACACTGTGACAGTCAATGGAAGACGGAGACACCAAGACAGTGACGGGCAGGGACGGACCTAGAGGGGGGCTAGGGGTGGCCCCCGCCCCCCCTAAAATTACAGAGTTGAACACAAAATTTTACGAAATTATATTTAAACCTATTAAAAATTTCAATATTTTCATTTTAGTCCCTATTAAAAGCTTCATGGAGGGACTACTATGAAAATATTGAAATGTTTAAGAGGCTTAAATGTGATTTCCTAAAATTTTGGGTTCGATTCTGTAATTTCGCCCCCCTTTAACTATTGTTCTGGTTCCGTCCCTGGTGACGGGGTAATAGTTCGTTGACGAATCTGAACCAAATTGTGTTTTTCTTCACTTTTTAATAGTTCGTTGGCCAATTTGGTACCCTTAATTGTTTTTTGTGCCAGACGCTTCTCGGATAATAGTTCGTTGGCAAATCCGTACCTTAACCTTTTGTTTTTTCAATTTTGTATTTTGGCTTCTAAACTTTGTTCTTTGTCTTTATTATAGGAATTGGCTAATGTTTTCGTTTTGGCTTATTAATTGATTTTAACAAACACATTATATTCATGAGATAACATGTCAACATTAATAAAATGATCCTTTACAATGTATATAAAATTTTTTATAATATGCATGTGAGATATCAAGTTTTTTTTCCATATTCATAGATTCAGAAATAATAATCCTCATATAAAAATTGTAAAAAAGAGGAAAATATATAAATAAAAATAATAATCATAATCATTATTATATATTTTTTAATATAATTTTTATTTTTTAAAAAAATTTGTTTTTTATAATTTTTACTTAATTTGTTTTTTAAAATCAAAATTTGTGATGGAAATAAAATCAGTTTGCGACGGATTTTATTTCCGTCGCAAATTTCAAAAATTTGCGATGGAAATAATTTTCTGTCACAATTGTGACGAGGGTTTTTGTGCGGACGAAATTCATCGCAAAATTTCCTTTGTTCCGTCGCAAAAACTGATTTTTTTTGTAGTGACCTTCTGACTAAAAGTATTTGTGTATTTTTACACCTTAACCCATAATATAATAATACATAACATATGATATAATTAAGTAACTTATTTAATTTCTTTAATTTCTCTAAAAAAGGCAACTATATTTTATGCTTAAGATCAGAGTACTTTTCTTTAATTTGTGGAGACGCAATCTGTTTTAAATAAAATTCACAATAAATTAACCAATTAAAAACATGTCTTGTGATCATATTGAAACACCTAAATCAAAAAGCTCAAATCCGTTGCTTATTTTAGTTGATTTAATTGTCATTCCATGCACAGGGGACATGGCGATTTAATTAATTTTTAAGTTGAGTTTTAAACTTCGATGATCTGATTTTCTTTTTTAAGTTTGCCAAACATATATCGATGTAAATTACGAATGAATTTCAGTAGCCATGATAATTGCTAAATATTTAATTGGACCGACACTCATGCTTCGTTCTTTTAGTGCCCTTACGTAAGATCTAGATATTAATTATTATGATCTTTACAAATGACCATTGTCCCCGAGTCAACATGACAACATCATTAATTATTGAAGAGAAAAAATAAACCAGCTTTATTTTCACCCACAAATTTGAAAATCTCTTGTACAGATGGTAAATTAGATATCTAACGCGATGAAAAATTGTACTTCAATTCATTATCTTATTTTTAAACTTAAGAGTCAACTCTATCTTTAAATTTATCCCTTTTACATTATTAGCTGACAAAATTGTGTTAAGTCACTAATAGACTCATATTAGTTGTAAACTTGATAAAACTTCCAAGTTTACATATCGAATTTACTGCTTTTACATTTATAACATACAAAATCGTGTTAATTTTTTCGATTTTATCATTCTCAGTTACTTTATATATGAACTTTATAGAGATTTCTTTGTTAAGTATGATAAATTATAAATGTTGATAGATTTAATTTCAATTATTTGGATTTAAAATATATTTAAATTAAATTTTTATCATTTTTTCTATTTTAATAATTTAATTATATACTATTAATACTCTATTTGTATTTGTGGATAAAAGTAAACTCTTACGGATTTACGATACAAGATTATATTACTATTATATCATGAGTTTGTTTAAACTTCCAAGTTTGATGACTTTAATGGCTTTTTTCCCAATGTGCCCCTAATTAAATAACTATTTACCAAAATGCCCTTATTTTGAAACTATTTCTCAATATACCCCTGTCAGAAAACTATTTCCCAATGTGCCCCTGTGTTAGTCGACTAAATCCATGGTTTAGTCGACTAAATCGCGAAAAAAAGTTCAAACTTCAGAAGGCCATAACTTCTGGCTCGGGAGTCTGAATCAAAAGATTCTTTTTTTGATTCCACCTAAATTTTTGAGATCTATGCACTGATATAAAAATTATCTTCAGATTTAATGAAGAAATAAGGAAAAAAAGTGATTCTTTATTGCGCAGAAAATACCAACAATTCATTAAATATAATCAAGTGATTCTTTATATATATATATATATATAAAATATAGTTTTCTTTTATTTGATGTTTTCTTTTTAGTAGATCATATAATATATCCGGTACAATAAAGATAAGATAGAGGGGAAATGATGGTACCAATCCTAGGGTTTTGTGAGGAAATTAATTATATTTAATGGAGAGATATTTATTGTAAAATTAATTAATCATTATTTCTAATATTATTATCTAATAATAATTAATTGATCTTATTTTAGATTTTAATATCTTTATTTTTCTACCATGTATTTGGTAAACTTTGAATTTCAACGTAACAATTAATATTGGATTTTCAAAATACAATATATTCAAAATTGAGATTTTCTCTCCATTAATAATATGGATTTTAAAAGAAAAGACAAATAGGAAAAATATCGACACTAAATTTGTGGGGCTTGATTTTAGGGGGAATAACAGTGTTTGGAAATTATGCATGAGATCATATGTTATGATAGCACGGTAGTCAATCTAGCTAAAATCTAGGATCATAGCTAATAAAAAAAAGAATCGCTTGATTCAGACTCCCGAGCCAGAAGTTATGGCCTTCTGAAGTTTGAACTTTTTTTTTTTAATGATTTAGTCGACTAAATGGGTTTTTTAGTCGACTAAATGGGTTTAGTCGACTAAAACTAAGTTTTAGTCGACTAGATGTCGGGGGCTGCAAAAAAAAATTTGGCCCCGCGATTTAGTCGACTAAACCATGGATTTAGTCGACTAACACAGGGGCACATTGAGAAATAGTTTTCTGACAGGGGTATATTGGGAAATAGTTTCAAAACAGGGGTATTTTGGTAAATAGTTATTTAATTAGGGGCACATTGGGAAAAAAGCCTGGTCCTTTTTTGGAAATGAGTAAATAGGTGAAGTAAAGTTCAAATATAATTAATCTCGATAAATAAATATATAAATTACATTTTTCTTATGTTGCCATATAGTCTAATTATAGATTCAAGATAATTATTATTGGGACACCTTTTTTTTTTTTTTTATACGAAGCGTTCAATTCAAATGGTATCTCTGGTTAAAAAAAAAAATGGTATTTCACAATATATATCAGGCTACTCGACATATCTTTCATATTTTATAACTTTATAAACAATTGATTTCATTGATTTTGTTATGAACTATAATTATCTTATCAAACACAAACGTATACATGAATGTATCTTAATACTATACATACGTCCGTTAGAAGGTAGGATAGACCCCAAAAATGCTATGCCTCTCATCCTCCTGGACCATTTGGTTTGTCCGTGGACCATCATCATCATGGTGTTGTTGATGCAATAGTGAAGCTATAGCACAGCGCCTGTTTGAGTTGAGCCATTCTGATTATTACTTGTTGTGGAGACATCCGTAGACTTATATGACATACTTGATTTCTTGCAAACCACAAAGATTCTCTAGCAATTGGAATGACAGAAAGGTTATAAAATTTCAAGGATCTCTGTGGTTTAACACCACGTTACTATCCATTGGTGCAAGGATTTATCAGGGTTGTTGTCAATTCTAAGACAAAAGATACAATCAAACCAATATGCTCTGGAGAAAAGGAAATATAAGGACAAATGCTCTAAAGACTCACAACAACAAGAACAAAAATAACATACCTCATATTCAACTAGATGTCTATTGTGAACCAATTGAGTCGTTAGCAGGATGCGTCTAACTATCTTCTAAAGTAGCAACTTAATCGTAGGGGACAATAAGGATTTCCAAATCAGACTACATACCTCATTCTCTGCAAGAATAGACTGTCCACGTGTGCATTGAAGCAATCTATAACCATCTTAGACAGTATATGTTCCAGAATAATTACCTGGGGCCATCTAATGATATCAGGCGATCGAGATAAAGGAACCTGGTGTCTTCCAAATTGTTGAACCACATGCCTGGGGAAGAGTGAAGGTAGTAAAGGAAAATTCCAGATTCCTTGATAGCGCAGTATAAGGTCTAACACCCTTAAGTTAGGATATGTCAAACGAGACTGCTACAAAAGCCACCATAGCTCACTATTTAAAGAGATTTAAGAACCATCACCTACTTGCCATGTAAAATTTTCAATCACCATATCACCCGATTTGAGTATATGCTTCTACAAAGTTGAACTATTGTAAACAGGTTTTTAAAAGAATGATGTTGCTCAGCAGTGGCGGATCTTGGAGAAAATGTGGGGGGTGGGGGGGGGGGAATATACACTCATTAACTAATTAAATTTTTTTATGATTATATAACATTTTTAAAATATTATATTAAATTTTACATTATATTAAAAAAAATTAAAAAATCTAAGGTTTGTCATGATTTCTTGGACTTTTGATATTATAGGTAAAATGATCATAATTTGTTAATTATTCATACAAATGATTTCTTGGACTTTTGATACTTCTTGTTCTTAATTTTGCACTGTAGGTGGTTAAGAAGAAAATTTGAGATTTTGGAGGGTCAGAATTAATGTTTTGAGGACTAGGAAAAGTAATAGAAAATCCCTGGAATTTCTAGAAATTGCAATCAATGAAGAAAAGGACTAGGGAAAATTACAGAAAAATACCCATAGTTTTCAGAAATTATAGCACTCTCTACAAAGTTTTTAAATATTCGTACTTTAGTCCCTTTTAAAAAAAGTAAAAAAAAAAAAAAACTAAACATTTTTTTTGGGGGGCCATGGCCCTCCTTGGCCCCATATAAGATCCGCCCCTGTTGCTCAGGATCTAAATACTTCTTGAGCATAATGTGCTTAGTAAGGAAGATTTGGCTGACACGATTCAACAAAAATAATGCTTGGCCAATAAAGCATAATAAAGCATAATTGAATGCTTCCAATTGAACTATTTGACCACCACTGACTTTGAGAATACATAACTAATTCCATATGAGAGAATATGGGCCTTCGTTGAAGTATCTGAGTATCCCCAGAAAAAAAATTGGCCATTTTCTTTGCTATGGTATCACAGAGCTAGCTAGAGAACTTCATACATGAAAAATGATACACTAATAAGGATTATAAAGAGTTCTTGATCAACACAAGTCTTCTTTCTTGAGACAGAAGATATGATTGCCATCCCCCCCAGCAAGTTTCTTGTCAATTTTTTTCAAGCACTTCATGATATTTTCTTTTCTCTGATTTTGGATCATCGATATAGGTACCTAGATTTTCCCCAATCGCAAATGAAATTTAATTTCAAGTATTTCAGACAATCCTCACTTCATATGATGAGACACAAAAGGGCTATATACCAAAGATGATTTCTGGAAATTAATATGTTGCCCCTGAAATTAGAGAATATTGCTCGCTTGAGCAACGCTTTGATTATACAACAATCTTCTTCTATTGCATTAACAGAAGAGAAGGGTATCATCAGCATACATTAGATGCATCAACAGTACTACCTCTTGAGAGACACGAATACCCCTCCACCAGTTGTAATTCTCCGTCTAGTGAATCATACAAGACAATACATTTGCATAGAGTAGAAATAGATATGGAGAGAGAGGATTACTCTATCTGAGGCCTTGAGATGGATTTAAGAGACTTCCCAGAGAGCCGTTGATAATCACTTGGTAAGAAACCAAAGAGATGCATTGCATGATTAATTAGTTGAACTATCCCAGCAGGAAATTCCACTTTTTGTAGATTTTTTTTTTTGCAAAAAATGCCACAACAACTTATCATAAGCCTTAGCAATATTTAGCTTAATTGTGCAAGTTAGAAAATAGTTTTATATATGTCAATATTGTGCATTGTATCCTAGCATTATTCTATAGAGATATTTGTATTCTAAAATAATCCTATAGGGACACTTGTCTTGATGTAATTGGTTACCAATTCTATAAATAGAAATATACAGGATCAAGGTCATTATTCTGACCTGACCTAATTCCCACAAATCCTTTCTTGGTATCAGAGCCTCCAAGTCAGAAATGACATCTCTTCGTGGAAATTCCACCAGCCAATCAACCCTAGCCCCCACCTCAACCTTGTCTGAAAACCCTAGTCAAATTCACCTTAATACCCAGTCAATATCCTCATCAATTCCGCAGCCTTCCCAATACTCCACAGTGACGATGACAGCTCCTCACACCTTGTCGGCTTCTTCATTTTTCTCCAATCCAACCTTCCCTTTTTCTCATTTCCCATCTTCAACTCCAAACTTCCCATCGATTCCCTTCTCAGCCTCTCCCAGCTCCTTCTACTCAACCCTATTGTCATCTTCTGTTACGACGGCGATCCCCATCTCCACCTGTGTTCCTCCGCCGTTCACTCCACCATCGGGTTATCCATTTTTCGATCCACACTCCTTTTATCCGACTGGTTTTCCGTCAGGTTTTTCTCAGCTCCCACCTCAGGTTAAGACTCGATCGACTCCTCTCTTGAGCTCTCTCAATCAAGGAAATCTCGTCAAGCTAGACAGTGATAATTTCTTGACTTGGGCTTCGACGATCATGCCCATTAGTCGGGGTCATAGGCTCGACGGTCACATCCTTGGCACGAAGGCTGTTCCTCTAGAGTATGTCTTCGATTCAGCCGAACAGGTATGTCCCAACCCCCTCTATGATGACTGGTTAGCCACATATCAGATTCTTCTCGGCTGGTTGTTTGGAACCATGACCGTAGAACTCGCTAGCCAGATGACTCACTGCTCAACCTCAGCAGCTCTATGGAAGTCTGTAACTGAGTTTGTTGGAGCTAATACGAAGTCCCGAGTAACCTTCCTGAAGAGTGAATTTCAACGAATTAGGAAAGGCTCACTCAAGATGCGAGAATACTTGGCCAAGATGAAGTCCTTGTCCGACAATATCACACTTGATGGTTGTCCTCTGTCTCTTACCGATTTGGTCACTCAGACTCTAGCTGGGCTTGACACTGAGTACACTCCTATAGTCGTGATTCTCTCTGAGAAGGATAACCTATCCTGGTCTGATCTTCAATCGAAGCTCCTAACCTTTGAGTCTCGACTGGAGCAACTTAATACCACTACTACCACCAATTTAGCCTCAGCTTTCGCCAATCTGTCTTTTCACTCTGCTTCTCAATCAGCATCAAATTCCAGTCGTCCTCCAAACTCACGTGGAAGGGGAGGAGGTGGACGAAGAGGCAGGGGTAGACAACAGCATCCTAGCGGTGGTAGAAGCAACAATCAGCAGAGCAATAATCAGCAATGAAATGACAGGCCCTGGTGTAGTCTTTGTGACAAGGCAGGACATGAAGTAGCCAACCGCTTCAAGAGCTTTGATAAGAATTTTAAGCCTCCTCGTCAACTTGAGTCATGCATCTCCATGTCAAACTCTGATGACATCTCATAAGTCTTTGTCTGCTCATTCTGGTGCCTTACTTGATCATCTATCTGAATATAGAAGTGCTGTAGGGGCGTTACAGTACTTGTGCAACACCAGACCAGACTAGACATCAGTTTTAGTGTTGGTAAACTGAGTCAATTCCTCTCACAACCAACCACCGAGCACTAGAAAGCAATGAAACGAGTTTTGAGGTATCTTAGAGGCACAATTCACTATGGGATTCATGTCAGCCCTTCTATTCCACTAGACATCACTGCATATTCAGATGCTGATTGGGCTTCATGTCCTGATGATATAAAAGGTCTGTTGGTGGGTATTGTGTCTTTCTTGGTAATTCTTTAGTTACTTGGTCCTCAAAGAAACAACCGGTTGTATCTCGCTCTTCATGTGAATCTGAATACCGATCCTTGTCTAACACAGCCTCTGAGCTTAGCTGGATCAATCTCTTTTGTCTGAATTAGACTTGCGGTTGCAGAGAATCCCAACAATCTGGTGTGACAATACCAGTGCCGCGGCCCTAACTGCAAATCCAGTGCATCACGCGAGAACCAAACACATCGAATTGGATGTTCATTATGTGAGAGATCAAGTTTTGTCAAAAATCCTTCAAGTCTCCTATGTTCCAACAGATCTACAAGTTGCTGATTGTCTAACCAAATCATTGAGCCATACACGTTTCAACATTCTCAGAGATAAGCTTGGGGTAACTATAGCTCCAGGCAAAATTCCCCAACAGGAGCAATCTCTTACAAGAACCAGGAAGGAGAGGAAGAAGCGGTCCAACGTGAAGGAGGGAGTTAGAAAATAGTTTTATATATATGTCAATATTGTGCATTGTATCCTAGCATTATTCTATAGAGATACTTGTATTCTAGAATAATCCTATAGGGACACTTGTCTTGATGTAATTGGTTACCAATTCTATAAATAGAAATATACAGGATCAAGGTCATTATTCTGACCTGACCTAATTCCCACAAATCCTTTCTGTGCACCACCCATCCTTGCTTTTTCGTGTACCTTGAATTCTTGCCATACATTCTGTGGCCAGAATAATGTTGTGCGTAATGAGTCTTCCCTTAACGAAAGCATTTTGATTAGGGGTAATGAAATCACCTAGAATCTGCTTCAGATGATTGCACAAGATCTTAGAGATTAATTTGTATATAACATTACAAAGGCTGATAGGCTGAAAATCCTTAGAGGTACACGGGTTATTACATTTTGGTAGTAGCGCAATGAAGGACCGATTAGTTCCTTAAGGAGATACCCATGATAAACCATTGCAATGATGTCTGACTTAAGCAATGACCAGGACTTCTGATAGAACCATGCATGGAACCCGTCTAGATCAAGAGCACTATCAGCGGCCTTCATCTCAAAAACTGCCCTTTCAATTTTCTCAACAGACGCCTGGCGATTGAGTTTTTCAACATGTAAAGGGGACAATATTGGCAAGTTGATATTAATCAAAGTTTGATTCACACACATTTAACATTAAAAGAACCTGGATCTTCATATATCTGTTTGAAGTAATTGGTATCCATATTATGAATAACATGTTGATCTTCAATTCACTGGAATCATTCTTTATACGAACAATGAGTTTCCCCATTCTTCTTGAAGTGGCAAAAGTATGAAAGTGCTTTGTATCTGTCTCCCTGCAACATCCAGTTTTGTCTTGTTTTTTGGCCACAAGATTTCTTCACAGTCATACTAGAATTCAAGAGATGTTTTGAGGAAAGAGACTTGGTGTTCTTCTTCAACAAATAGAACTTCCTTATTATGCCAAACTTGAAGCTCATCTTCCATTTTCTTTATATTGGAAGAAATTTGGTCAACTGACAAACTATTCCAGTGAATAAGAGCCTTCCGGATACATTTCAGTCGGACTAAGTTTTTATATGCCCAAGAGCCATGAATGTCTATACACCACTCCTGACGAACAATATCCTGACATTGTGAGAAAGCAAACTAAAAGTTTTCAAATATGAAAAGCTTAACTCCCTTCCTTTCCCATAATGTCAGGATACTGTTTAATTTTTAATTAAGAAATATTTTAATTATGAATTTATAATTAAAATAAACCTTACACCTTTTTTTAGACTACAATTGTTTAAACCCTAGCTACTACTACACATTAATCTAATTTTCAATTTGATGCTCTTGATGAAGAAAAATATGACATGCATGCTTTTGTTGATTTATAATATTTCATATCTCAACCATTCATATACAATTAAGGAGGGCCAAGTAATCTCAACTACCACCTTACGAATATTCATCTACACATTTATTCCTTATAGCATACTGATTCTGTGATGTGGGTGTGGGGCTTTTATAGAAACATATTTTTTTTCAAAAAAATAATTGCTGGCGGTATAAATTAACTAAATTAAAGAAAAAAATATGTATTTTCAGTGGCTCAAAATAATAGGAAAATAGAAGCAACACTTCATACTAAATTTTACTACTCCTATGTGTGCATCAACTATATTGGTTAAATTTTATACAGAGGGAGAAATTTCAGGTCCTTCTAAGTATTTTTTAAAATCTCAAAATTACAATTAATAAAAATAATTAGTTAAGAGAGTTTAATCAGTTAAGTAGTCATTAAATAAAAAAGTATTATTATTTAAAATAAATACTCCCTCTATGATTTATATATGACGATTTCTAGAATAAATTGATGGTCCCAGATATAAGTGCCTTGATGGGTCACACTAATTAACTTTTTTCTTCTCTATATATTACCCTTATTACAATTAATTAGGAGGAGAATTGAAGTTCAATATGGTAGTTCTTCAATTCGTGCTCTTGAACATGGATAAAATTGAAAAAGATTTTCATTTTGTGATAAAATTAATAAGTTAACCATCTCTTATCAGTTCTACTGAAAATGTAGAATTGTCAAACTCAACGAGTTAGCTCTCTAAATTTACCATTTATACATTTATAGATTACATAATTGTGTTAATTTACTCTTTAACTTATATTAGTGGTAAATTCAATCAAACATGTTAATTCACATATATATCGAGTTTACTATTATTATGTTTCTAATTGATAAAATTGTGTTAACTCGCTTTTAAACTATATGTTGAATTTAAAATATCGGGTTAAGGTGATAAAATAACCTTCAACTTTTATAAAAAGTGTAATAGTAACTAAAAACTATTTTATTCGAGAAAGAAAAACCACAAACTTTTAAATTTGAGGCAAAACCGTTAAACCTAACTAACTTCCATTTATTACAGTGGGGAAAATTAACCTTTGTCCTGCAAAGTTTTGACTGACTTATAACTCAGTCCCTAAAATTTTGACTTGCTTGCAACTCAGTCCCTGATGTTTATGGGTCATCTTATGTGACAAAAATGTTAAAATACAGCTAAAAATTGCTTAGGTTGATTTTACATAATTTTTTTTAAAAAATAAATAAATAAAATGGTCCCCGTTTCCACCAACTCGCATCCCCCTCCGCCTCTACTTTCCATAAACATCGCTTGGCATCTATACAGTATGCATGACAAATCCTTTTAAAGCATAAAAGGGCAGCGAATAACTAAGATTGGAGAAAATGTTAAAAGCTATTTATGATGTTTTTAACTCTATTAAAACACCCAAGTAAACAATAAAAACTTATTGTGAAAAAAGAAATTTCTTAACTTTTGAATTATAAAGGATGAATAGCGCTAGGAAGGGGATGAGATTAGAAAAAGTCGAAGCACATCCACTTCACAACACACCTGGTGCACTATCTCTCATTTTAATAACAAATGGAACTACATATTATTTACATAATACTCATAATTTTGAAGGTTCTTTAATATAAGCAAATCGATTTTACCTTATGCTTTGAAAGGAGCTTCTAATGAATATATCATGGACAGTGTGGATGCCCAGTGAGATTTCTAGAAAAAGAGATGGAGGAGGATTCGAGTCATTGAGAACAAGGACATTGGTTATTTATTTAAAATCTATGTAAAGTCCACATAATCAATTTTTAATTTTTTTTTTCACTAAGTGACTCAAAACATCCTGAATTGAGTTGCATGCGAGTAAAAAGTTCAAAGACTGAATTATACCGAGTCAAACTATAAGGACTAAGTTATCAATGAATCAAAACTTTAAAGCCAAAAGATTAATTTTTCCTATTATAATTTATGAAAGTTTATTAGGTTTTGCTTTAATTTCAAAAGTTTATGGTTACTTTCATTTCAAAAAATAGTTTATAATTACTATTGTACTTTTTGATAAAAACTTAAAGATATTTTAGCAGCTTAATTCTAAAATATATTATAACATTAATACAAGCTAGAAGGAGTATCGTAAGCATGTTTTACTGTAGCATTTTTTTTAAAAAAAAATTAATTACCTAGACTTCCTTCCACTTAATGAATGTATTTATTTGTAATTACTTAGATTTTCTTAGTTTAAACTATAACCATTTTCTTTATGTTTATTATTATTCTGTATTAAAACACATAATTAGTTATTATAAATTTTAAAGAAGGGATGTTTTCATATTAAATAAACACATACTTTGGTATTACAATATTATATAAGTAATAAATTATAAATATATTTTGTGTAAAATAAGTATAATTATTTTTACCCACAAGAAAATCATGCTCGAATCGAAGGAATCTACAGACACACACAAAATTACGAGAGGGAAAGACATTTTTTCGTGGGCATACACAAAGGAATTCCTTTGTTTAATATTTTTTGACAAAAAAGGAAAAAACATATTCTTTGTGTTTATTTGTTTTTTATTACGAATTAATAGATGTGTTTATTTGTTGAATGATTTATATTGTTTAGATATTAATGTTGATAACATTTATTTGATAGATTAGAACTTTAATGGTTGCAATTTACTAATTATATTTATTTAAAAAAAAAAAAGAAGGAAAAATAGTTAAAATTTGGAATAATGGTGGTCACAGAAAAGAAGCTGGCCGACAAAGCGACCTCAACCCCCGCGAAATGCGGGGCGCTGCAGGAAGATGCGAAATGACGGTTATACCCCACAGCGAGCATTCCGAATTCCGCGGTGGTGGTAATGTGTTATAAGCGCACGACGCAGCCAGCTCCGGTGGGACCCCCCACATCCTGCCATGTGAGCCCCAATTTCGTCCTTTTCGTCTCCCACCCCGCTCCTTTATTTTTGTTTTGCCTTGCCCCTCCTCTCATCACTTGCCTGCCATTCTCGTGCATCTCACTCGCTTTCTCTCTGCCTCTGCTCAAGTGCTGGCATTTGGCAATGGATAGAGATATTGTATTTTCAGAATTTGTGACTTGGAGGCTTCCACGTACGAATTTATTATTACTCCAATCTTAATTAAAGGACAAAGTTATTCTGAGCAAAAAAAAAAATTAAAGGACAAAGTTTACGGTGGAAAGGATTGGAGGCAGTAATTATTTAGAAAAATTTCATTTAAATATTAGTTGAATTTGTAAAGCCCTCATAAATTTACTGAATTTGTTAAAGGATTAAGAAGGCACGAGTTCACATTGGGTGCTTTTCTCTTAGATGCTTCTTAAGTGCTTTTTCCTCTAATTAGAGGGATTATGCATTTTTTTTAATTTTTTTATATATTCTATTTATTAAGATTATATTATATGCTGCATCTTGAAATTTTATTTACACCCAGTATCTCGGATTAATTAATTTATAAGATATTGGGGTTACGGGAAATTAAAAAAAAGTCTAATCCCTCTAATTAGAGAGAAAAGCATCTAAGAAGCACCTAAGAGAAAAGTACCCAACGTGAACTGGAAGGCACATGGGGCAATGAGGGATATACAAATTGGAGTGAAAAATCCACACTGCTATTAAGTAACTTTATGAAGACATTGTAGGGAGTAAAACCACTTCATTCTCATTCGAAATTCATTTTCTCATTCGACTGCCCTAGCGCGTTCTTCATCGTCTTCCTTGCGACGCCGGGAATCAGCGAGTTCGGACAAAAATTGCTCCGGCCAATCGCCAGGCGCGCGTTCTTTCTCTTCATTGCTCAATCGAAATTGCTCATTCTTCCTCTTCATCTCCAAGGCGTCAATCTGCGACTTAGGCTGGAAATTGTCTTCGCCGATCTTCGTCTTCTGGGTTATTGTTTCCGGTCATCGTTTTCATTAGTTTGTGGACCAACTTCTCTCTGATGGTAACATTTCGAACATTTATTTTTCCCTACATATTTTGGATTTGCTTAGCATTGTTGTGATTTGAAGAAGAATAATATGAAATTAGGGTTCGGATCTTCTTCTCAGGTTATCATTGCTATCTTCTTTGTTGTTTTTAGTATGTGTGATGGTGGGGTTTCCTTTGAACTACTTCTGCTCCTCCATTTGATTATGTAGTGTAGTGGATATGTATATGATCGAAAACACTCATGGGATATGTATATAATCGAAAACACTCAATATTTCTCATAAACTTGCGTGGCTGCTGCGTGTGTAGATTGAAGGTGCCCTATTTTTTTTTCTTGCTGCCCATGTGTATGTTTGGTGTGGGTGGTGTTAAATTTATTATTCCCCTACGTTCCAGTGGGTGTGGGTGAGAATAGAAGGGCGAGTATGATTCAAAATAAGTTGAAATATGAAGTTATGGAGTCCACTTTAGATAAATGAGTCTTCATGAATTTTTCAGTTGTTATATTATGAAGGAGACGAGTTTATGTTATGCTTTTCTTGGATATAGCTTTAATTAATACTAAAAGATGGAGTTTGGGAAGTATAGTTTACCTATATATTGATGTTTTGAAATTATAGTGTTGGTTTTGTTGAAATGCATTCCTTTATGAGTTGTATGTTTGAATAATGTGACAAATGAGGTCATATCTATTTTTATAATTTGAATAATGTGACGAATGAGGTCAATTCTCCTTCTTTTTAAATAGTTTTTGTTCACACTGTAGTGTTTTGAAATCTTTACCAGATACATGGCCATGATGATATACTTGATCAAGAATGTGGCCCTCTATTTTCTTTCCTTCCTTATAAATGACAAAATAATAAAGCTTTGGTGGCAATTTAACGTGACTTGTTGAGTGCACAGAACTGCCACAAGCCCTTAAAATCAAACTTGTTGGGTGAAATAACCATGGTTGCGTTTCTTCCAGGGGCGGACCCACACTGGAACCAGTGTGGGCAAGTGAACACACAAAATTTTTGATAATATATATATAAAATGAAGGAATTCTCCATCAACCTGCCATAGCCTAGTTGGTTAAGAGATTCATGCTTTACATGTGCAACCCTGGTTCGATTCCTGCCTTGCGTTTCTTTCGTTAATTTTTTAAAAAAACTTTTAAAAACAGTGAAACACATCAAAACCACACCAGGGGATTCGAACCCAAGACATGTGGGTGAGTTGCACCTTAATTGGATGCAATCTACCAGTAGAGCTATACAACCTTTCATTATAGGGAGGCGAAAAAAATATATAAAAAGACACTTTTTATTTGGTTTATTTATCCATAATTTATTGATTACAAATATGGTCTTTTCATCCTTTAGATGTTAATTTAGTTGACTCTTGATTATTATTTTTTATGTTAAGTTGAAGTTTTTATTTATTTTATTGTTTATATTCTTTTGTTTTTAATGCGTTTAAAATTTCTTTAAAAATTTTTGGGCGCCGCCCGAACCCCGAATCCCACCACTAATTATGCACCCACAAACTTAAAATCCTAGGTCCGCCACTGGTTTCTTCCATTGCGTTTAGCCATTCATATGGTGTCAAGTGTCAACAGAACAGCCACTATGAGCTAGACATAAGAGATCCTTTATCCCTCCACTGGTTTATAAATCATTTTGCTCTTCAAACCTGTCATATAAAGTAAGCAAACCAATATCTCATTCCAAAGTTAATAATTATTCCTGCCGTGGAACTTTAAAATAAAAGAGCTTCTTGAGAACATATGTACTGAAGCATTATAAACTTGTACCCGTATGCTATGTGGTATGAGTACTTGTAGTGCTATACTTTATGAGGAGACGTCAATTTGTTTGTTCTTTAGGCATGGGTTGGCTGACTTAGTATATGAAATTTGTATGAATGCCATTAAGCATGATTCCAATTTCTTATTTTAGCTTATTGGTTTTTCAGGATGATACGTAGTGTATCCGACAAAATGACATCTAAAAGAGGGCTGGAAAAGCAGTAGTCGAACAAAATGTACACGACTAATGGGTACATTTTCTTTCGCAGCGAGTTTCAGAAAGGGAAGGAATTTGCCTAATGCATTTCTGTTGTTTGCAAAGGGATCGGTTTGAAGACATCATCGATCTTGTGAAACCAAATCATTTAGGCAAGATGCCAAAAATTGATATAATTTGGGCATCTGTTCCACAACAACCCAATTTGTGAGTGTCATTATGTGGCAACATCATTAATGTTGGGTTGACGTATATTTGTTAACTTGTGTGTTTCTGCGTTCTGTAGGCGAGACTATAGCGTCCATGTCATGATTTGGTTTCACAATTAGACTCCTAGTGCAAGTATGTAGTATGGGGATGATGAGGTGCTTGGGTATAGGCGCAACCTCATGTGGTGGTTTGTTAACCATGAATTGAATAAGACCAAGGATGCAGCATTGGGACTCCTTCATACGCAAACGACCCACGGGAAAAGAACAAAGACATGATCATTATTATTAAAAGCACATTTTGTTAATTATTTTGTCATTAATCACTTAGGATTGTAGCCAATCTGTGTACATATCTGGCGCTCTCCATAAATGGATGGATAGTAATCAATTTTGTGGTGCATGATATTTGTAATCAGGAATGTAATGGTCAATGAATGATATGAGATTAACAAAAAGTAAATTATTTATAACAAATTTCGTTATGGAAATTACCAATTCTTCAATGGTATTGACTAGTTTTGTAATTGTAATTATCAGTGCTTTCATCAGGTTGACCACTTGTGTCTCCCATGAAACATCATTAATGCTTGTCAATTATAACAAATCTTGTAATGGGAATTACCAATTCTTCAATGGTATTTACTAGTTTCATAATGATATTTACCAGTGAGTTCTTCAGGTTTACCAATTGTGTCTCTAATGAAACAACAAATAAGGGTCAATTATAACAAATTTTTGTAATGAGAATTACCAATTCTTTAATGATATTTACTAGTTCTGTAATGGTAATTACCAGTGCATTCTTCAAGTTTACTACTTGTGTCTCTGATGAAACAACAAATAAGGGTCAATTATAATAAATCTTGTAATGGAAATTACCAATCTGAAATGGTATTTATTAGTTCCGTAATGGTAATTACCAGTGCTTTCTTCAGGTTTATCACTTGTGTCTCTGATGAAACAACAAATAAAAGTCAATTATAACAAATCTTGTAATGAAAATTACTAATTCTGAAATGGTATTTACTAGTTCTGTTATGGTAATTACCAGTGCTTTCTTCAGGATTATCACTTGTGTCTATGATGAAACAACAAATAAGAGTCAATTATAACAAATCTTGTAATGACAATTACCAATTCTACAATGATATTTACTAGTTCCGCAATGGTAAGTACTAATGCTTTTGTCAAGTTTTTCCCAATGATCCTTCCTATAAATGTAACTATAATTCCAGAGTCTCTAATAACAAAAGTCACAGTGGCATTGATAAGTACACTGTTGGCATTTACAAAAAGTTGTAATGGGATGACAACATGTACAAAATAGAGTCAAATGACAAGTGAACATTACAATTCCACATTGATGTAATGTTTCCATGTCATTCCCACGCAATAACATATTCATTGCCATTTACACTAATTACATATTGAGCTATCCTATAAGTCTTATAGTCCTTCTACCCAAAAATATGTGAAGGGATCCAAGTCATTATATATAATACCAAAAGATGACTTGCAAAATATTTACCACCTGATTGCACAATCGGCAAGTTAAGTTGGGTTTGGATTTTTGAAACAAAGATTATTAGAGAAGCTATTTTGTTGCCTAACAACTCCAGGAATTCTAAGTCATACAAGCTTAGCAAACTTGTATGCAAAGGCGGACTTCTTCGAATTTTTTTGCATTCAAGCTTTATGGGTAAGTATCTAACTGACTTAAAATTCTGTCAGACAAGCTTTATTTGATTTTTTAGGTCTCCCCTTTAATCAACATCAATGGAAGAATGAAAGATACTTACCCTTTAATCTTTCCTTGGCTTCTCTTTCTTTGCGTATGATCCTCTGAAAGATCATCTTTCACTTCCTCCTCTACCCACTGTGATTTTTTTCTGCTCAAACCCATCATCTCTATTTTGTTTTTTGCGTATGATTGAAAAAGGAGGGAGATATAATATGTATGTTACTTAAGGGCAATATGGACTTTTCACCCTAATTTGCATATCCCTCATTGCCCCATGTGCCTTCTTAGTCCTTTAACAAATTCAGTAGGTTTCTGAGGGTTTTGCAAATTTAACTAGTATTTAAATGGAATTTTCCCTAATTATTAACTAAGTACTTTTCTGTCCGAAAAAAAAACCTTAGTACTTTCAGATCGAAAAGAAAAAACTTGCACCTTATTCTTTCATTTTCTGGAATAATAAAATAGTAGAGTAATAGTAACGATACCTTTTATCATTATAATTTATCTTGTCCTATACTTCTTGGTTGGATTAATATTGGTAAAAGTGATTTTTATTTATACTCCCTCCAATCCTAAATATAAACAAACTTTGTAGTATAAATTACATTACAAACTTGATCCTATATTTAAAACTGAAAGTAGTATAACTTTAGGCAAATGATTAAAATACCCATAATTTTTTCTTAAAAAGTGTGGGTGGCACCATAAATAAATTTTGGTTGTAAAAGTACGCATGAACTTTTATAAAGAGGCAAATGTCAATTCCGTAAACTGTGCAAAACTGTTGTTGCTCTTTTTTGTATGTGGTCCCACTAGTGTCCATGTGTAAAGCGATGAGCCCCTTGTTATCCTCATCTCACCCTCCTCCTCACTCCTCACTCCGGCAACTTGAAATAGCATTTCATAAAACCAACCCCTTCCCTTACCTCTTTACTTTATCCTCTACCTTTGTGCCAATGGAGGACCTACCATCATAGTGGCGAAACTAGGTTATGGCCAGCTGGGGCCTTGGCCCCAACTGGTCTTCTAAAATTTGTTAAAATATATGTATATATATTATTTAATATTTAATTTTCACCAATAATTTGTCCCAGTTAATGTCTTATCTTATATATAATTACACCTTTTCTTTTTTACAATGTTCCCTCTCTTTTTCCATTTTCCCTCTCGCTCAGTGTTCTCCATGACCACACGCTTCCTCTTCCTTGATTCCTCCACTCTACTCTGCTTTATCATCTGTGCTCTTCAGTCTGCCTTCCTCTTCCTTGATTCCTCCACACTTCCTCGGTTCCTCTTTCTCCATCCATGCTCTCCAGTCTCCATCCGTCATCCACAAAGTCTCCCTCTTCCACCGAGACGTCGAGTCCGACCACCGTTCGTATGCAACCGTTCCCTATAGTTCTACCTCACTCTCAATTTAGTTAGGCATGCAAGTCTTATCTCTCTTTTCATTACCTGCTTGTTATTGTTGATGATTTTTGTTCCCTCTTTCCTGTTTGGCTTTAATCCCATCGGAAAAGGGATTGCAGAATTCTTTCATGGGCTAAGGTGCAAATTTGCCAACGAACTATTACCCGAGGAGCATTTGGAACAAAAAAACAATTGAGAGTACCAAAATTACCAATAAACAATTGAAAATTGAAAAAAATTACCAAATAACTATTACAATTACGTTAAAATATAAGGCACTGGCGTAGGACGGTGATGGAGACGCTGGAAAAAAGAGTGGTTAAGCCTTCTTGTTGGATAAGGCAAACACCAACAAAGATGGGACCCGTGCGAGCAAGCGCTGTGGACTGCTGGATTTGGTTTCGGTGCGTGATTCTAGCCCTCAAGCTGCATACGGATCTTGATGAGTTTAAGAGGGTGAATGGAACACCCGATAACAATGGAAGCTTTGGAGACGCTGACGTCACCGACAATGTGACAGTCAATGGAAGACGGAGACACCAAGACAGTGACGGGGTAATAGTTCGTTGGCTAATTTGCACCTTATTGTGATTTTTTTCACTTTTTAATTGTTGATTGGTAATTTTGGTACCCTTAATTGTTTTTTATGCCAAATGCTCATCGAGTAATAGTTTGTTGGTAAATCTGCACCTTAACCCTTCTTTCATTTTTTCTCAATTTTTTCATTGTTTTCTCTTCTTGTATGGTGACTGATTCGAATTATACATTGAAGAGTTGAAGATAAATATTTGTACATCAGGTACGGCTTCATATTCAATTATTACCTTCTATTACTTTCGCTAGGTTGTCTTATGCCAAAGTTTCAACCACCTTCTACTGTCAATTTTGGGTCTTGTGAGCTATTTGCTTCTACTTTTCTGTATCATTTCTCCTGTTTTTTTAATTGAGTTATGTCAGTTTTTTGTTGTGGATTTGTGGGGATTTCTTGATAGCGAGAAGCACAAGAAGAAGGAGATTGTATATTTGGGAAAAATATAATGGGTACTTCACACAGAATTCTTAGGAAAATGGCAAACTGTTTTGAGGTTTAGAAAACCAGGGTGTACTGATTTCATCAGAAAACGAGAAGCCATTTCTAATCCACTAGAGACATCTATTAGACATGTCCACTGCCACAAGGGAAATAAAGACAAAATCGAGAAGCCATTTTTTATTGATAGTTTTGAGTGAAAAAAGATATAATCTCATATAATGTTGTTAAGTATTAACCTATTTTACATATAATCTGTCCCAAGAAAAATGAATTGTTTGCTTTGTTTAGAAAAAATGAAGCATACCACATTAGCAACTTTAATGGAAAAATGAATAGTAATGAATAATGAACTCAACAAAATGTTTTTTTCTTTATTAGTTAGATCAGTTTTATACCATCAAAATGTTTTTTTGGACCCGAGCTAAAAAAAATTCTTGGTTCCGCCATTGTACCATCACTAGCCTTTCTCGACACTATTGACGAGAATTTACAGATCGCTTCCCCTTCGACCTTCGATTAAAGAAGTCTTACCTGACACTTCTGCTATAAAAACTATCAATGCAGCAAGTCCCCGATGGTGTCCTCAAGCAGCCTTTCTCTCTGTTACAAGAATTGAAGAAGATCATGGTCTTGTTCCAGAACCATGAACAGAGGAAAGAAGCTCTCCACCTTCTTTAACAAGAGAACATGTTTCAGAGCCTTGGTGATCTTATTCAAAGGGCTTCTCAGTTTTGTACAAGGCAAAGCTTGATGATAAAGGGACCATTGCATTGAGGTTGTTGAGAGAAGGTTTCTGCATGGACAGGGCTTCCAACTTACCGGTTATAAAGCAACGGGGCGAGGTTCAACCCAAGCCATCAGGGTGAGGAGGGTGGGGAGAGTTGATTGAGATGAGGATGACAACGGGTTTAGCGCTTTACAAGTGGACACTCGTGGGCCCACCAAAAAAAGAGTAATGGCAGTTTAGGACGGTTCATAGAAATGACATGTTTGCCCCCTTTATAAGAGTTCACGATATTTTTACATCTATCAGCCACACCTTTTGAGAAAGATTATGAATATTTCTGCTCATTTTCCTTAAAAATTTTGCAAGTTGAGATAAAAATCAATTAGTGTAACATGATTTATGTTGACATAAGCCAGTGTAAAAAAGTCAGTTTGACTAAAGTTTGTTTGGATGCATGAAATATTAATAAGTCGATTTCAAAAATTTTAAAATTGAAGAATTGTTAAAAGTGAAAAGTTGAAAGTAAGAAAAAGTACCTTCAACCATTAGTTGCTTCATAAGCTATGCCATTTTTTCCCCTTAAATATAATTTGAGTTTGAAGTGTTTTTCATACTTTAAAGTCAGTTTAGTATGAGGCCAACACCATCCCAAAATAGTGCCAGGATCCCAAACCAAAAAGTTGAATCGTAAACTCACTACTACAAAAGAGGGCTACAACTTTCTACTTTTTGCACATTTAACGTCATTTTCCTACGGGGCGCCTATCTAGGGGGCGTCGTGGATAAAACTTACAGCGTCCTATTTTTTAATTAGATGTCTTAAGTCCTGACTTAAGGCGTCTAATTACTAAAATAGGACGCCTTAAGTATGGCACAAAGATGGTACACTTTCACTATCATCAAAACCCAAGAACCAGTAACCACGTCTTCGTTTCATCACACTTTCATACACCAATTACAAATCCAAATCCAGAACTCAAATCCAATAATCAACATAAATATCAAATCGGAAAAATCAAATGAAATCCAAGATAATCGAATCTGGAATATTACAAATCCAGAACTCAAATCCAATAATCAACGTAAAAATCAAATCGAAAAAATCAAACTAAATCAGAGATAATCAAATCTGGAATATACAGATCTGAGCGAGATGGATTCGAATCAAAGATCTACAAACACAAAAATCACAAGCCAAAAAATCATGAGATCTACAAACACTCATAGACCATCGAACTGAAGGCACAAACCTGACGATGTGATTCGTCCATCGCCGTCAATGAGGGAGATCGGAGATCTGAGCGCAGATAGTGCAGATCTGCGGTGATGCGGTGGCGGTGTGGTTCTTCCATTGTCGTTAGTAAGGGAGATCGGAAATCTGAGCAAAGAAGGTGCAGATCTGCAGCGACGTGGTGGCGGCGTAGTTCGTCCATCGCCATCAGTGAGGGAGATCGGAGATCTGAGTGAAGAAGGTGTAGATTTGTGGCGACTCAGAGGGGAGCAGATTGGCGGCGACACGAAGAGGCACGAACTGAAGGCAAGATCTGATGAGGCAAAGAAGAGGGTCTTTCGAGAGCTAAGAGAGGGAAGAAGAGAGAAAGGAGAACTGATGATGAAATGAGAATGAGAGTCACAGGAACCGACATGTACTAAAAATGACTCTTTTGGCATCTAAGTTTTTAAATTAGACGCCAAAAGTGCCGCCAGGCTAATTTTTGGCGTTATTTTTCTAGACTTTTGGCATCAAAATATATAACTTAGTCGCCAAAAGCATCACTTTTAGCGTCTTATTTTTAAATTAGACGCCAAAAGTGTGTTAGGGCTAATTTTGGGCGCTAGGGTCCACTTTTGGCGTCTAAATATTGACTTAGACTCCAAAAGCACATATAATTACAAAAGTTAGACGCCAAAAGTCAACATATAATTACAAAAATGCCACCGCCTTCTTTTTTACTTCTGTTTTTTAAAATAGGATGCCAATTAGGGAAGTAAAAGCTATTTTTTGTAGTAGTGACTCAATCGGTAAATTATATTATAACTATTTTGATAAATTTTAAGTGTGGCATTCAATTGAGAGTAGGTGATCGCAAAACAAAATTATTAAAACGGGTTAAGGCGTATATTGGTCAACGAAGTGTTACGTTAGAAGTATTTGGCACAAAAATGTTTTGAAAGTATTAAAAATACCAATGAACAATTGAAAGTGAGAAAAATACCAATGAAGAATTTAAAACTTCAGCGAATAGACCAAAACGGTGATTGTGCTATTTTCATCCGAATTTATTTTTTCATTGGTATTTTTGCTCCTTTTCAATTGTTCATTAGTATTTTTGATACCTTTAAAACATTTTTGTGTCAGATGCTCCTAGCGTACACTTCCTTAGCCAATCCATAGCTTAGCCCTTCTTAAAACTCACTACAATGTGTTGGTAAACAATTAATAGCTGCTTCTATCAGTGCATCGTTCTATTTTCTTCAATTTTCTTAATCATTTTTATACTCATCACATTGAGTTAGGACTTTGATGTCCGTTACACCACTCAGTTGTAACTAACATAACAAAACCTTTAGATTTCTTAAAAGATTAAAACAAGTATAAATCTCTTGCATTATATAAAAATTATAAATAATAATGTGATATTTAACTAAAAATGTAAAAAATAATCGGGGCCCTATTTCCCCCTCCCTTTTATCGTTTCGCTTTTCTCATATGGGTATCTAATTAGGTCAAATTCAAACATTTTCAAACCCAATTGAGGGCAATTTTTGCAAAGACGTTTTCTGCATTCAAATAGTCTTTAATATGAAATATCGTATTTAAACGATCAAAACCCCTATTATTAAGAGCTGTTTACCAACAAAAGCTCGATATAGTTGATAGATGACTGAGTCATTTAAACATGATGTCCTAAATACGAATCAGGCCATGAGCCACTTCGGTGATCACTACGCCTCGAAAAATTAGTTTCTAACTATCAGTTGGAGAATACTGCTTGGATTCATTAAAAAAACTGCTTGTTCTCTCTTTGTATATATTTAATGGGAAAAGTATTTCTCCACTAACCCCTAAAACTACGTCGTTTTGGATTAATGAATGGTGTTTCTGTAATCTTAGGTGAATTAATGAAAGGTGTAAAATTACAAAATAACTCTTCATTAATCCAAAACAATATAGTTTTAGGGGTCATTAGAGATAATTTATCTCCAATTACTGGAAAAATTCTTTACCCATATTTAATATTGAAAAAAATAAAGAATCAATAGTTATTTTGATCAATAATTTGCGCCGTTTTGAGCGAAAACAATTAATTGCGCCGTCTATGAACGGTGTAGCAAACGTGCAATGAAGCGCGTGGGATACAAATTTTAGTTGAACAGAATGGCAGATCTCGGCCTCCCAGTGTTAGGCTGGCTGTTTGCACCAAACAACTCACACGGTACTCGTCCAGATCAGCAATGTCTATTTCTAAATTTCAACTTTTAAAACACACCATGTTTCAATTTTTTCTGTTGCCTAAATTATGTTTTTTTAATTTCAATAAATAAATTTCGAGTTTTTTTGAAGAAATATGAGCCTTTTAATTCATTGTTTTGAAGAAAAAAAAAGTAACTTCATAGGGATAGAATAAAAAATCACGAACAATACGTGGTGTAAATTAAAATATGAATACTACTTAATTATCCATCCTTAAATATTTTTAAATGTTTATTTAAATCTTAATATAATAATTAATAGTTATCTAGATACAACTCATGCTGTTTAAAATAAATATCATGAGATTAAAAAATTGAGCTCAATTGAATATAATCTTTCATTACAGTCACGTAACAGTAATATGGAATAGTGTGTAATACAATGAAATGGAATCACAAATAATACTACCTCCGGTCCTAATTATAAGACCTAGTTGACTTGTTTTTTTGAGAAATTAAAGAAGCTAAATAAGTTACTTAATCATTTCATATGTTGTATATCATTAGATTATATATTAGTTTATTAGTCAAACAAGTTAGTTTGAAGAAAAAATTTAAAATTAAAATACTTTAAAGTAATTTAATTAGCTTCCTTAATCTCTCTAAAAAAGTCAACTAGGTCTTATAATTAAGGCCGGAGGGAGTACCATAAAACGGCAAGGAGTAGGCTGATTATCTCATTCCACTGTTAGAGTAATTGTTGAATGGAATAGTTTATAAATGACTTATTATATTTATAATTAATTAAAATTGTGATATTCATCTAACTAAGCATATATAAAGGATTTATGCCGGCTATTATTATTTATTGGGATATACAAACATATACACATTCGCGTGCGATGAAATGGATATGAATGTATTTCAATAATAAGAGTTTCAGTCGGAAACAAATTAATTAAAAAAAAACATTGAGCGCTTAAAAATATTGAGTCTTTAAATAATTAATATATATAATCCATGTTAAATATAATATATATATATATATATATAAAGTCAATGGCCATGTAACATAATGGAAGGTAATGAGTTTGATCTCGCTTGTAATATCAAACTATTAGTGTTTTTCATTCTAATTCAATTGAAAAATATATATCTTTAAAGTCTACAGGAAAAAAACATTTCTTTAAAATAAGTTCATATGTTGCATATAATTAAAAAATAAATTAATTTTTTTTGGTTTGTAATTACTAATTAATGTGATATTATTAATTTTAGCATACATATAGATTGATAATTTTACAAGTGACTTAGGTAATTTGAAATATTTCTGCCTTATATATCAATTATATGATAAATAGAGATAACTATTTTTTTTTAACTATAACAATTCACGCACTCATTATATCTTCAGACAATTAAAAACTTACAACCTCACACTTAAAAAAGATTTAAGGAAGTAGCTTGATGTCATTGGGCGATAGAACCACATGGATAAATTAAAAGGCATTCTTTAACCACCAAACACTTAGATCAGCTGGTAAGGAGCTGTCGCTTAACCACATGTCTTGAGTTCAAGACGTGAGAATGCAGCATACGTGGGTGGTAGAGGCTTCCCCCCGAAAGGGGCCAACCCGGTCTCGATCCGGATTAGTCTGGGGCTGTTAATATGCCTGAAAGATAGTCTGTCCTGGAACACTGAGTGCACTACGCAAAAAAAAGGCATTCTTTACCAAAAGAACACCGGATGCACTACGCAAAAAAAAAAAAAAAAAATCATTCTTTACCAAAAGAATTTAAACACAACAATTATTTATTTTAAAAGTAAAATGTGCATTTGAAAAGTTCTCAAAAATAAAATAAGAAAAAGAAAACGCATATTCCAGTAATGACATGTCCATAGTGGATTTTTAAAAAAAAAAAAAAGATCTAAAAAAAGATGGGACCATGATGTACCCCAACAAGAGGCAACTGGCACCGTCAGATCCGGCAGGGTGTATCATGGCCGCACAAATATTGATGACATATGTTTATTACAGTAATTAATCAATTAATTATGGCACCAATGTTAATTAAATTCAGGGGGCGGTCTAATGGGATCAAACGTAGTCAGCTTTTTAATTAGGGTTCCAGAAAGGCAGGGTTCAGTAATCTGCAATCTTAGGCCCAATATTCTTCTAGGGATTGGTGATGCCAGAATTAATTTCCATCTTCTTTTTTTAAAAAAATAAATTTAATTAATAAAAAAACCCTAAATTCTCCTATAAATCCCCACCACTCTTCCTCTCTTCACCTACACCTAACTAAGCCTCTCTCTTTATTTTCCTCTTTCTCTTTCGCTTTCATTATCGTTCCTCTCTCCTCCTTCCTCCTCCTCCTCTGAAATTAGGGTTTTGACGATTCTGTCATGAACCTTGCAAGCTATGGCTCTCTCTGTATTCTTCCACAGCTTTCTTGAACTGCATCGATCGAAGAAAGAGCAAGCTTTGTTCTCTCTTACATGCATGCCAAATCGTCTTCTTGCGGTTCAATAAAGCTGTGGGAAGATACAGATAGGGTCAACCACCATGAACCTTTATTTCCATTTTTGGTATATTTTCTTCAATCTATGTTTATAATTCTCGCTTCTCAGTTTAGATCGTTCTAAGATTTAAAATTATAAAGCATTGGCTTTTCTGATGTGTGTGTGTAGTGAGAATTACATGATGCACGTTAACTATTTCTCAGATTCATGGCAATGAATCGATGATTTATACATCACCAGTTTCTATATATACTGCCCTCTTCTTCTTCTTCAAGAATCTCCATTTAACTGAACAAGAAGTGATATAGAAATATACATACAAAGGGGGAAATTTTGAATAGTGTTAGGTTTGTGTCTAATTCATCTCAGATTCTTTTTCTTCTTTTATCTGGAAAGTGTTGGAGGGATGCGTATTTTGTTTTCAATGCACATGACAAACATATATACATATGTATGATGGGATTTTTATTTATTTGTCTATCTATCTATATCTTCTCTTTTTTAAAAAATTGTGGTCTGTGTTGAATCTCAACTTTTATCATTATACTTCTGTGTGTGCTAGCCTAGCTGTGAATAATTAATTTTCTTCTGGGATTTTAAAAAAAAAAAATCTTTAATTTGCCCTTACATGTACACTAACCTTTTCTTTTTTGTTTTAAAGCGTCCTCCCCCATGTGTGTAGCCTCCATTGCAGGCAAAAGTTGAAATTAATAGTGGATCAAATGTCATCATTTGAGTCTTGTAAATACCAACATGTCTCACTTAATTCTTTATATATTTTTATCTGATCTGTTCTTCTTTATTTCTTTCTGCTGTTTAATTTCATATCACTCAGACAAACTCACAGGTGGTTCAGTAATTAAATATTCATTCAAAACCTGCGCAGATTCAGAACACACAACACAAACATTATTGTATCTACTTCATATTAATTAATCAATCATTCATCTCTTACATTCTCATCACTCACATACATTCACTGTTTCTATATATTTACAGTAACAAAAATGTATCTTGTTTGTTCAGATTTATCCCAGCGAGAGCTCTCTCTCTATATATATATGAAGAATTGAAGATATGGGTTTAAAATATATCTGCAAGACTGCAAGTCACAACAACACTTTCTTTCATTTTTTTATTTTTTTTTGTGAAGTGATATTTCTTCTTCTTTTTAATTTCAGTTGTTATTTTAGACGATGGACCACAGAGGTGTGACCATACTGTGTGTGCCTTTATCTCTCTCTCTCTTGTTTTGAAGCTTGTTCGTCCACTAACAGCTTATGAAAGTCCTTTAAGCCAATAAATTGGTTAGTGATGGCTAGAGTGTTAGGTGAAAGCTTTTATGGAAAAGAATAACCAGAAGGATGCTCCTAACAATTTACTCACAAAACTGTACTCTACATATATGCTGTTTTTATTTCCATCTCCATTAAAGAAACCTCTATATATAATGCATAGATCAGAAGCATCTCGGCTTCTAGATGAAAACTAGGGTTTTCTATTTTTTACCTTCTGAGTTGTATAGTTTGTCAGATTCAAGAATTTAGATGATATGGTGATCCACCTGCAAGCACTATTTCTCTTAATTATCAATTATTTTTACTATTTATTTTGAGTTCAACTAATTATTAAGATTCAAATTTGAATACCTAGCCCTCAAGATGATGACTAGTATTAACTAAAGTTACTAAGGAAAAAAATTGATATAATAAAGGAAGTAATTGATTATTAGTTACCTCTATTTTGTCCATATATATGAAATTAATAGTGAAAATAAATCAAGATTGGTTTTATGAATCATTTTGAATAAGACAGCATGCTCTTTTTTTCTTGTGATGGTATTAATTAGGAACAGTAAACAATCGTTTTCTTGTTGGATAAAAAAGGAAGAGAACCAATTAAATAAAACACTCCTTTTCTTTTTCAAAAAAGAGATAATGCAAGCAAAAAAGTCATATGACCAATGTCACTTTAATTGCAAGGATCAATATCCTAATGTAACCCACTAATCTAACAAACAGCCTGATTTGTTCCTGATTTAATGGCTTTCTTATTTTTCTGTTTCTGACAAATATTTTTTAACCTACTGAGATTATGATGTTCCTGCTTGCTTTTCTTATCTTCTTGTTTTTTTTTCACCCTTAGCATGGTCTCTCGATCTATTAGTTGTTTATATAAAACAAATTAATGTTTTATTACTTTAAATAGAGCTTCCAAGTACTCTCATCATGGTTTTCTCTGCAATTATTTTTCTTACTTAATTAAATAGTTAAATATTTAAGGGATTGAACTGATAAAGCGGGTTAAGTATAGTGCATATTTATTTGTAGTCAAAAGATGTTTTGTCTGATTCTTGGTCAATATAGAGTATATATATAAATATATATGTACACACACAAATAGCTTTCTATTTTCCTCGGAGAAAGATTAAAACTGGAAAAGGTAGATTTTCTTGTGCTTCGTGATGTGGGGAGGGTGGGAGATCGGTGAAAAGATCGAGTGAAACAGAAGATAAATTAAATTTCTATGTTAATGAAGAGACAATCGTCTCGATGTTTACATTTTGTGAAATATAAAAACATTAATTAGGACGTAAAGCTTCATTGATTTTATCTATAAGAGAAAGTTCAACATCGATTGGCTAATAATTCTGATCAAACAGCTCTCTAAACTATGCTATATGACAGTGATGAACCCATTCATCTCTGGTCAATACAGTAATTTCCACGACATGTAGTAGAGATCCAACCATACATTTCCCCCCCCCCCCCCTCTCTCTATATGGAGTATTATGTGTGTTTGTTTTCCTAACATTAATTTAATCAAATACTACTCTGATCCTATTTATGAGTCTAATTTGACCCAAAAAATTGGTCCTATTTATAAGTCCATTTTGACCAAATAAATGAGATTGTGACAATTTTGCCCATATTAATGAGGATGGGAGAGATTGGCTAGCCATGTTGGAAAGAGAAAAACATGAGAGAGATTTGACAATAAATTTTAAAAGGTAATCATTCATAAATGAGGGTAAAGTTGGAAATTTACTCTATAATCATTGAGCTACAAACCTCTCCTTGGTATGTGAGATTTGGTCAAAATGGACTTATAAATAGGACTAGATTGATATATAACAAAGACATGATAGAATTTTATATTATGATGGTTTCAATAATATCAATTGATTCATTTTTTAAAAAAGAAAACTTGCAGTCCCTCCAATCTAGAAAATAAGTCGTCTTCTAGGATAATTCGTTTGTTTATAAGTTTACTTGGTGGAGAGTAATTAATGTTTACTTTCCAATTTTACCCCTATAAGTAATGTTTAAATGTGGCTCTTCATATTTTTCAATCTTCTTGAAAACCTTATTTAATAAGTAGTAAAAGTATATTTTCCCCCTATTCAAGACAAATTTAACAAGTTAACCACTCTTCCTCATGTTCTTCATCCCCGTGAAGTAGTTGGGAGTGACATCTATTTTTAATCAAAGGGAGTATTGTTTAGACTAATGTACTCCCTCTGGTTCATAATATAAGTTATTTTAACTAATTATTAATCAAAACTAATAAATAATAATTAACTCATTAATTTGTCCTAAATTGAAAGAAATTTCTAACTTTTCCCATATTAAATGAGGTATTAAAGGAGAGAAAAAAATATATAATGAGCTATATTTAAACATGAATTAAAAGAGCAAAATTGATAAATAAGCATTAATTACTCTACAAATAACTTATATTGTGGACCAAACCATTTTTCTAGAAATGACTTATATAGTGTACCGGCAAGAGGGAATACAGTATTTGTGTGTGTTTTACTCTAATATATCATTCATGACTTGATGTGTGTGTGCTTTGTTCCAAACGTACAGGAAAAGAAAGAAGGGGAATCAAAAACATGCATATACGGATAACAGGGAACAATATAATAGAGTATATCCATTGGATATTTGGATTGGTTCCTTTTTTTATGAACTTAAATGTATATATACTTTTAACTGTTGGCTACATATACACACAAAATTAATTTGGGATGATGTGTCAAGGATGGATGGATGATTTTGGTTTTGTTGTTTGGTTGAGGCACTTTCACATCGATCAGAAAGGGAAAAAGAGTCACTATTATCATCTGGCCTCCTCTTTGTTCATCAGTTTTCTTACGTCAATACCATGCCCTACACTTCCTCTCCTTCTCTTTCCTTCAATTACCCACTTTGTAATATATATATACGAGTCATGTTTTAATTTGTGGATTTATAATTTCTCTGGTAAGTGTGTGCGTGAGAGAGAGAGAGAGTATGACCTGAATGTGAAGGTCACCGGTTATTTAGTGCAGATTAAGACTGAGTTGTGAAGTTTAAATGTTTAAAAGGCTATATATGCATGGTGTGTGTGTGTGTGTGGCTTTATATAAATAAGGGATTCATGTATATATATAGAGTTATGTGATTTTTATTTATTACAGTGGCAAGAATGTAGATATGGGAATTAGCGTTTTTGATGCTGATCGATCACTACTTGAAGAAAAAGGAAAGGAGACTCAAGTGGGGTCGTGCACTCATGCTCTCAATAGTAGAATTCACACGCACTGATATATATGTTTTTTTTGGGATCATAATTAAGTTTTTATTTAACCTTATATGCCACCTATAGCTATATAGCCCTGGACTCTCCAAGATTCGTCAATGAAATTGAGAAATGATGTTTTTTCATGGCATACAAAAAATGTGATCAAATATATATATATTATACAAGAAAAAAGAGGTATTATATATAAGTAGTTCTCCTTACTAAAAAACCTAAATTTGTTTATTACATAATTTTTTGACTTAATCAAATTCGTGTATTGTCATGTCCAAATAGAAATAGCTCTCTTAAATGTGATTTTTGCGTTCACAATGGACTTGAAACTTATCAAACATAAACCTTTTAAATTTGATTTATGAAACTAACAATGTAACTGATTCTAGCTGCAAAGCTTATATAATTACCTTACCTAAAATGACATATATGTTCCTTATTTATATTAAAAAATCATCATTCAATATATCTCTTCCTTGAATTGTTTCCTTGTTGATTTCTACTCTATTATACCTAAATATAAAATGAACCTACGACCTTAAAAATGTACATTACTAGGTTTAGTATCGTAAAGAAGTACAGAGAGTGACAACTTTTACTACATTTCATGGGCACCGGATAGATCTGATATATACACGAGTTAATCACTAGTAGTAGTAAACTGCATTTCTTCTTTCCCAAAAGCAAAAGCTGGGATTCAAAACTCTATGGTCTCAAAAAAGCAAGCCAAAGAATAATTCCGTACTACGAAACTTTGCTCAGAATTCAGATCTTTTTTAAGCCTTAATTTTTTCCCCTTCCCTTCTCACTTCTCCTAGCTATACCTGCTGCCAAATAAAAAAAGACAACAACAACATTATTCATACAATGTTGTGTCACAGTTCATGTGAACTGAGATTCAAGTGATTGATGATTCTCTCAGTTGTTGAGGTTTCGTGTGTCTGTGTTCAAACTTCCTACTATTTCTGCCCCCAAAAAAAAGAAAAGAAAAATAAAATAAAAAACCTGTAAAAGTTAGGCTAATAATAGAGTATATTGCAAGCTTCACTGTTACTGCATATAAACACAGAGAGAGAGAGAGAGGGTACTATAATAATCATATCTTTTAGGAAGCTCAGAAACGTGGCCATGCCTCTCTGTCGAGTGTGTCTGATTTTTAAACTGATTTTTTGTGGACCTGCCCTCTCAGCACACAAGTTGTTGTATTCCCTTTGGCAAAACCCTACAAATTGTAAAAACTTTGCGCTTTATTATTTGGTAAAGGTGCCATTTTGAGTTAATCTTGTTTTCTCTATATATCTGTTCATTCATATGTATAGCTATAACCTCTTCCATGTTTCAGACCTTCTTCTGACTTCCATGCGGCAACATTATTAGTCCTCAATTAATCCTATATACTCGTATATGTTACATATGTGAAAATCCATGTATGTATACGTTACAATATGAGAAGCAAATTAATCTGCTGATATCAATATGTCAATTACATGCAGAAGTAATTAACTGGCATATTAAACAAATGACATGATAATTTAATCAAAGATTAATTGCAATTAAGCGATGTAGCCTAATTATTCATGGGGATGAATCATTAATCTGGAGATGGCTTAGGCAGTAAAATTGAAAGATCTAAGTTATGAACAATTGAAGGCATGTGAGGGAAAATAATGCTAGGAGTTATCAAGGGGAAAAATTCTGAAGGGAATTGCAAACTTTATTGCCCAAAGTAATTACGGACAAGATCCTTAAGAGGGGGCAACTAATCTTCAATAGATTTCACTCTTTTTCATCTGTGTGTAACATATCTTCAATTATATATAAATGTATTCCAATTTGCATATAGTTGAATATAAGTTGCACATAGCTAAAGATATATATGTTGCATCTGGGTCCTTAAACCAGGGATTTATGTCCTTAAACCAGGTACCTTTGGATAACCAATTTTGCACAAGGGAATTTTTTTAACAATTTTCCCTGTATAATTCTCAATAACAGTTAGTGTGTGGGTAAAAATTAAAAAATGACAGAGATTGAAAACCTACTAATAGTGACAAGAAGGTATCATAAATTACAGTGATTTCAGCACCAAGTTGGCTGTCTAGAAAGAGAGAGGGAGAGAGGTTAAAATGTGAATTGTGAGAGGGAGAATTGAAAAAATGATGTCAGGTGGGGGAGATAAGAGAGTGGTCTTTTAAAAAAAATGATGTCACATGGTGACAAAGGCTAACCTTTTTCACAGAAATGTAGGAAGAGAGAGATATGGATTCGCTCTTCAAACTCTGAAACTTTCATCATTTATAAATGCCTTTGGGGGAATCTTCTTCCTTCTTTCTCTCTCTCTGCACCATTATTATCATTTCAAAACACCAAATCTCTCTAACTTTAATTTTCTTTCTCACCGCTTCAAATCTATCAGTTTCTCTCCTTCATCACTTCTCACCCTAATTACTATACCCTGCATGGCTCCAATATAATTAACGTGTTTCAATTTTCATCCTCACTTGTATTAATCTAAAGATAAATCTATTAAATCAGTGTAAATCAACAGTGAGTCATACCTTGGGTTTTTTATGTGAATTTTTCCGGTGCACTGGATCTTTTGTTTCTCTGTTGTTTCCTCAAAGAGAGAAAGAGACAAAGAGAAAGAGAGAGAGAGAAAACGATAGGATTTTAGATCGATCTAGCCAAAGTTAATAAGACGAAAATTCACAGAGAGATGGGATAAGAGAATTAATTACCGCATATGAGATATGATTAATCAGAGTAGACGAAAGGATAAGGATAACAAAAAGAGCAACTTGGGGATCCACCGTATGCCGTCGTCTTCATGGCAGCAGTTGGTCGGAAATTCTGCTACTCTCTCTCGATCTTCCGGTGATCTTCACGGTACCGGAAGATCTGAAACATGGAAAATTAAGCAAGCCTGAATTGCCATGTTATCCCACAGCTTTCTTGAGCTTCTAACGCTTCAAATTAAGGAATTAAGAGGCTAAAGAAGTTCAAGAAAGCTGTGGAAGAGCATGACCAGGACTTGAACAAAGAATTCACCCTCAGATCTCATCATATTATACTGAGAAAGAAGAAGGGAAGCTAAGAGAGGAAATGTGTGGAGAAACAAGAAGGGAGGGAGAGAAATTATAAGGGCATGGCCATTTGCCCCTACAAAGCTAGCTAGCTCTCCATCTCGCTCTCATGGACCACTCTAGCATTTATACATCCATCTACCTGCTTTATAGAGAGAAAACGCTGTCAAAGAAAGAGAGTATAATACTATGCTTAACTCTCTCTCCCCCTATTTAACCACCCGGAAAGTTATATTATTATGTTTAGGCCTATTGGAACTCAGAGTCACAAAACCAACAGAGCTTGGGTCTAGTAAAAGAGTCTAATTTTTCATAATTTAGGTTTGAATTCTCGTTGCATAACTAAAATTTGAATTCTCGTTGAACATTAGTGCCCAATAGTACTCGAATAGACCTCCAAAAGATGAAAGATATCTGTGCTTATAATTTTAAAAAAAAAAAAAAAACAACCACTACTAGAATAGCAAAGCTTTCTTGTTATTATATACCTAAAGTTTAAATTGAAGTAATCCATATCAAGTAGGATAGAACGACCAGAGAGAGGCATAATTCTCACAATTTTATATTATTGAAAGCTTAAATCGAAACTTAAATCCAATGGGGCTGGATCTAACAGAAGAGGCTAGTTCCTTACAATGTAATGGAACTAAGGTTCATCAAATCCTTATTAGGAGAAGCCAAATACTCATATTTAATTTAATGCCTAGCAGAACCTCGAGCTCGCAGGCCTCCACATGAATGATACATATATATGTTTATAAAAAAACATCAGAACTCAGAAGTCAGAACCACAAAAATAGTAAAGCTCTCTGGGCTATTTATGCCTAAAGTTTAAATAGAACTAATCCATATTAATTAAGCCGACCAGAATCACAAGAGTGACAAAATTCTCTCAATTATTACCCAAAGCATGAATTCAAACTACGAGTTTAGCTAGCAGAGCTTCTTATTACTGCGAGTTTGTATGAAAAGTGTAATTTATTTTACTACTCAGAAAGTTTTGAATATTTACCAACAAAAATTGGCTTACTTTCCCGGTGAGTGCGCAGTGGGTCACATACTCATCACGCACACAAACACTCACAAACATGTCATATGCGTAAACAACAATAATCTTCCAATAAAAAGACAAATCAAAGCAACCAATGAAATTCAGCCGCTCTGTAATATTCGAGTCATCTCTCCAAAATAAAAGGATCTCATTCATGAATTTGAATTTTAAAAATTGAAAATTCCTTCTTCTCTCAAAGCTGGCTGGCCTGTGCTGGGTCAGCAGGCAGCTAGCTAGAGGAAAAAGATAAACATAAAAAGCTAAATTTTAATGTGAGCAAAAAAAAAAAGAACCATTCTCATCACATGCAACCATGTGAGCAGCCCCTCTTTCCTTTTTATTTTATCAACCAAAAAAAAATGAAAGGTATGGGTTGTTTTATGGTCCCCAATCCTTGTGTACACACATATTATTAATTAATTATGCATGCATAAAATTAAATTATATATAATTCAAAATTATCATCAATCATTTTGCTGTAATTTTCAAGGGCAGTTAAATAGAAGAAGGGATCAAAGAAGTAGCAGAAGAGAGGTATATATGAAGAAGGTAGGCATATATGTATATATAAAGTGGACTTTCTGATTTTCCATTTCTATCAGTGTATATGAATGCTTGAGGGCCTTTTTCCAGCTATAAGTGCTTCACATCAGTAACTAGCTACTTACAGAAATCAAGATTGTACTGCCCAATGAAGTGGTTGAGGTATTAATGCCAAATGTTTGCTCCAAATTAAAATTAAATATGTGTCTACCTTTATCTGCTACTTACAGAAATTTCCTCCTTTGGCTACCTACCTGTGTAAAAAAAGTATATATTACAATTAACCTTTGACACTGTTTAATTTTATGTATAGTGATTACTGAAAAATATCAAAAATATTATTTTTGGTAACGAAGATTATTAGCTGACTATTCAATTATATTGGTGAAACATTAACTAACATATATATAAGTTATTATCTCTGGATCATGTAATGCTTAATTATTTTTCCCATGATTATAGCTAATTCAAAATTTAAAATTTGGGAGTCAAGAAATAAAGAGAGGAGTGAAAAAGTATTCAACAATTAAAATTGGATTAATTAGAACACAATTAATGAGAAAAATTAATTTTTGATCACTTTTATAATATATGTGAGGTAGGTAATTGAGACAATTATATTTGAGATCAAAGCTATATGATACTGCGAACCTCAAATATAACCCAATCCCTTTGGTAATTGAGACTTATATATATGTGAGGTAGGTTTTTTTTTTTTATCATGGAAATTTGTATAATTTGTATTATTGAAACCAAAGAGATTGGGTTAATAAAAATGTGTATTGTGGATATAGGATCAGTTGAGTATTTTAAGTGATGGTTTTTTAACTAGTTATTAGTAAATATGAAGCAACCATAATTAATGAACAGGGTAGTATTTTCCCAAAGAAGCAATAAGAATATGGAGAGCTGATTAATTAATTTGTAAGTTATATAAAAAGATTTGGTAAAAAACAAAAAACTTACTGTAGGAATGTGATATTTGGATGAGTAGGGATTTCCACATCCAAAACAGAGTTCCTACCATGCTACAATTATGAAGTTACAGAGCTTATATGTATTTAGAAGGGCTAGCTTGAAGATTTGTTGAGACCACAGATTCCATGAAAAACCCTAATGGCATCTTCAAAATTCATAACAAAAATCATCCAGCCTTTCAATGATATATATACCCATTTAGTCCTAAATATAGGAACTATAACTAATTTAAGCGCGCAGATACGCGCACACACATATATATTAGGAAATTAGAATTAGTTACCCCTCTGGTTCTATTTATTAGTCACTTAGCTCTCAATGTGTTTTACCTTAACGAATAAAAAACTATAAACAATCTTATAAACTTTGTCTTAAATTTTAATAATTTTTCAACTTTACCCATAATATTTACAATTTTCAAAAAATAACACTCCACATTGTAATAAAAGAATGAAAAGAATTGTCCATTTATGTCAAAAAGTTAATGATGTGGCTTGTAATATTGGGATCAGAGGAGTAAGTTAGTTATTTGTAAAATATGTATGTTGTTTTCCCTAAAGCACTTCTTTAGTCATTTGTATTGAAAACTACTGTCTTGATAGAAAACCGATATTATGTTATGTGTAATAATTAACTGATACAATTTGTAAAAATAATTATAAATATAAGAGATAAAATAGATTTAAAAAAATTAACATTTAGGACCAAACTAAAGAAAACCCCTAACTAGCTAGCTCAGACATTTTGGAGTAGAGGGGTATAAACTTAGGAGAGGTTACCAGTACTTACCTTCATATGTTTTCAAGGAATTAAGTTAGCATGTATTATTTTTTTGATATAAAAAATTTTAGGAAAGGGGTTGGGCTCACCCACAATCCAAGGGCAGGGCGCTTGGAGCCCAGTCCACAGAGCATACTGGATAGAGAGTACACATGTCTCCACCTCTACTAGCGTTTCCACTGCTTCCTAGACCCCTAGGATGCCTCCCCCAACGCCTTGACCAACGCAAAGTTAGCATGTGTTATGTTTGAGCTTCCCAGTGATCGATTATTAGAAAATATATATAATTGCTTGTGGTCCATGGAGTTTACACATCTTATAATTATAATTTTTTGCCAACATTTTTTTTTTTTCAATCCATTTTTCTCTAAAATCTATCATATGCAGTTAATTTTGTGAAGTCAATTAAACGACCCATCAGACTTTGGACAAAGATGAATAAAAATGAATGGGTGAGAGATCTGATGATGGGATACAGCAGCAGATATATATATTCACACACCTTTGTAGGCAACAAAAGATTAGTTGGATGGATAACAAAAGATATCATCCCACTCAATAATAATAATAATAATATATAATAAATATATAAATATAGCATGTGCAAAGTTTGGAAGTATATGTATGTCACTCTTGTGGGCCTATCAACACCTGCTGCTGCTGGTGGGTTGTGGATTTTGGGTCCCCCTACACCCATCATCTTCATCATCGTTTCTAATTCTTGTTTAGAATAGTGATTAAGGCTTTTAAAAATAGTCTTTCAATCAAAATTTACAGTAAACGAGATAAATATATAAGAAGAGTTTTGTCTAGATTTACATGAATAAACACTTTTGAGACCCCAAACATACTTACTTACGTCTATTAGTATACTATAAACTTTTTTTTCCCTACAAAGTGATTCCATATATATATATATGGGTGTTAAAACAAAGCGATGAAAAAAACAGATAAAAAGGAATAGTGATTGAAGGAAAGTGAGGTCCACGGATGTGTCACCAGTTACAGTTTGATATTCAGTTTGTTTTCATTTGTGGTGTACGGAGCAAGTGGGTTGGCTTCAGTTTCGCACGAGACCTTTCCTCTGCCTACCACCCTACCTTTTATTTCTAAAAGTTTTCTTGTCATCATAATAGGTTTTATAATTGTACATAAAAATTAGGAAGAATGACATATAAATACTATATGAAATTAAAAAAACCCAAAAATGTCTATTGAAAAGGAAAAATGATAGAGGTAAGTAGGTAGGAATATGGATTTTGAATATTTAAGCAAAAGACTAAACTACCCTTCCTTTTTACTCTTCTATATTCACCGTCCACCTTCTTCCTTACTGTCGGCATCTTGCTTTCTACCAGAGAGAGTTGCAACATAGGGGTGTGGTGGACACAATTCCAACTTAGAGAACTCGACTCGAAACAATGAAAAGGAGGAAGGGGATGAAGAGATGAACAAAGGAGGTGAACATGGATCATTATGCCCTTTTCCAGTTTCTAGCGAAGTTCTGCAGTTTTTGGCGAGTTTATGAGTTTTCCGGCAAGCTTATGAATTTTCCAGCATTTGTGGCCTTTGACAAAATTTATAATGGAATTGACAAGATCAATAATGAGTCTGACAAGATTCGTAATGATTTTCACAAGAGCAATAATCCTAACTTACATGTTTTCATCAGCAAACACTTTTGTCAAAACAATTACTAAACTTGTCAATCTCATTACGAATTTTGTCAAATGCCACAAATGCTGGAAAATTCATAAGCTTGCTAGAAAACTCATGATGAACTCGTTGAAGGCTGAGGAAGAAGAAGGTGAATAGTAGATCTAGCTTCACAAAATTCGTAATAAGATTGATAAGTCTAGTAATGGTTTTGATAAAAGCGTTTGCTAGAAAACATGCAAGTTAGGATTATTACTCTTGTGAAAACCAATATGAATTTTGTCAGACTCATTATTGATCTTGTCAATGTCATTACGAATTTTGTCAAAGGTCACAAACGTTAAAAAATTCATAAGCTTGTCAGAAAACTCATGAACTCGTCAGAAGCTGAGGAAGAAGAAGGTGAACAGTAGAACAAGCTTCACAAAATTCGTAATGAGATTGTCAAGTTAATAATGGTTTTAACAAGAATTGTAATGGTTTTGACAAAAGTTTCTTGATGAAAATATGCAAGTCAAGATTATTGCTCTTGTAAAAACCATTACGAATTTTGTCAGACTTATTATTGATATTGTCAATCCCATTATGAATTCTGTAAAAAGCCACAAAAAGTGGAAAATTCATAAGGTTGCCGAAAAACTCATGAACTCGCTGGAAATTGCAAATCTTCGCCAAAAACTGAAAAAGCTCGGAGGAAATTGGTTTTTTCTACCATTTTCACTTTGCTCTACGTCCACCTTCGCTCCACCATCATCGTTTTACCCAAAAAAAAAAACCATCATATTGCTAAAACTAGTGCCCATTATCATAACTCACAACTAATTACAAATTAAACTTACAATATTTTTCCAGAATTAGCGTTAAAATTTAAAAATGATGAAGAGCTGAAACTGGAAAGTGCTTAAATGGCCTATGACGTACGTATGGGCCTAATTGCATTGTTTTAATTAGATGACTTAATGAAGAAGCGGATAAATCCTTTATTGCATAGAGTTGGGTTGAAGAATAAATTAAACTTATTTTAAGCTTTAGATTAAGATATGATGTTGAGTCCATTTACAGTGCTCCTTTGAGTCTGAAAGAATTAAACTCATCTAATTAAATATCTCTGCACTTCTGGTTAGAGATAATTAACTATCAATATTACACATATATAAAATCGATAAATTATAGTCCTCCAATCCTAAATATAAGACATAATTTGTAGTGTAAATTGCACTATAAACTATATCATATATTTAGGACCGGAAGTAGTATAATCCATGGTAAATCATATTATATCCACAAACTGTTAACAATGCGATAAATTAAGTATTATGGAAGCAATATACTACTATATTGTAAAAATATAATAAATTTTGTCAAGAGAAAGTGGTGGCCCTGCAATTATTTACTCTTCTACCTCCATTTTTATTCACTTTGTTCTAAGAGAAAAAGTACACAGACCAACCAAGAAGAAGGCAAAGTGTATATGTACCACTTTCGATCCTTAATATAAAACTCAATTGATTCTTTTAGAAAAATTAAGAAAACTGAATAAACTATTAAATCATATGTTCTGTATCATTATATTATACATCAATTTATAAGTCAAGAAAATTAATTTGAAAAAAAAAAAAGCGATATATATAAAATTTTTAAAGTAATTTAATTAGCTTCTTTAATCTCTTTAAAAAGTCAATCAGATCTTATACTAAAGATAGGAGGTAGTACTATGTAAGAATTATTTATTTATTTTACAGTTTTATCATCCATTTAATACTCATGCCGTATTTTAAATTCTAATTACTTTCATTTAACGCTCTTCATCTAATAACAATGTTGTTATTAGAAATAATTAAGTCATTATTATATCTTAAATGGGAAGAGAGCGCATATTTACAGACAAAGTAAAAATTTAAATTTGAACAAGAAAATAGGGACGGAAGAAGTATGTCCTACAACGTCAAGATAGACAAGAAAAAAAGAACAAAGTTCTTATTTACAAAATTAAATAGTGACATGACAGACAGTGGCGCCAAAGTCCTATTCAGAATCAATATGTTCGAGTACTTTGACAACGGCTCTAGGATAAAATAAAGAAAAAGAGAAAGATATATAGAGAGAATTTAAGTGCTTTGGATCGTCATATTAAGAATATTCTTATGTACTTAGGACCATATGTATATAAACTATTATATATTAATATCACCCTAACAAAAAATATTAAGTTAAATATACAAAACACACACGCATATAAAATATAAGCAGACCAAAATTCTCTTTTAAGCAAAAAAACTTTGGTGGGGACGACTTGTTGGAGTGAAGTGAGAGCAAAAACCAAAAGTTTGGGAGCGTTTTTAGGCTTTTTGCACTATGGTTTGCTCTGAGAATTTCAGACTGGGGTCTCTCTCTATATATATGGGTTTGAATTGAAATAATAGGTTGCATGCAGTTTCAAATAAGACCTAATTAACTTTTTTTTTTAGATTAAGAAATTCAATTAAATTACCTAATCGTATAATATGTTGTATATGATTAAATAATATATTAGGTTACATATAAGTCAGACAAGTTAGTCTGGAGAAAAAACGATAAATATAAATACTTCAAAGTAATTTAATTAGCCTCCTTAATCTTCCCAAAAATATTAACTGGGTCATATTTAGGACCAAGGTAGTATATAATACAGCCCCACTCTCACTCCCACTCCCAGTCTTAGCACAACAGTTCTCCATTCTGAACTCTGTTTTTTCCATAATTTCTGCCTCCTCATTTGCAAAGTTTCAAGTTTACACACACACAAATATAATACATATAAAATTACAGAAGACACAACAATTTAATAATACGGTATAATTAATTGAGTTATATATATATAAAACACAAAAAGTTTCAAGGGTTTGAGAAATTACATTCTGGTGATTGTGTGTGTGGCATGCACATGCAAGTCATCAGAGGGCAGGCCTTATAGCTTGTGGCTTTGTAAGGTCTATTTCTGCTGCTAGCAGCATTATTTATGATATGGTACTGACGATATATATATGTATGGCCTCTCTCTCTGATCTATATCTATATATATAGGACATGCAGCTAACAATTTTGAGGCTCAAATTACAGCAGATCTATAGAGGTTAATATACAGTAGTCACACTCTGATATCTATATCTCTGCCTTATGAATTATATATGTAAAGAAGCAGCTTTGTACTTACATATAAAAGCTAAATTCTTACTTATTTCTTCTGTATATATCGTCACTAAGTATAGTACAACATACATACGTGTATATATGGATCTATCTACCAATTCAGTCTAGCTATAGCTATAGCATGTGAAAAAGGACCATATACATAATCTATTATGCACATATAATTGTTTCAGTCTTATTACTGTTGATCTGTGTGAATGTATATAAATGCTACTCAGAGAGTGTGACTACATACTGCACAACTCAGATTTTATTGTAGCGTTAGTAACTATATAACATAACCTACTGTAGAATCTAGCTAGATCCTATTCTAAATATTAAAAACCCTAAAAACTCTTGAAAATGGCTATGTGTGGCTCTTGTTTTTTAGTTCATTTGTTTGGTTGCTTAATTAGCGCATGAAGATTAGATTGGCTAGTGGAGAAAAAAACACCTTGAAGATTCTGAAAAGCAAACGCATTATTTCAAGATAATTTTCTAACTAGCGTCGGTCATTGATTAAGAACTTTACCATGAGTTCTAATATACTTCCGGCCCATATATGTTCGAGTCTTTTAACTTAAAATCTTTCAATATTATTGAACATTGAGACTACTGATATATTCAATATTTCTTATTATGGGACACTATGAAAACGCAGAGGATGTATATTGCATGGAGGATATTTGTTTGAAAGGAGTGATAGTGTAATAATTAGGATCACAGTCAAGTGAAGGTGTAGAAGCCATTGTAACAAAAGTGTTCTGAAGTGTGTGCGTGAGGGGAAATTTAGTACTGAAGTTTATAAGTGTAATATATATATATATATATATATATATATATATATATATATATATATATATATATATATATAATATATATATAATAAGTGTATTGGAGTGATTATAAATATACTCCCCCGACCCTAAATATAAATATAAGATCTAATTGATTTTTTTTATACTATTATCTGATAACCGGTTTGGGATTCGTGACTGCCCCTCTTGTGTCTTCTTTAGGATTTGAACTCGGGACTCAGAGGGTTTTGGCAGGGCCTTGCACCTCTAAACCAACTCTATGTTGGTCCAATTGACTTTTTTTAGAGTTTAAGAAAACTAAATACCACTCTGGTCCTATCTATAAGTCTCATTTGACCAAAAAATTCGATCCTATTTATTATAAGTCATCTTTCAGGTAATAAATGAGATTGTGACAATTTGTTTATATTAATTGTACCAAGAAAAATATAGAAAGAGAAGAAATAGTTGAAAGATACTCATTCATAAATGAGGGCAAAGTTGAAAATTTACCTCATAATCATTTAGTTAACTAGTTCTTCTTGGTATGTGTGATTTAGTTAAAATGGATTTATAAATAGGACTGGTAAATTATATTAAAATACTTATAGTTATCGTTTTCCTCTAAATAAATTGATTTAATTGACTTATAAATTTATATATAATCTAATGACACATAACAAATATTATAATTAAGTAACTTATTTAACTTATTAAATCTTTCCAAACAAATTAACTGGCTAATATAGGAAGAAGGCCCCTCAAGCGTCATTAGTATATCTTCTCTCAGTCATATACAATACGTACATACTCTGAATCAGAGAGAGAGAGAGAGAGAGAGGTGAAAATGTCAATATAGAAGTGGAAAAAAAGAAAGAAGGAAGGAAAAGACAAAGAGAAGAGAGAGAGGGAGCACTGTTGGTAGTGCATGAGGGCATGCATGGAGTCAGAGAGAGAGAGAGTGGAGTCAAGCAAGCGTGTGGCAGCGGCAGAGACAGTGAAGTGAAAGAAAGGAAGAAGGACTGCAGACGTTGCAGACAGTAACTGCATCTTTCTTGATATACACCCACCCACCCTTTCCCTCCCTCATCGCATCTCTTCTCTTTTTATTTTGCCCTATCTGTTTTTTTTCATAACTATTTGGTCATCCGCAAGTAAGTATCCAATCATCCAATTAATCTGGATTAAGGTTATGTGACGAGGACACCTTTTCTTAAGGGTCTTTTTTAATAAGATGTGAATCAAATCTTACTCGGCCTAATTCTTGATCTAATTGGTCCACTATTAGATCAAGTATCATTTGATATTTACCTATGTGACATTAATCAAACTACTCCTCTCATCTTTAATATAAGATATATTTATGAAATTAATTTTGATCTTAAATATAAGACATAGTTTTTATATTTGCCAATCATTTTCTAAGTTATCATTATTGATTGATGCTTCATTAATAATTACTAAAGAAAAGAGAGAATAAGAGAATTAAGAAAGATGAGTAGTGTGTTTTAAAAAATATATGTATTATAAGTAACTAACTCAACTAACTTTATCAATTTGATCAAATTAAGTAAATATGTCTTATATTATTAATTGGAGGATTACTACATATGATCCTTAACGTACGAGTTAGATGTAATCCTAAATGTAAAATTCCAATTCATTATGTTTCCTAAACTTTTCTTTTTTTCAGATTGTCCCTATTCATTGTACAGACATATACTAAGGAGACTTTCTATCAAAGAGAATTTCTAATGTGAATGATTAAAGAAGATATTAATCAACCCATTTTTTACAAATGAATAACATGACTAAATTTTTAATTTCTACAAATTAGTTATATATCTAACTTCTGCATTAAGGGGATTAGTTTTTTATTTCATATTTTAACTTTACAAATCATGGTAAGTTGACACTTGACATCTAACTAATTTGTATACTATTATATCCTGTATGAGTAACTTGTTATTGAATTGAAATAAAAAATAAAAAATCACATCAATGTTTAACGCGCGACTTATTTAGTAAGAGGTTGTACTACTTTAATTAGTTATTTTAGATTTAAGTTTTGAATATACAACTGGGTTAAAAAGCTTATTGGGTGTGATTATTGGATATTTGATGATTTGATTAAAAAAATACTATAGTTTGATTAATACTGATGGCCAATATTTTGTTTAATTATTATTACTCCTGAAGCTTGGGGGTACGTATAGTTATTGGGAATTACATATGAAGTAAATATATTATTTAATTTCAAGGGAAAAGCTTAGGTCCATCTACTTATATATATGTGTATTAGGTTTAACTTCCCAATCAAATCTTACCATATGTAGTTTTTATTATTAATAATGATCCAACAAAAATTTGAAATTTTATCATTGCGAACCATTGTTATTAAGACATAAATACTAACACAAAACATTTGGGAGCGCAATTTAGTTTTCCTCTGGAATTCAATTTTCTGTGAGTTTATAGATTAGTGAAATGAAATTTATTTTATAAGTGGGAGGTCGGGGTGTTCGATTCTGTTTGTAACATCCTTTTGATTTGAAACACGTTCAATTTCACCTCTTTGGTCCTTTCTCCTTAGAAATCAATAATTCTATTCAAAATATTAACATGACATATTTGAATATCTTGTTAAATATGCGGGATGTTTAACTTCATTAATTGATACTAAGCACCTTCTTAAGTCTTAATTTAAGTAATAAGAGGTTATGTGAGTTCAACCTACGTGGATATGATAGATATGTTAGTTCATTTCATTTGGCTAAGACACTAGTGTAAAAATCGCTTTTTAGACTAGGTGAAAATAATTTTTTCAACCGGTTCTAGATCTAATTTCAATACAGCCGGTCTAAAAAGTCTGTTACTTTTAAGATAAATTGAGAAATCAGATCAGTCTTAAAAAAAAAATTAGACCAGTTTTTTGAAATATAAGGTTAAAAAGGTTATATAAAATAATTCGTCTTAAAAGTAAGAATTGTAAAACTTTTAAGATAGGTTGTGTAAAATAACCGGTCTTAAAAGTGAGAACTGTAAGATTTTTAAAATCAGTTATGTGAAACAACCGATCTTAAAAATGTTTCAAAATAATGGAAAGAGTAGAGTTGAGATGTATCATTTGTCGTTTTGGAGCATTTTTGGTACATGGTGGTAAATGCGGAGTTTAAGATCAGAGTAGATATGGGCAACCGTAGAGATGTTGTCGTTGAGTTCCTGAATGAGAGAGACGTTCTTGGCCATATAATTTTTAGACAATGAGGCATAGTTGATGAGCAAGTACTTGTTGAGCAAGAGGACCCCAATGTTGGAGGAGCACCACGAATCGGTAAGACCAAATGTGAACAGACAACTCAAAGCCTTCATTTTGGGAGGCTAGCCTTGATCGGAGTCCTGAAATTCGAAAATAGAGGAGAAGGGGGTCAGCGTGGAGGGGCTAATTGTATAAGTAGAAGAAGGGGATGGATCTCGTAGGGTTAAGGCGAGGATAGATATGAGCATTGGAGGAGCTATGGAGAAAAAGAGATTAGGCGTGAAGAGAAGACAATTGTGAAAGCCATCTCCAATGGATCTAGGAATCTGGCGCGATGGCAAATAAATGGACCGTGCTAAAGAAACAGAGAAATTAAGAAGAAAGTTACAGAATGAGACAGAGGAGCAGAGAAAGAAAGAGAACGGTTCGAATTAAGGAGAAAGCTGGGGGCTTGAGAATATACCGACAATAAACGCTTTAAGATATAAGCTTGTGTTTTCTAGGCAAAATATCAGCTTCATCATCTGACTCATTAATGTCATAGATGGGCTTGCAATTTGATCTTGCTCGAAGCCTCTCAACCAGACTATCAGCTTCAGTCGTAGATGGGCTCGTGTTTTCTAAGCAAAATATCAGCTTCCTCGTCACTTTTTAACATTTTTCTGGGTAAAAGATTAACAAAACCAAAACAAATGCTAGATTTGAAATCGAAAATTGCAAAAATTTCTGGGTTTTTATCGTTAAATCTTAGATCTAAAATCACAAACTCATCATCTTTCATTCTTTCTGCATTTGGAAGAAAGTCGAGATCAAACGAAGGGAAGGAACACAGGAGAGCGATGCGAAGGTGGCGGTGGAAGGATTGGTGTGGGTTTTCTGCGGCATAGAGTTTTTGGTTGTCTTCGCCATTGTCGTTGGGAGGAAGAGAGAGGGAAAAAATCAAAGAGTCACAGAGGATGGTGGTAGTGAATGAGGCACTGACTGTCTACTGCGGAATGAGATTTTCATGACAGGGTGAGAGGTTCAGAGAGAGCAATTTCAATTTTCAGTGTGACGAAAAGAGGATACAGTGAGCAAGTTGTAATTTGGAGCTAATCTTCTAGACTGGTTATACTCAAAATAAGGTCTTAAAAGTTCACCTTTTAGACCGATTATTTTTAACAACCGGTCTTAGAAGTAATAAATGTATTATTTTGTATTCCTTATATTTTAGACCAGTTATTGTTAACAACCGATCTTAAAAGTTTCATCTTTTAGATTGGCTAAACAAGACAACCGATCTTAAAAGTAATCGACATTTTTATTTAGGGTTAAGTACCAATTTTGCCCCTAAAGTACGCGCCCAGGAGCAATTTTACCCCTTAAGTTTTCGGCGTAGCAATGTTGCCCCTGAAGTCTCAAAATTTAGCAATGTTGCCCTTCCGTTAAAAACCCTAACAGTCAACTAACGGTCAACATTAGGGTTTTTAACGGAGGGGCAACATTGCTACGTTTTGATACTTTAGGGGCAACATTGCTATTTGCCCGAAGTATCAAAATGTAGCAATGTTGCCTCTCCGTTAAAAACTCTAACGGTCAACTAACGGTCCACGTTAGGGTTTTTAACGGAGGGGCAACATTGCTACGTTTTCATACTTCAGGGGCAACATCGTTACGTCAAAAACTTAAGGGGCAAAATTGCTCCGGGACGCGTACTTTAGGGGCAAAATTGGTACTTAACCCTTTTATTTATTATTAATTTAAAATTTTTAGACCGGTTTTTGAAAAATCGATCTAAATAATATCTTTTAGACCTCATATTAAAAGAACAAGTCTAACAAGTTCTTTATATTTACAAAATTGCAATCAGTCATACGTTTTAGATCTGATCCTTGATATCCAGTCTAAATGTGGCGGTCTAAAATCCCTTTTTTGTACCCGTGAGAGTACAAAAGAATATTTTATTAACTAAATAAGTTCAAATTAATTTTGTTTCATGGAATTTCTTGCCCTCAAATATTTCTTTTAATTTGGAAAAATAATGACACTCAAGGCCTCCTAAGAAAATTAATATTACCTCTTTTCTTTAATATGATAGTAGTACAATTTACATTTTAAACAAAATCTTATGTTAAGATAAAATTTTGCTTACATGTCTGTTTTTATTTTCTTTGTACATAGATAAAATTGAAAAGCTACCTTTTTAGAGCTTTCAATCAACATTCAAAACAAGTTCTGAAATGTGCTCATGGCATTTAATACTCACGATGAAGTGACCATAGTGATTGAAATGGAAGGTCCCACGGAAGAGGCATTTTACCATAAGGATGATGTTGACAACTCAGGTGTGCACGAGGCCACGAGCTGCTGCTTCCCTCATTTTTATTCTAAATTCCTAATCATATGCTCTCGTACGGATATCCCTCTTCCTCAAATTTTTTTTTTTTTTTAAAAAAAAAAACTAAATCAATTTAAACGATAATGCATCTTATTATGCTAAATTTTGAAGCCTCAATTTGTTTAACTGAACATTTTCCGTACCTGGTGCTTAATTGGCTCGTCTCACCTACGTGAAATCTTCTACTACTTCGAGTCCTAATCATAGGAACACTTTGATAGTGCAAATTGCTACAAAAGTGCTCTTATAATTAAGACCGAAGAGAGTTTTCTTTTCCATTCAAGAACCATTCTATTATATTTTATTATCTTGACAATAAATATATGATATTTAATTAGTACCAACAACTAATACAAATTTAACCATTATTTGATCTAAATAACAATATATGTTACAATATATATATACTACCTTCGATTCCTACCTCCGGCCCTAATTATAAGATTTAGTTGATTTTTTTTAAGAGATTAAGGAAGTTAAATAAGTTACTTAATTATTTCATATCTTATGTATCCTTAGATTATATAATAGTTTATTAGTCATCAAACTAATTAGTTTGAAGAAAAAAATAAAAATAAAAATTCAAAAATTTCTTTAAAAAAGTCAACTATGTCTTATAATTGGAACCAAATGGAGTATCTCATTTATACTGACTGGTGATAGTATTTTATATTTTAAAGGTTGTATTAGTTGTTGGTACTACCTCCGTCCCTAATTATAGGAGCAATTTAACTAATTTTGGGAGAATTAAGGAGATGAGTTAAATTAGTTAATTTTACTCATTTTCCTAAAATGTCCTTATATAAATTTAAAATGACACAAGTTGCCCTAATTATAAGTGTTTCTAATTTGTCTTACGTTAGATATCCATGACATATTAGTTTATATATGTATATTAGTTGCTTTTTATATAGCTATGTGTATACATATAGATCTAATTTTCTTTCCACACGCTTTCTAATTGAAATAATGGTATTGCTATATAAACATATATGTGTGTGTATATATGTGTATACATATAGATCTATCTATATACATAGAGACACACACCCATATATCTACACACACACATATATCTCTACACATATATATATATATTGACACACATAAACACAAATATACATATATATGTAAACACACATATATATAATGCTCCTAATAATAAGTATAAATAGGGGTATTATAGGAAAAAATTGACAAAAGTTAAAACTTGCTCTTATAATTAGGACCAAAACCAACTCCAAAATTTGCTCCTATAATTAGGGACGGAGGGAGTACTAATTAAATATCATATATTGTAAACATGAACTAAGAATAATAAAATACTACAATATTATTTAAGAAAAATGGAATATTCTACGTGCTATTTAATTGGGTAAAATTTAAATAAATTGGACCCAAAGAATTACCATAATCAAAGAAATGCAGGCTTTAACAAACCTAAGTAGTTTGTATTTCATTTTTATAATAAGTAATTATTAGGGATAACCAATAAATATTGATTTTAGTAAAAGAGGTTATGGCCGTTTAAGAACAAATTCTTATGTTTCAGATCCTTATAAATGCATGAAAATTATCTTTAAAAGAGTAATGTATTCCTAATGGAACCTGAAAATATTGGAATATTATCCTAATAACACTTTATATTATGTTTCAGATCCTTATAAATGTATTACTCTAGTTTGGGAAAAAAAAAGTTGACCTTTATCTTTAAGTCTAATTCCATAATAATATACGAGTGTTACAATTACAATTTTACCCTTATTAAAGATAGAGAGAGATGAAACAGATTCATTCATAAATAATTTTTTTTATCAATTTAGTTGATATATTTATTAATTTAACTAACTTCCTTCTACATGTGAGAATTAAGTAATTTAAAATTATGATTAGGATTAAAGCAGTAGAAAAGTAAAAGTTACAAATGCGAGGTTATAAGTAGGATATAACCCGCGGCCATTGCAAAACAAGACCATTGGTGAATCAAGTTTGAGAGTGGTTTCTCTCATTTTCTCCTCCTCCTTTGCTCTCCTTTTCTTATCTCTCCACCGTTAGATGAAAATTTAAATAGTGTAGATTTTACATCTTATAAAAATATTATTAGTTTTACTTAAAATACACATAAATAAATTTAAATTGTTAAAATTTGATTTAAAAAGAATGAGATTATTATTATAGAGTAAATCTTCTTTCCATTTTTTTCACTACAAGTGTAAATCGTTTAGAGTTGGAATTTATTAATATATTTTTAACTACAATTAAAATAATATTTTTTATAATATATAAAATCTGAACCACTAACAATGTGTTTTATTTCAAGCCAAACACATCAAATTTTTTATAAGAGTAAAGGAGTGGGCTGTGAGTAGGTGGGAGCAGGTAGAGGTGTAGGTGACAGCTGTCAGGGGTAGGGAGAGGGCGAATCAATCAGGAACGGTGAAGTACACAGTGGCAATGGTAGCGATCACGGTGATGCTGCGAGTGGGGTCCAGAATTACGGGATCGGGACCATGCTAACGCCGTTGCATCTAGCACCATGTGATCATCTCCCTCAGGCCCCAACCCCATAAAGCTGTTTCTCTCTCACGGGCCTTCATAGATACCCATTGTCTCCATCTTCCCTTTTCCTGTCACCCTCATGCATCCATCCCCATCTCTCCTCCTCTTTCTTTTAATTTCATCCACATTACTAATTAATATATTCTTTATTAAGTAAAAAATGCTTTCACTTCATTTCATCATTATCTATATTTTTATTTATTAAAAATAATAATAATCATGTAATAGATATTTTATTGTAAATATGGCGGTTAATTAATTTTTTTACAAAAGAGTTTAGGTGAGTTGAGTCTTAGGGGCTCACCAAGGTCAGCACATGTCTTCGGACTGAAAGAGTGCTTATAAACATATTCATCGCCGACTAGTAAGGTTCTCATATTGGTTGGATTTAAACTCAGAACTTTATGATTATGACTTATTAGCCAACTCTTTCATCAATTGGACAACCTTGTATTAGCATTAATTTTTAAAGTAATATTGTGGGAAGCAAATATTCATCTGAAAATCATACTCTAGAATGGAAGTTTATGAACAGAAAGGAGGAGAGAGGGGCCCAGCCCAAGAAGAGGCCTATTTTTAGGGCCCAAAATAAGGAAATGTTCAGATATGGTCGATCACATGCACACCCACCCATTTCTCACCGTGTAACCCATCTCTCTCCAGTATGGAGTGGAAACGCTGGTAGAGGTGGAGGCATGTATACTCTCTATCCAGTATGCACTGTGGACTGGGCTCCAAGCGCCCTGCCCTTGGATTGTGGGTGAGCCCAACCCCTTTCCTAAATTTTTTTTATATAAAAAAAAAAACCCCCATCTCTCTCCCCATTGTTGGAAAAAAAAAAAATCTCTGTAAAAAAAATACCATTATGATTTTTTTTTTAAACACTAGCAACCATGCAAAATAAACTAGCCCTTATCCTTAGCTAATATCCTATCTAGACCTTCATCCGCTGACGAGACGACATGGAGGCCTGGCATAACTGATAGACCAGCTTTCGCCAAGTAATCTGCAGTGTTGTTGACCCTTCGGCTGATATGAGCTACTTCAAACCTCCAATCCCTCTCCATCAGGCTATGAATCTCTGCGATAAGCCTCTAATCCTCATGGAGCTCATTTGGTTCCTTATCAATTCGACAGCTTCTGCAGAGTCTGATTCCAAAAGAACTTGCCGATAACCCAAGTCCCACGCCAACTTTAAACCGTTAAGGCAGCCCCATAGCTCCGCCACCAGGCTATCTCCGTCCAATCCTTTAAACATAACCCCTTCAGGAAGTTTCCATGGGCATCCCGAATGACTCTACCACAAGCAAAACCAGATCCGAAATGAGAGTAGGCCCCATCTGTGTTTAGTTTTACCCAATCCGTTGATGGAGCCTTCCATTTAAGCTCATGTTCTGCTACTAAGTTCTTACCTCCAATGGTCATGGATAATCTGGTGTGTGCGTCTTACAAACTGCGCCTGGTGGCATCTGTGCTGGTCTGAATAAACTGGTTCGTAATTCTCTTTCCCTCGAAGACAAAAGCGTTTCGACATCTCCATAACCACCAACAGAGAATGATGAACAGTGGTCCCCACTCTTTTGAGTTTGTCCTCCTGCTACAGTGGGTAAAATTCCACCAGAACCAGTGGTCAAAGCTCATAGACCTGAACTTGTGCCATAGCTGCTGAGGAACAACCTTTTTCCAGAGATCAAGGGTCTCCGGGCAGTCCCTAAGCATGTGCTGGAGGTCCTCAACTTCAGCCTGGCATACCGGGCACCGGCTATCACTGCTCAATCCTCTCTTACATCTAGACGCGTTGGTCAGCAATCTTTTGTGCAAGACAAGCCACTTTCCGGAACCTTGAGTTTCCACATAACATTTACTTGAAAATTTTATCAAAATTAAATAAATTGTTTTTTGTATCAAATAAATTGATTATATGTAAAAAATGCGTCACTTTCCCAAAATACCCCTCTTTTTAATGCGGGTATTAAATGAAGAAGAAAAGGAGTGGGGAAAACTATAAAATTAACAAGGTATTGTGAGAAAAAACTATTAAACGAGGGAAGCAAAGTGAATCAAGTTCATGGGTTTAGAACCAAAGCGCATCCATCATTTAGGTGCTAAATTTAAGATTGGGGTTGACTTTATACTTATATTTATTTTCTAAATTGTATTTATCTAAAATTTAATTTCACTTGATATAAAGGTTAATATGTAAATTACATTAGTTCTAAATAATATAATGACTCTTGACTTTGATGTTGAGATCATATAAATACATTGACTAACAATTTCTTTTTTTAAAAAAAAAATATGAAATAAAGTTAACAAAATTTGAATAGGCCATAATAATTTTATAAGAATGAGTTTGAATATAACAATATATCATGTGATGCTTATGAGAATCATTATATTGTACATATAATTTAGATATTCTCTAAATTTCTTTTTGAGTAAAGTATCATTTAGCACGATAATGTTACTTCCCAGTAGCATCTTACACCCTAATATTATTTATGGTGCATCCGATGCTCTGATATTATTTCCCTAGATCATCAATTACCTCTTGATGTTAATTTTCCAATTATATCAATCACAATAATTTTATCCATGATTTTAAGGTGATGGATGTACTATAAATAAGATTAGGGTGTTAGAAGCAAGAAAAATAACAACAATATTCTGAATGCATCATAAATAAGATTACGGTGATAGATGCTATAGAGAAATAAAATTACATTCCTAGAAGTTACTTCTCCCTTTCTTTTTTGGCAGTATAGAACTCTGATATAGGAAGGGGATCTCATGGAGCTATACTTGATATTCAAGTGATGATAAAAATATATGGAGAGCTAAGAAGAATTTAACTCTTAACACAGGATATGCAGAAGTGAGACTTAATTACATTCTCTCTAGCTAACTTCATCCCCTAGAGTAGTTTAGAAGATATGGATACTTTTTTTTTTTTTTTTATAACAAAATTTTAGGAAAGGGGTTGGGTTCACCCACAATCCAAGGGCAGGGCGAAATCTCCCTTCCTCCTAGGTGAAATCGATGTTGTACAGGGCGAGGCGTCTATTACCCTCAAGCGTTAACCTAGGCACCTAAGAGCTAGGATGTCTCTCCCAGCACCTTGACAAACTCCAGGATCGAACCCCCTCTCTTTATGAGAGTGTCTAACCCCTTTACCAGTTGAACTCAAGGACGAGGGGTGAAAATATGGATACTTCTTACATATAGAAGCTGACAACTATGATTAATGTGGTTTTGTGGATCATTCTCATATAGAGTGGGCTTTGTTATGATATGATGAGTGGGACATGAAGAAAATTAAAGCACATGCAATAGTGAGACAAGGTAGGTGAATGGCCTTTGTGAGGTCTATTCACCAACCCATAATGGTACTATATGTTCATCATCTCTACACCTTATATATAATTATTTTGTGAATAATTTGATATATTAAACAAATTCACAGCTAGCTAAATAATAATAATAGTAATAATACAAACCTTCTTCCACTCATATGTAGGTATTGGAAAGATGCTAGCTTGTCTTTTGAATTTGGTGAGGGCTCCAAATTAATGGAAGGCGACAGAGAGAGCCACACAAAAGAACATATATATAATTGAAGAGGGTCCTCCATTTTTTTATATGTATATGCCATTGCCAAGTCCCTTTTGTTCAACTGTTCATCAAATTCCCTTACGTCACCACACACACACTTACACGTATTACACACACCACACACATCACCTTGTTGGTTCTTTTTACTGATCTTCATCCGTCAGTGACATATACAAACATACATATATATGCCACCACCCCAGGTGGCTCTAAAATATGTTTGCAGAATTCAGAATCTGTTGCAGCATCTCAAATTTAGTAAACCCTACAACCTCTAGCTCATCCCTGGATCCTTCCTTTATAAAACTCTAAAACCACCCTTTTCATGTTAGGCTTAGCTTAGCGTCTGCAGAATAAGAATGATGCTCTTATTGTAGCAATTACAGGAAGAGAAAGGTGTCAAAAGTAGTAATTTTAGTGTCACAATCAGGGATTAAAGAGACTAGGGACAAGTGTACTGGCAAATGAAGGTGACGGGGGGTGGTCTTTCTGATCTTTCTCTTTTGATAAGCTGTCACTGTCACAGAATGAACTGTTATGAAAGCGACTATATTATGAAGATGAGGAAGATGGCCCTCCATAGGAGTCAGTGAGTTAGTGAATGAGAGAACATGAATTCAGAAAAGAAAAAGAAAAAGAAAAGAGGGACGGTTTCTGATAAAGGAGAGAGACAAGAAACACATATAGTGCAGGAAATATTTAGTTACGTGGATGGTATTATTATGAGAATCAAATATTCTTCGGTCTTTTTGACAAAATTTTGATCAATCGTTCCACTTTTTATGTAAAGATTACAGGGGTGCCAAGTTCAGTTCGATGTATCAGGAAGGACGCTGAGCTTATGGGTAAATGGAGTGTTATGTCCCACATCAGGGGAGGAATAAAAGGGAAAACGTCTTATAAGGGTCTTGACACCTCCTCTATCCAAGAGTCTTAAAATCGAGAAGAGTGGCAGGCTCCCAAATAAAACCATGAGGGGTGAAGGGTGTGGTTTAATCCCTTTACTGTCTTGCAGGATAAACGAAAGCACTGGGACCAGATATTAGAGGCGGGTTCACATTAGGTGCTTGTCCTAATGTGCTTCTTATGTGCTTGTTCTGGTGTAGAACACAGATGTCCAGCCGCGTGTATGGGCTGGTGATTTCATATTGGATCAAGGGTCTCGGCCTGGGTGCGTATGTGGAAGCACACAGGCGGAGACGGGATCACTGAACACAACCAGGCTCTTAGCCGAGGGGGTGGGGTGTGTGCTCAGTGTGGCAGTATGTAAAATAGTCTAGGTTTAGAGCGTAGAGATAGAAGATGTGTACCTGTTAGGTTAACCATCTATATATAGAGGTTACCTTAGGGTTAGGGGTCCTGATTTGGTGTAGAGATTCCCCTTGATTATCTCCTTGATTGTAGGTTGGTTATGATCTTATCTAATCTCGTTGGCGATCATGATAGATCTACTGTTATTGGGCCGCATCGCTAATGGGCCTTATATAAAATCCGTAATGATGCCCCACCCGGTAGTTCAAGGTTTTGGACTGCCGGGGTGTACGATGTCTTGAATGGATCGTCCGAGGTATCGCCCGTTTCCGACGTCTGTGTCGGGCTAGAATTTGCTGAGCTCCTTTCCCTGGGTACGTGGTAACGTCGCCAGATCGATGAGCCGGGGTGGCATCCCGCGTCTCGTGAAGTGTCGTGATGATGACCGACGGCTTGAGAAATACCGTGGTGATTACCGACGGCCGAAGGGAGACCGAGGTAATGAACTCCGGCCCTAGGAAGGCCGTGGTGAGAACCAACGTCCTAAGGGTCCGAGGTGGTAGACAACTGCCGTGGTCGAATGATATTGCCAAGATTGTATTCCCACGGCCTGAGGATCCGGATTACTTACCGCGGGCCTCAAGTTAATTGGTATGACTGAAAGTGCCGGGCCGTGGTTCATGGACCGTGGTTCATGGATCTGTCTGGGGTGAAACCGCGCTCATGGATCCGGGATGGTCCGTTGTGGCCCCTGCGTAATTTCAGGCGGACCAAGGTACTGGGGTTGTAGCCCGGTGTCTGCCGATCCGGGGTGGTTGGTGTGACTACCGCGTGACTCTTGGGGAGTACCCTCTGATTCTGCCATGATTGCGTGTGACACCTGGCTTTCGTGGATTGGATTTCGTCCATCCAGCTTAATTTGCTTTCGTAGCAATTTATCCGGGCTAATTGTCTGGTTTATATTCTCATTTTGGATGCTAGTCTGTTGCCCCCCAGCTTGGTAGTTCAAGTCTTTGAGTTGTCGGGATGTTAACCAGGTTCGGTGTAACCGGGGTCCGCCCCTTAAAATTCATGCGGAGCCGGGGTTTAAACCAAATATGGTGTAACCGGGGTCCGCATTTTGCTTCCAAACTTTTTGACGTTGCAGAAATAAAATTCGCATTTCAGTCCCTCTGCAAAACCTTTTTTGGAGTTTCACTTAGGTCCCTGTATGAAACCTTTTAAGAGTTTCACTTAGGTCCCTGTACGAAACCTTTTAAGAGTTTCACTTAGGTCCCTGTACGAAACCTTTTAAGAGTTTCACTTAGGTCCCTGTACGAAACCTTTTAAGAGTTTCACTTAGGTCCCTATACGAAACCTTTTGAGATTTTCACTTAGGTCCCTGTACGAAACCTTTTGAGATTTTCGTTTAGGTCTTTTTATGAAACCTTTTGAGATTTTCTTTTAGGTCCCTTTATGAAACCTTTCAAGGTTTGCGCTTAGGTCCCTATGCAAAACCTTTTAAGATTTGCACTTAAGTCCTTTGATGAAACCTTTTGAGATTTCGTTTAGGTCCCTGCGCAAAACTTTTTAACTTTGCAGAAAGGTCCCTGGTCAAACTTGGCTTTGACCATGTTTCTTAAATTAGGTCAGATTACAGGAGCCCGTGCCGCGAACCAGAGGAGGAGTTTCACTTTTCGGGACCTTCGACCACCTTCGAACACAGTCCGGTTGCAGTCCGGTTTTAGGGATCTGATTTTCTTCCTTTAATTTGCTTCCTGCAGTTTGTTGCTCGGCTAGAGTAGCTCGGCTTCAACCAAGACGACTTCGGATGATGAATATCTCGGTATTCACCCGGGACGACATCACAAGATGAGTATCTTGGTTCAATGATCTCGGCGTTCTGGATAAACATCTCGGCGTTTCTGAAATCTCAGGTACCTCGGACATCATCGAGAAGGTGGACCTTGGTTTGATCCAATCTTGGGTGGTCAGTTCGATCCAATCCTGGGTGGTTCTTGGTTTGATCCAATCCCGGGTGGATCTCGGTGTTGAATCAGCTGAAGTATTCCAACAATGTATCCGGTTTTACTATCTCGGAATCCTGGAAACTTGATGCAACTCGGCACCTCATCTCGGCTCTATCCGAATCGACCTTTCTCCGAAGGACCCCAGAAATTCGTTCTTATCCTCATCGCTCGAATTTCCCTTCAGCTTCGGGAACCTAACTTGCTTCGCCAAAGCCTGGTGGTCTCTGACTTTCTTCAGGTATTTAGGATCGCCTATGATTGAGTCCCTCGATGAAATACCTTCGATCGGCGAACCATAGCGGACCACTGACGATGACAAGTATCGAACCCATTCGAGTGATGGCTCTGAAATCTGTTGCTTTTGATATTGACCAACTTTGGTCACGGGAATCGAAATTTATCGTCCCCACGGTCGACGCCACGTTCTGGTGTAGAACACAGATTGTCTAGCCCTGAGGGGCTAGGATGTTGGTGTTGATTGGGACTTGACCTAGGAGCGATTCCTAGGGCTTACGTACCCTGAAGAGGGATCAAAGTCCACGTAGTTCGATGATACTTTGAGGCGTTTAGCCTAAGGGCGTGGGGTGTGTGCTCTGTGTGCAGTATATGCAATTGAGAGAGAGCGTAGAGATAGAAGATGTGTACCTGTTAGGTTAACCATCTATATATAGAGGTTACCTTAGGGTTAGGGGTCTTGATTTGGTGTAGAGATTCCCCTTGATTATTTCCTTGATTGTAGGTTGGTTATGATCTTATCTAATCTGTTGGCGATCATGATAGATCTACATGTTATTGGGCCGCATCGCTAATGGGCCTTATATAAAATCCGTAACAGTGCTTGTCCCTCTAATTAGAGAGACAAGCACATTTTATTTTATTTTTTTAAAATTTTTTATATGTTTTATTTATTTAGATTAAAATTATATGTTGCTTTCTGAATTTTTTTACACTCGCATCTCAAATTAATTAATTTCCAGGATACTGGTGTTACAGGACAAATATTTCTATGCGCAGAACTAGGAACTAATTAATTTGAGATATTGGGTGCAAAAAAAAATTTCAGAAAGCAACATATAATTTTAATCTAAATAAATAAAACATATAAAAAAATTTAAAAAAATAAAATAAAATGTGCTTGTCCCTCTAATTAGAGAGACAAACACATAAGAAGCACATAAGGGAGAAACACCTTATGTGCTTCCGTGTAAAGAACAACCGTTAATCCTGTTTTCGAACAAATAGAGATGTTTATTAGTGGCTGGGAGAATGGAGCCAATTGGATGGTTTTTTTTTTTTGGTAAAAAAAAAATTTAGGTGGGAGTAGACTCTGTACCCCACCAGGGCAAGAACATGTCTCCAGATTTAAAGAGTGCTTATAGAGGTACTTACAGATTGTTTACCAACGAGACCCTCATATCGACCAACGGGTATCGAACCTCCTCCCTTTTTAGGGTGAAGGTCGATACCTTAGCCAATTGAAACTATATTAATCCTCTGGATGGTTGTGGGAACAGTAGAATGCAAAAAGAGCAAAGGGCCCAGCCCAATCATGATCCCTCCATCACATCAGCCCATCACTTTAAATCAGATAATGTCAAATCATAGTCCAACTATAAATGGGCCGGGCTTTACAATACCTCAACACGCGCATACAATAAAGGAAATTTCAGACACTAGATATATATATATATTTTTTTGATATAAACACTAGATATTTATTATAACATGAAAATTTCGATTAAATTTATTCATGTAAATATTGAAATTATCCTTTTTTCTCCTTTAGTAAATCGGAGGTAGAGGAGTACACCTCAGCCAATAGCCATATAACTTATAACTTAGTGACATGAAAACTCCCTTATCTTATAAATAGGAGTTTGAGTTTTCACTTCCATATATCAAATGCAACCTTGAGCCATTATTGACTATCCTTCTATTTTTTTTTTTTTTTTCAAGAAAAAGAGAAGAGCGCACTATTCGAAGAAAAAATTTGGCAAGAAAAGTCAGTTTCTATAGCCCTCATGGAGGATGGGATGCTAGGATAGAATATTGTATAACAAAGATGCTGCCATAAACTAAATAGCACTACACAACCATAATAGACCTGTATATTTCAAATTTAAATAAGCAAATAATAAATTCAGAACACGCATAGGGAACAATAAATCTCCGTTGGTTAACAGGGGGTGGCACATTAAAAAGGGCGGGGACGAGAACCAGGCATTTCAAAGAATTTCCAATTGCTTCTTCATGATTAGTCAGACTATGGGAGGAGCCAAGAAACACATCCAAGGTGATTTAGAAAACGTCTGGATGATAACGCCCTGGGATGGAATTGCTTTGTTGTGCCTGCTTTAGGTGCATTGTCAAGGCATAGTTGTTCACCTCTAAGGTTCTTACTTGGTCCTGATATTGGGACACTAGCTGCTTCAACTGCTGTAGCTCTGTGTTCCTATCTTCATACTCCTTCAGCCGTTCGTGCTGTGTCGCCACCGCCCGCTTCAGAACTATATTTTCTTGGATAAGGGCTTCCACTTGTTCCTTTAGCATCATATTTTCCTGAATCAGACCAAATAATAAGCACATTACACTTCTTGGCACCTAAGTGCTATTGGATTTCAATGATAAATCCACATGGGAAGACATGAATGAAAACTGAAAAATGATTATATGAATGATTGAGTCTTCACATTGCAATCAAATGGGTGTTCAGGAACACCCCTAAAAATTATTTTTGCACTTTATGAGATAAAAATCTTCTCATATATTTACCTCATACAACACAAAATCATTTAAAATAAGCTAAATCAAACACCCCTTTAGTTGATTATGAGTATATAAGAAACAAATCAGGGAGTGAATTATGCACCTGCTGGAAGCTCTGTGCTGTCTCCGCACTAACTCTTGCACAGATGGCCTTCTCCAAAACTTCAAGTGCTCTTGAAGCTCGGGTTTTAGCATCATCAATGTTTGAGGCACTCATCATCTCTTTAACAAAGAGCTCCACCCACTCAGTGCCATCCATAGGATAATTTTGTTTAGCCGCTGCATCATCGGGTGCAGCAATTTCTGCATCAACTACAAATTAGCCCCCCCTTCTGATCAATAACTAAACAAACCATTATGTATGATCACACGTGTCAAAGATCATTTAATCATTAAAGTTTAAGGTATCAAGAGAACGTTCTTGAATGATTTTCATTGATACCTTCAACTTGCCTTTCAATGCAAAAGCAATTTCGGTTAAAGCAAGGACAAAACAATTATGCCAATCTTATTTTGTTATGGACAGAATCCAAAATCCAACATAGAACAACGTAAACCATGGGACTACAAGGTGAATCTTTCATCAAGTATAAGTGAGGGTTCAAAACATAAATATACCACTATAAGCACTTATTTCAGTTCAGAATGCATGCAGTTCATGAAGAACAAGTCTCTCAAAAGCAAAAATTTTCCCTCCGTCAAAGACTATTGTTTTTACTTCAAGCCTATAAGCGGATCCAAACCATATACTATGACATTCTTATCCACAAGTTAACAGGAACCTGAGGAACAGATATGCAGCCAATTTCCATTACTATTTTCAAACTTGACGGTGTTTAAAATATTTACTTCACATATATCAAAGTGGAGCAGCAGCTAAACCTAATAAAATAAGAAATGTATTCCAAGTTATAATCGATTGTCATTACTATTTTCAAAGTTCACAATATATCTGCAGTGCAAAACGTCGTCTTCTTCGGCGAGTTTCCTATCAAACTTGACCCTCACTATCTATTCACCTAATTCTCATCCTTTAGAAATAGATCAAAATGCAACTAATGGGTTATGAAGGTATGACAATCAATACAAATTTAACAATGACAGAAAAGGGAAGACTTGGGATTTGATGCAGCATATAGAGAGATAATCAAGACTTGGCATTCACATATTAATTAAGAGATGATAACATGAGAAAGAAAATAAGAACAAGCAATGTTAAATGTAGTCAGTGCAAGCATCAAGTGCATTAGAATAAGACAATCTCCAACAATCTTGCATGTGAGCTCAAGATGCATAAACTACTTTTGATGTATACCTTCTGATTGGACTTGTACATGTGGGTCAATCACTCCATTAGATATACCCCCAGTAGAATCTACAGACTTATAGGCAGATCCTAACCGAAGCTCATTCAAACTTCTGATAGCAGAATCCAAATCATCACCACATTCTTCAAGTGCTTTCTCAAGAAGCTGGCATGAACATTGCCGAAATGGTTAGAACTAGAAACATTACCAAGGCGTATAAACGAGTAATAGACAACTTGAATAAGTAAATAACACAGTTCCTTACAACAAGTTGAAAAAAATCATGTTAACACCCACCCCACCCAAACAGGCAGGAATCATGATATTCTGCAAATAACCAGAATCATGATGACAATTCATATTTATACAGGTCTAAAATAAAACATTAAATTAATCCAACAAAGTCTACAAAAATTTCATATATTTATATTCCTGTAGGCAGCAAGCGCCACTCCATAAAGGATTAAACTATTTCATGAAATTTGCCAGAGTTAAATGTTTCCTGAAATCAATAACTCTACTCTTGCAAATCGAAAAATACTTAAAATTTACTTTGTGCCATACAAAGCATGACTTTAGCGTTTATGGTTCCCTGCGAGATAATAACGATACAGAGATTCAAACAACCACTCCTTATTCTGCCACACATTAGATTAGAGATCTCGGTGTCGGTGCTTCTATATAGCGAATGAATATGAATGAGTGATCGGAAAGGCCGATAACGGAAAAGGCTAATCCATCAGATAAAAAATCCCATAAATGGAAGCGTGATCGAATTTTTTTAGAAGAAATCTATAACGCAAAAAAGAAAAAGAAAACTCACCTGCTTGTCCATATCAGGAAATAAAGCACTAAGGTGGTCGATGAGAAGCGATTGAGCAGAAGGAAGATTAGGCGAAGTCCTCGGGGGAGAGAATCGAACAGGAGAAGAAGACGAACAACGAATCCTCTTAGAAATAGGTGGAGACGATGCAGGTAGGTCTTCGAATATGTTTGATCTCTTCCCCAACACTATGGCAGACATGTTTCGGAGCACTCGTCTGCTTAATTTGCGTCCGATCCTCCGATTCCAAACCCCACCGAATTGCTCATGCAATTTCGATTCGGAGCTTCCAAGAAATTAAACGGATTAGCCGCAGAGAGATAAACACAAGTAAATTTCCCTTTTCCCCTCGCTTTATCGGGAAGAAAACGAAGACGTTCCACGAATCGTACTATCCAATTTGTACCTCAATCCTTTAAGATTCCCTGCTCCTCTTTCATGGCTGCGCAATTAGCATCGCCAACCATTGATCTAGACACAATTCATGATCCATGATTGATCAGGTAGTGGTTTAGGAGAACGACCACTTGAATATTGCCATGTAATCCATGGTCTAGTTCCTGCGAAGTCGGTTTTAATTATTTTTTTTTTTTTTGCTAAAACGGTTTTAATTATTTATTCATTTATTTGTGGTTTCTTCGTCAAGTCGGTCTCATAGGCCTGGCCATACTGAAAACAAGCCCAGGCCCAATTCATAGAGAATGCGAAGAAAGTTATTATTATGGGCCTGAATCCTAAATTAAACCCTTCAATATACTGGTTTGTTCAATTAATTTTAACTATCTTATCAAAAAAAAAAAAAAAATTAATTTTAACTAAGGGAGAGTAACAGATTGGCTGATGCATCCTAGCTCCTGGGTGCCTAGGTAAACGCCTGAGGGTAATAGACGGCTCGTCTTGCCCAACATCGGTATCACTTAGGAGGAAATGAGATTTCGCCCTGCCCTTGGATCGTAGGTGAACCCAACCCTTTTCCTAAAATTCTTATATAAAAAAAAAAAAAAAAACAGATTGGCTGATGCTATGGCCAAGACAGGTCTGAACAAGTCTTCAATTTTAGATGAATGTCCGGTCTACTTGAGGGCGTGGTTAACTCAAGAGGGTTTGGGAAATGTTTCCCCTGTATTTTAATCTTTTTGTGCTGTTATTTTTCCTATTTTGTTTCTGTTTGTAATTCTCGTTATGGTTGTTTAGCCTCTCTCTTATATTAAAAAAAAAAAAATTAACTAAGGTCTAGTAAAAAGGGTTAATCTCTCATGATGTGATAAATTAATATTTGAATCCTTATTGCAAAAAGAAGCTCACATTTATTACTTGACAGTAGCTCCAATAGGAGGATAACTGTGTTTAGTAAAAAAATTATTCTAAAAAATATAATTTATCATAAATCAGATGGGCTTTGTTTTTCTTTGGTCTTTTTGCGGACATTTTGACCAAAAATCCATAAGAGGCCACTTAAAGTTTGGGCTGACGTCAATGCCCAAACAATTAGTCTTGGATGAATAATTTAAAAGGAAAAATAATAAGTTGTAGGTTGAGATGATAAGTAAACTCACCCTGTAAGAAAGAGAACACAAGTTCAAATTCTAAGAAGTGCATATAATCCCCTTGGTTCAAAATGAAGTTAAGTTTTGCGGATGAAAAGATTATAATGCCCTCGTTTCTTTTTTTCAAAAGAATATTTACAAAACAAATAAATATATTCAAAATAAACTAGGGAGCTACAAGAACATATTGGTCTTTTACAAGAAAAAAAAAAGGAAATTTACAATACAAATAAGGACATTTACAAAACAAATAAAGGGATTCAAAAGAATCCAAAGAGTTAAAAATATTTTAGTCATTTACGAGGCAAATGAGGGTATTCACAAATCAAATAAAAGGATTTAAAAAAATGAAGTAAGAGCATCATTATTTTTTCACAAGAAGTGTGTTTGGGTAACGCCCAAACTTCAAAAGTTATTCTTCATAAGCTGAGATATAACTCATCTCAAATACTTACATCGTAAATCATAAAAGTTTCTCTCCTGCAACTATACAAACCAAAAATAAATGAAATTTTCCCTAAAAGTAACTAAACGTATGGTTGTTCATGGGTGAAAGAAAACTGAATTGTGGTAGGGGCATAGGGTGAGGACTGAGGACCCACAGAGAGTAGTGGGGGCAAATGGGCATCACTTGTTTTGCAACAAAGGGTGGGGCCATGTCAAGTTGCAAGCATATTGTGGAAAAAAGAATAGCATTTTCAATTGCTTTTCATCTCCCAAAAAGCATCATTCCCATTACAATATATATTTCATTTTCGTTTCCTCTTTCCATTCATCCTTTGAAATGACCTCTCACCAAGAACCTTTGATGAAAAATAATCTTAAAAGTTTTAAAAAATCAACCTCTTTTCTTGTTTTTCTTTTATAAAAAATTATGATGCCAAGCATGTAGCTAAAATATATCCCTCCTAACAGAAATCCTCCTATTTAGGATCTGTTCCTATTGGCAAGTGAAAGAGAGACTCTTTGTGATTGCCACTCAAATTATGCTCTTCACCTTTTTCTATTAGTTTTGACCAACTCATAATAAGTCTTGGAATTGTCTGCTTTCTTTGTGAGATTTTTTCTTCGCTTCAGATTATTTCCAATTGAACTTTCTATGCACTCCTCCTTCCACCATTTTTACACTAGAATGTTGGATATGAATACATGTGGCATGTAAACCGATTCATATAAAATTTATGAATAATATGGTTTATTTTAGGAAAAATCTCAAAAAAATACCGCTTGAATTTCAAAATTCTAAATAAGCGATTTTCCTATAAAACAAGTTGTAAATTGCTTTACTGTTCTTTTCAATCTCATTATTGTTGTTGTCAGTAGGATTTTGAATTTCAAATGATATTTTTCTATCATTTTCCCTTTATTTTATAAATTTCACGTAACATGCAGATATCTATACATAGATTAATCCCTTTTAAAATTTAAAACACAAAATGTTTTTGTTTCTCTCAATAAGCCTACTTTTCGAAATTTAAACTTGTGTTATCTTTCTTATAAAAATTAGATCACTTATTAGCTTATCCAACAACTTGTTGGTATAATGTTTTATTTATGGGTTAATGTGCATTTTTGCCAACAAACTATTACCCGAGGAGCGTCCAGCACAAATATTAATTAAGCGTATCTTAAATACCAACAAACAATTAAAAATGTGCAGATTCGCCAACGAACTTTTAAAAATGTATAGTCAGCACAACGCCGTTAGAAAAAAGTTAATGTCCGTTATCTAAGGTGCAGATTGGCCAACGAACTTTTATTCCAAGAGCACCCAGCACAAAAAAGTTTTACTCAGGAGCTCTCAACACAAAATTCTTAATTTCACTAAATTAAATAATTTTTTTATCTATTATCATTATTCAAAACTACTTGTATAGATATCCATGGACAAAAATTACTCATTTGCCAAAATAAACAAAAGTTTTAATTAAAAATATAATTATAAGATTTAAATAAAACTCAAGGTGTTTTATAATTTATTATATATGTTAAATAAAAAAAATTATATGATTTATTTTTATTTTAGAAGAAATTTATGTGAGTTAATAAATTCATTTAATGTGAATAAAATTTAAAAAATCTATTATAACCGGAAAGAAATGAAATGAGTTTAATTTTTATTTTTATAAAAAGAGTTTAATGGATATCAACATTGACACTTAATAATATAAATCCGACAACTTGATGATATTTTTGTTAATTAAATTATCTATTCATTATATGAATATGGGACTTGTTGATTTTTTTTTTAAAAAAAGTCCCATAAATAATTTGCTGAGGCTATTCTAAGATACTTAATTAATAACAATTTTTTTTTCCACAAGTCTCATATTGATATAATCCATAGATAATTTAATTAACCAAAATATTATCAAGTTGTCGGATTGATATCCATTAAACTCTTTTTATAAAAATAAAAATTAAACTCATTTCATTTCTTTCCGGATATAATAGATTTTTTAAATTTTATTAACATTAAACGAATTTATTAACTCACATAAATTTTTTCTAAAATAAAAATAAACCATATAATTTTTTTTTTGTTTAACATATATAATAAATTATAAAACACCTTGAGTTTTATTTAAATCATATAATTATATTTTTAATTAAAAATATTTTGGAAAATGAGTAATATAATTTTTGTCCATAGATATCTATACAAGTAGTTTTGAATAATGATAATAGACAAAAAAAATTATTTAATTTAGTGAAATTAAGAATTTTGTGCTAGGAGCTCCTGAGTAAAACTTTTTTGTGCTGGGTGCTCCTGGAATAAAAGTTCGTTGATCAATCTGCACCTTAGATAACGGACATTAACTTTTTTCTAACGGCGTTGTGCTGACTGCACATTTTTAAAAGTTCGTTGGCGAATCTGCACATTTTTAATTGTTTGTTGGTATTTAAGATACACTTAATTAATATTTGTGCTAGACGCTCCTTGGGTAATAGTTTGTTGGCAAAAATGCACCTTAACCCTTTATTTATTTATTCTGCTAAAACATGGGTTTAAATAGTTTTATTTCCCCCCAGGCAGATACGGTCAGAATTGATGTGGATGGATCTGTTCGTCATCAGTTTCAAGCGGCTTGCGGAGGAGTCATCAGGAATTCTCAGAGTCATTGGTTGATGGGGTTTTGTAAGCCCCTCGGAGTTCATACTGTTATTGAAGCGGAGCTATACGCTATCATGCTGGGTCTCAGGATGGGATTCCAGATGGGTTTCAATAAAATCATGCTCTACTCTAATTCGTTGGACGTTGTCAACATCCTCATGCGTGATTGCTGCTTCGATGACCACCCGCTCCGAGACATTATCAGAGACAACATTGTTTGTGCTGATTACATGGCCAAAGAAGGTCCCGCTGATGTGGGTGAGGTTCTAATTCCTACGATACCTGGAGGATGCTTTGCCATGGCATTGAAGGACCAGCTGGCCTGCCGTTCCTAGTTCTTTCTCTAGTTGTATTTTGGGCCACACTTTCATAGTCTGGCATCTTTTCTCTATTTTCAAGCCTCGGCTTGTCTGTATGTTTTTTTTTTTTTTTAAGAGTTTTATTTTTCAGCATCATATTACTTCAATTATTTTTAGGAGGCTGACAAAATATAAAGACATAACAAGTTGGCGGACACACTTCTGAAGTCTCCAGGTGTTGGGTCTCCATGACATAAATGCGTTGGTACATGCGCCCGTTGATGTTTACATTAGTTTTCTATTGTTTTGCTTTCCAATGCATAAAAAAAAAAATATAAAGACGCAAATTGTAATTCAATAATTCATCCATCATACGTCAAGGGCAGGGACGGACAGAGAAGGGGGTTAGGGGTGGCCCCCGCCCCCCCTAATTTTTTTTTTAAGAAAAAAAATAGTTGAATACCTTTCTTTCTTTTCCTTTTTTTTTTCCTTAAAAGAATACCTATGGTTTTATTAATCGATAGTGTGAAAATCCTTTACATTTGATTGATTTGGTTTGAAGAGGTGAGGCCCTTTGTTTTCACTCCTACTCCCTGATATTTCGTTTCCTTGCATATATATATATATATATATATATATATATATATATATATATATAATAAAGAGGTTAGGCCCATAAACTTGAATTATCCCCAACCCTACCTGTTTGTACTCTTCTGAAATTTTTCGTCTTTTCTTCCTCTCGCTTGCGGCTCGTCTCATCATCTGCCTTTTTTTTTTTCAACAACTGATGACAAATTTTAAGAATCAATAAGGTACTCAAAATCACTTCTTTTGATTAAATTTCTTTCATGAAATTTATTATACACATTTTTATCTTTCTAATGATACTACTTTTATACTGATTAAATAATATTTTAGGGTTAGAATTTTGGGCAAGTTTTGATTTTTAACACAGATTCAATTATAGATAAGTTTAACAATATGAAAACACGTAGGATAAGAGTCGAGTGAAGTAATTTTAATTTCTGTAATAGATTTCTTTCAATTTTTTATATATTAGGCCTGTGTCGTATTTCAATTACTTTTATTTATAGGTTTTTTTTTTCGCCCCCCGTCGGTGAAATTCCTGGGTCCATCCCTGGTCAAGGGCCATACATATCTGTCCGGGTATACTTTCAAATTACAAGTCCTGGACCATTGATAATTGACAAAAAGATAATGAGGTTCAATTAAAAATAATAACATTAGAAAAGTTCTAAAACTTATTAATGGTGCTCTTTCACTACTCATTAACAAGCTATAAGATTTTTTTATATTATTTCTTTTAATTGAAACCTTGGTGTCATTTTTTCTTAATGATTCCCATCGAAAAAATGATTGAACTACACAATGAAAATTTCAAAAAACAAAGGGAAAAAACGAATAAATACCATCTGAATTTGCAAAACCCCTAGAAGCCCATCGAATTTATAAAAAGATTGAGAGGTGACAAGGACTTTTGAGGGATATGCAAATTCATGCAAAATGACCACAATGCCCTTAAGGTTTTCTGGATTCATTGGCCCTGCGTGCGTCTTGTTCGTCGTCGTCGTCGTGACCCATTGCGTCGCCGCCACTCCCCTCGCCTTGGACACCACTTATCGTCCTTGATACGTAATATATAGATTCTATTTGTGCAGAGCTAGGTCTGATACTTTGTTAGGGGTAATTCTAAATTAAAAAAAATAGGAATTCTAGATTCTATATCTATCTATATCTATAAAATAGTAATCAAATTGTATTTGTAATCACAATTGTATAAGTAATCAATAAGGAATCAAATTGTATTGTATATAAGATTCTATATTTATATAAGTGTCAATGGCGGCAAAATTCTTCTTCCTTGCGATCTAAAGTATAATAAACCACGAGTTCTCCTCCATGTCGACTACTATAGCTTCAACAATGACGAAGAGAGTTTGAGGGTGAGGCACCTAGGGCTATGGTTCACTGAAGTGCCTTTGAGCGGTTGTTTAATGTTCGTTTTAAAAACTATTTTCTATAAGTCAAGATAAAACTCATCTCACATATTTCCTTTATTGATCATAAAAGTAATTTTTTAAAAACTAATTCAAACATTTACTGAGTATGAGATAGAAGCGAACGCAATTTTGCAAACTGATAAGGACAAACACCTCAATCCTCCCTCTTTATGATAACATGACTTATATAATAATTATATATATTCAAATTGGGAAAGACTATATCAAGTGATTGCTTAGTCTCTTGTCTAATTCAATCTGAATTAGTCAATACGATCTGGTTTAAGGTTGTCAAATGCATAAATTTAAATAAATTTGTAGTAGTAATACAAGTTTGTATCGTAGACTCGAATTGTAAATTTGTGAAAGTTTATTTTTACAAATAAATAGATATTAATTGTGTATAATTAAAGAATTAAAATATAAAAAATGCCAATAATTTGATTTAAATATATTTTAAATTCAAATAATTGAAATTAAATGCATCAATATTATTAATTTATCATACTCAACAAATTTTTTTATAAAATTCATATATAAAGTTACTGAGTATAATCAAATCGAAAAAGTTAGCACGAGTTTAAGAGTAAGTTAACACGATTTTATAAGTTAGAAATGTAAAAACGATAAACTTGGTGTGTAAACTCGTAAGTTTGACCAAATTTACAACTATTATGAGTTTAAAAGTCACTTGACACGATTTTAAAAGGTTGAAACATAAAAAAAGGTAAACTTAAAAAGCCAACTCATGAATTAAACAACAATAGTGTTGGTGAGCTCTTTTTTGTGCAACCGACCAGTTTTTTTTTTTTTTAACTAGATAGGTTTTGTTGAATAGGGTATTAAACTAGGGAAAATCATTTTCAGGCCCTTTTAACACTGACAATCCCAAAAAAGGCCCAAAGATTCTGATTATCCCAACCTTTTTTGAGGTTTTCATAATCTTGGGTGAATTGTTAACGGAGCTGATATAGTTGTTAACGGGGTACTGATATAGTTGTTAAATGTACTGATTTAATTGTTAGCAAAAATGTTGTTAACGTGGTTGAATTAGTTGTTAAAGACCTACTTGTTAACAACTATATATATTAGCCCCGTTAACAACTCACCCAATATTCTGAAAATCCCATAAAAGGCCATGTGACCTTTTTTGGGATTATCAGAATCTTGAGGCCTTTTTTGAGATTATCAGTATTAAAAGGGCCCTGAAAATGATTTTCCCATTAAACTATTGGATTTATGCACACCCTACATTGGATCGTGGGACTTTTGCGTTCGGTCGTATAATTGGGAAAAAAAAGAAAAAAATTAAAAGTCACTTGTGAACATCGGTGGATACCTTCTAGAAAACTATGGAGGCTGTGGTCGAATTTTCAATATTCACTATTAATTTACCAGACATTGCATGTATACTCTGCGTGCGATCGACAATATAGATATTCTTTTTATAATCTAGTGCATAATACTCTCCCGGACACAAAATATAGGGTTAAGGAGCAATTTGACCACCGAACTATTACTTCAGAAGTGCCCAACACAAATAACTTTTAAGTGGACAAAAAATAACCAAAAAAAAATTAAAAATGTGCAGTCAGTACAAAAATTGAGTAAAACTTTTTTGTACAATATATATCAATATCTGTATTCCTTATCTAATTTCTGAATTATTTTAATTCTTTCATCGTAGTATGTACTATTTCCCAACAGATGTCAAAAGATGTTTAAAGGAAAAAAGAAATAAGAACGAGAAAACATAACTTAGCAACAAATTAATTATATATAAGGGTTAAATACCAATTTTACTTTTGAAGTACGCACCCAAGAGCAATTTTGCCACTTAAGTTTTCGGCGGAGCAATGTTGCCCTTAAAGTCTCAAAATGAAGTAATGTTGTCCCTCCGTTAAAAACTCTAACAGAACCCTAACGTTGACCGTTAGGGTTTTTAACGGAGGGGCAATATTGCTACGTTTTAGAGGAGCAATTTTGCCCCTGAAGTATCAAAACGTAGCAATGTTGCCCCTCCGTTAAAAACCCTAATGGTCAACTAACGGTCCACGTTAGGGTTTTTAACGAAGGAGCAACATTGCTACGTTTTGATACTTCAGGGGGGCAACATTACTCCACCGAAAACTTAGAGGGAAAAATTGCTCCTGAGCGCATACTTCAGGAGCAAAATTGGTACTTAACCCTATATATAATTACAAGTTTTGTCCTGAGAGATTATTATTATTATTTAAGCAGAAGATAAGATGATGCAAAGCAAAATTGTGACGACAATGTCGTTAAAGCAGGGGAGAATCCAAATGATTAAACAAAGACTAAATTATTTGTAACTGTTTCAAATTAACCGCAGGAAAGGGATGATGGTGTTGATTGGCTAAAGTGAATGATGATGCTCTCCTCTCAAAATGCCAAAACTTTACTAGACATGATTCATTTTTCTTTTCAACTTTTTTTTTTTTTTTATCAATATTCATCCGGCCATAATTATAAGAGTTAGTTGGGGACTAATCTTAATTATAAATATAAGACATCAACACGTTTTATTTATAGGGAAAATTAGAATGAAGGACCTAAAGGAAAGGATATTTATGGAGAAGGACCATAAAAATTGTAATTATTTAGAAGGACCAAATATAAAAAGATAAAATTAAAAGTACTAAAATGCCCCTAACAAAATCTTTTGCATTGCCTCTTACATTCTTTCCCATTCTATTTTTAAAACTAATACAAACTTCTAAGTTTCATTAAATTAAACAATAGTTTTCTCAATTTTCACAACTTGAATATATATCTATGGAAAAAAAAAGTATGCATTCTTCAAATTCTAAAAATTATATCTTTTCAAATTAACAAAAATTTTAATTAAAAATAGAATTATATTGTTTTAATAAAAGTCAAGGTCTTTTATAATTTATCATATATGTTGAACCAAGAAAGTTTGTATGACTTATTTTTGTTTTAGAAGAAATTTATGTGATTTAAAAATTCATTTAATCTTAATAAAATAAAATAAAATCTAATTATCCAATTATATCTTGAAAAATATGAAATAATTTTATTTTTTTATTTTTATAAAAATAACATAATTGACATTGATGTTGGTAATATAAATTGGTGAAAAATAAATATTAAGAAAAATATGATTTTAAAATTTTTTAATTAAATAATATATTGGGGAAAAAAGATATAATCATATCATCATCGGTAGTTTTAGTTTTAATTTTAGCTATTTTTTTAATTTTGAATACAAGAAATAATACATGAGGATTGATTAGGGGCAATTTAGTAATTTGAAATTTATATTATGATGTTTGGTCCTTCTAAGTAATTACAATTTTTATGGTCCTTTATAATAAATATTATTTTCTCTTGGTCCTTTATTTTAATTTTCCCTTATTTATAATATTTACCATTCTAATTTTTTTTATAAGTCCAGTTAAACAAAAAAAGATCCTTATTGAGCCGTGCTTCACGCCCTCTCGCTTACTGGAGAAAGAACTCAATCCTCTGGCTTTGCTCTTCTTGCTCTTGTTCGCTCCTGCTTTAAAGCTTGTCCTTGTTTTGGTTCCGCTAATAGTGATGGAATTCTGTATTACAAGCCTTAGAGAGCAATTAATGACAATGATACTAGTTTCCTCCTACTAAATGTAAGAAAAAATAAATTAATTTATGTTGGAAAAAGAGAAAGAAGGGAGAGAGGTTGATAATTCTATTAATAAATGAAGGTTAAATTGGGAAAATGCATTTATTTATGATATATTTAATGAGTAAACTAAATTTACTTCATACTTGAGAATGAGTGATATCGTTTTTCCAAATTAATTTATGTAACTTTTTAATCTTATATAATCTAATGTTATATAGGAATATTTTAGGAATATCATGTCATATTTATTATAATTAAATAATTTATCTAGCTTTTTAAACTTACTTAAATCAATTAAATAGTTTTTATATTAAGTTAGCATGTGAGTAATATAAAGCCACATTTGTACCACTCAAATTACATATATGATTTTTTTTTTTTATTTGGATTAAAAATCTACAAGTTTCTTCTAATATGGTGTTCCAAATATAAGACATAGTTTATAGTGTAAATTTTATTATAAATTTTGTCCTATATTTAGAACGAAAGGAGTATATTATAACTTCACGTTTTTATGTATTAATACATCCAGACTTAGATATAAAATGCTTATTAGAGTGGTTTGATGATATAAAAAATGAGTAATTTTCTAAATTTTTAAATATTTTTTTATACAATATCCACTATTTTTTTTCCCCATGAGCCTTGATATCGTGGTGAACCCCTCACAAAATTACAAATCGGATTATTTTTGATCGGCCTATGGCTATGGTAGGACTCAAACGATCTGACCACCTAAACTGCTGCATTCTCAAAAGATTGAATTCATGACCATTGGGTAAGCTAAAACAACTCCTACCGATTGATTCAAAAGCTCCCCGTTGGTTATTTAATATTCCCTCTCCCTCGGGTCTTATTATAAGAGCACATTTTGGAGTTGGTTTTAGTCCTAATTATAAGACCAAGTTTTAACTTTTGTCCATTTTTTCCTAAAATACCCTTATTGACACTTTCTCAATAATAATTAAAGATAATAATAATTTAATGATACACCTATATATTCTATAAAGTAAATAATGTTTGCAACTCATTAATGTCATATACACCTCAATTATACGTAAATAAAACATTATAAAATTTGTGTATTCGTTACTTAGAGATCAGTAAATAAATGCTGTCATGTACGTGTTCAATGAATGAAACCCAATAGTGTATTTCCCTGGGTGGGTGCTGGCTTGGTCTCAAATTCAAATCCCCATTCACACATTCCCTCGCTTCTACTAATTTTGTCTTGATGTGATTTTCAACTTTCAGTAGGGGTATTTTAAGAAAATAATTATAATTAACTAATTTAACTTCTCTCCTTAATCTCTCTAAATTCTGGTAAATAGTTCCTATAATTAGGACTGGGGGAGTATAATATTAAATAAAGTAGGAGAGAAATATTTAGGATTCGTTGAAAGAAAGGTCAACAATTAACGAGATACATAAAAAAAATTATGTTTTGCTACAGGTTTAAAAAAGTTAACTAATTTTAATGGTATAAATTAAGGAATGTATTATTTGGAAATCCTATCCTTTTATCCTAAATGAAAGGATTTGTTAGTGAGTTTCTTTAATAATAAATGTAAAATATCATGCCGAATAACTATTCTTATTAATTTAACTTATTAAGGGCTTTCCGATGAATTTCCAATACAAATAACTAAACAAGGTATTTTTGGAAATCAATATACAATTTTTTATCCATAACCAATCTAACTAATTTTTTAATATATAAATTAGTTATCTAAATTTTAATATTGATTGATTAAACATGAAAGAGAGAATTATTTTATTATTTATTGTGATAAAAAAATAGGGATATGAATATGATTTTATTTTATTTAATTAATATTAATTTTGAAAATGGTAAAATGTTGGAGGGAGGTAAAACTGGTAGGGGAGGGAGTGTGTGTCCCGTTCCTATCCCCACACAAAAGGTGGTGGCAAAAAAGTTCTTTTTGTACACTCTGCGATGATGGCGATGATGATGCCTGCAATCTCCAACACCATCAGCAGCAACCTTCACCAACACAAACACCAACGCTCCCTCCTCTCTCTCTCTCTCACTCACACACACACACACACACACACTTTTCTTCTCTTCCGATTCTTTCTCCCCTCATGTCTTCCTTCAACCAAGCCCATGGTTGATCTATTCTTCTTCCTCCTTTTCTCACGTGTCTCTCTGGTTCTGGTATGTAATTTCATGGCGAACCCATGAGAGTTGTGACCAACAAGGACCATGGAGAAGAAGTGTGGGTGCTGGGCTGTTCTGAAACGCGGCGTTAGAGGTGCGTGCAAACCCTCAGCTCCTAGAGACTCTGCTTCCTCTATTCCTCGTACTAGTCTCGTTTATGATGCAGGTATCTACGATTATTATGTATATTTGAATCGTGTAGGATATAGATATTTTTGAATCTGAACCAGTAATGGGCTCATCGAAAAAATGCTCCCATTTGTGCCCGCTCTTGAGTTTCCTCTGATCATAGTTCTGGTAGTTTCTTATCTTTAGCCTCAAAGAATCCGCTATAATTTTGTAGAGTTTTATGGGATTTTAATTTGGATCCGGCTTTGTCTAAACTCACGGAATTTTCAAGCAAAGAATCTTTTGGCGTGCATTTTTTTGTTCAATTATGAGACTTCGTAAAGGGATTGATCTTTTTCTGCTTTCCAAGAATCACTGCGTACACTTCTTTTCTTTTTCACTTAAAATCTCGCAAACTGCTTAATTATTCTGAAAGAGAAACCACTGAGCATTAAGAGTAGTTGGTCCCTCTTGTAAACTCAAAGGGGTTCATTCCATTACAGACGTGGACGAAATTTTGTGATCGATTCTTGGATTTTATGATTTCTCCCATGTTTTCAACTTGAGCTCAATCGAATTGCAAAATCTAGTACTGTTGGAATTGTGGAAAAGTTTGTCATCAGTTTTCTGTGTTATTTCCAATTACATTATCTGATCCCTATTGTTAAACACATTCTTTATGTTGATGCAGCAACTGAGACACGTTACCTGAATGCTAGTAATCGAGAGTTATGTCCTCCCAATGATGCTCAACTATCTTATGATAATACTGTACCCCCACCTGAGGAAAACAGGGCTCCTTGCCAGCTTCTTCAATTTTCTTTTCAGGAACTAAAAGCTGCAACTGGAAATTTCAGACCTGACAGCATTCTTGGGGAAGGTGGGTTTGGATTTGTGTTCAAGGGATGGATAGAAGAAAATGGGACTGCCCCAGCGAAACCAGGTTCAGGGGTTACAGTGGCTGTTAAAAGCTTGAAGCCAGATGGTCTTCAGGGCCATAGAGAATGGGTGGTTAGTAAAATATCTGCTTTGTTTGGGTTAGTAGATTGATGTTATAAGAGAATTACATAAGAGATACTGCAGATATACTTTAACACGATGGTTCGTTGATGCAGGCTGAAGTTGACTTCCTCGGACAGCTTCACCATCCTAACCTTGTGAAACTTATTGGCTACTGTATTGAAGATGATCAGCGGCTTCTTGTTTATGAGTTCATGACCCGTGGAAGCTTGGAAAATCATCTTTTCAGAAGTGAGCACAGCTTATCTTTTGCCTTGGCATGAACTAATTACATGGATATTTATATAATATGTGGCCTTGCTGATGAGATATAAGCGACTTTTTATGAGCGGAGACCCTTGGTCAATGGTTAATCTGTACCTTCTTCCCTATCCAGCTAGGGATATTAAAGTGTTTTATGTGTAAATGTTTTCCCCCATTTCTTGTGTGTGAATTACTTTGTGGAACTAATTATATCTGGTTTCTTAAATTCAAAAATGGTTTTTTTAATGTTATATCACGCTAAACCTTTTTCGTAGTAGACAATCATGAAGTACAATATAAGCAGGAACCAGTGAACTGTATGAAGTGGATAAATCTGGAATACTTCATAACTTTTTGATCTCTTCTGATCCTTTTCTTGTTTCTTATAAAAATGAGCTGATGATTTTTGCTTTTGAAGGAACTGTACCTCTTCCATGGTCCAATAGGGTAAAAATAGCACTTGGTGCAGCTAAAGGGTTGGCCTTCCTCCATAGTGGTCCAGAACCAGTCATTTATAGAGATTTCAAAACATCAAACATTTTGCTTGATTCGGTATGTGGGTTCTAACTAGATGAATGCCTGAGATCTTTAAATGAGTTTCATTGATTATTAATTTGGGCCTTTTTTTTACAGGAGTATAATGCGAAGCTTTCAGATTTTGGTCTTGCTAAAGCAGGGCCTCAAGGAGACAAGACACATGTTTCTACCAGAGTTGTTGGAACTTATGGTTATGCTGCTCCTGAATATGTCATGACAGGTAAGAAGATATCTGTAGATAGCTTAATGTATGATAAAAAAATTCTTGGAATCTGACACAGCACAAAGGCTTCTTCGTATATTGTGCTAAAAGTCATAACTTGTGTCATAATTTCTGCTAAACATTTTGTGTAAGCAGCACATGCAAATAATTCAAATATGGAGGCTTTCTGAGACTTTTGAGATTCAACTTATTCATATGATTTCTGTTTCCTTTTTTACCAGGACACCTGACAGCTAAAAGTGATGTTTATAGCTTTGGAGTTGTATTACTTGAGATTTTAACAGGGAGAAGATCTATGGACAAGAAGCGCCCTAGTGGGGAACAAAATCTGGTATCATGGGCTCGGCCATATTTAGCCGACAAGCGAAAGCTATACCAACTTGTGGATCCTCGCTTGGAACTAAACTATTCTCTCAAAGGGGTGCAGAAAATTTCTCAGTTAGCTTATAGTTGCCTCAGTAGGGACCCCAAATGCCGTCCAAACATGGATGAAGTTGTGAAGGCTCTGACTCCATTGCAGGATCTCAATGATCTCGCAATCTTATCTTACCACTCCCGTTCGTTGTCTCAACAAGGGAGAAGAAAAAAGAAAGCAGATGGAACTCCACATCCACAGCTTGCCTACACACAATCCAAGAGCATCAAGGGTACTTCTCCCTTGAACACCAGCAAGCATCATCGATGATGATGATGAGAAGTGATTTGCTTCTTTCTTTTGCTGGCTCAATCATTGATTAAAACAAAGGCTGGGATGCCTCCTTTGTTATTTATGTTGTGTGGAGATGGATAGTTCGGGCTTTGGTAATTTTTTGGGTGTTTAGGATCCATCAGGGCCAGAAGAACCATGGAAGAGTATGTTATACTTATCTTCTTCAAGCCCTTTTTTATTAGAGCTAGCTAACCATCCATGTGGAACATGCCTTCATTGCCATTTACCTATGCTGTAATTGATGTAGTCTAGTAATAGTACATGAAAGGTCTTACATTTGAGAACATCATTTGCAGCAGCAACCTTAATCAATTGCTTTGAGCTCTGGGAATACCATTATTCTACTTCCGTGGTTTGGTTTTTATGCCTTCTGTAGTTCTTTAGAATCCCGGGAATATTACTTCTTGCATGCAAGTTCAAACTTGTACTTTTCCCCTTATGGGATGAGACTGTTTACCACCTCAATCAATAACTTGTTGGTTACTTTTATTACTGTTTGGCTGACAAAAAACCCATACAAGTCTTTTTTAGTGACACTTGTTTACCTATGAAACCCAGGGAAAAAAAACTATCTATATCTATAAGGGGTAGTGTGGGAGAGAAAAATCCACCAAATAAGCATATATGCTTGAAACCAACTACCAAAGCATATATAATGTTCTTTATGGAGAGCATAATTATGTGTGGTGGACTAGATTTTGTTAATGCAGGTGTAGGGTGAGAATTTTGAATTGGAAAGAAGGAAAGAACCTGAACCTTACTTTTTTAAACTTATTCGTAATTTCAGTGAAAGGTATAGCCCCCCATACAGTTGCGTGTTTTACATCAAAGTTAAACAATTATTTTATAGAATATGCTTGCGGTCAGTTGTGGAGACACATGCCACTTTTAGTACCAATCATGCTTCATGCCTTTCTCTCTCTTTTTTGTTAGATCACTCTTTCTTCAATCCTAGCTAGTCCTTAGCATTTAAGTTTCCTCGCCTGAAGCTGATGGACTACGCAAAGTCTCAGAATATGTTGACCAGTCTACTTTTTCTTAAATTTTGTCAAAAGTAGCTCATGAGGCCAAACTTCGACATCATAATTTATTTATCATTGGATTTTGATTTTAGTTCTTATAATTTCAAATGGTTTAATGAATGGTTCTTGTTTGTTTGGATTAGCGGCAGAAACGGTTTTTCCAACATGATTTATGGTATATGAGGTGAATTCGTGAGAGAAATTTTATCTCTATTTGCGTGAACGTTCACCATTAACCCAAATATGCCCTAGAATCTAAGACAAAGTCCTTATAAAATCCAAACCAAATCTAAATGGTTAAACCCGGATCAAGCTCTTCTAATTTCAAATCGTTGGTTTTGGTCCCTATAATTTTATAAAGACTTAGTTTGGGTTTAAGTATATATCACTTTGGTCCAATTTATAAATCTTTTTTGACCAAAAAATTTGGTCCTATTTATAAGTCCAATTTCAGGGTAGTAAATGAGATTGTGACAATTTATTAATTGTACAAATGAAAATAGAGAAAGAAGAAAGAGTTAAAAATTACCCATTTATAAATAAGGGCAAAGTTGAAAATTTATCTTATAATCATTGAGCAAACTACTTCTTCTTGGTATGTGTGATTTACTTAAAAATGACTTATAAATAAGACCAGATCAAAACCAAAACTCGTTAGAAAGTATAGGATCATTGGTTATTAAACCATGACTAAACTTATGAAACTATATGAAGTAAAAACCAATGATTTGAAACGATAGGAACCAAGAGCAAAATTCAAAGACAAACAATAGAGAGTGGCTACGGTCCACTACAGTAGACCGTAGCTACTTCCTGAACAATAGCGTTAACTTATTTATGTATTTATTTTTAAGTTTGAATAAAAATCTTAAGTGATAATGTTTTGATGGGTATGATTAGATATGAGGTAGATTTAGTTAATTAAAAGCAGCCTTAAGTTAAGCAGGGTGGTAAACAATCACAATCCAGAAAATGCAAATCTCATAATTGGCTAAAATTCGGTGCGACGCAACTGTCAAAAAGCCTTTTTGTTGGACTTATAATATGAGCATGTGCGTGAAGAAGATGAAAGCAACAAAAGATTGAGTGGGCAAATTTAATTAATATCTCTATGACTGTAAGTGGACCAAACCAGGAGGAGGATTGCACTTGGTTTCACAATAATATTGTGACCCAAATTTTAATTATCTTTGTTTTGACTCTGACTTGGATCCTCCACTCTCTAACTAAGATTATAATCTGTCTGTCTTCTTAATTACTATAATCTTCATTCCAATTAAGACTTCTCTTTTTGACCATTAACCAACGAGTTTCTTTCAGATCCATCTATAAAATCCATAGAACTACTTGCCTTTAAAATTCATATCTCCTTGTTTTGGACTTTAATATGATTTGATATAGGGATAATTCAAATCCATCTATTAGGAAGGGGCTTGAAATTTGATATAGTGTTTTTTTATACTCTAAAATGAGGTGAGTATTCAGTTTTGAAGGAGAAAATAACTGAACCAGATTATTTTGGTTCAGTTCTTTGGGTTTGATTGATTTTTTGAAGTTCATTAAATATGAAAATATTACTTGGATTTGGACAGAAAATCATACTGTTCCTTCTCTTTCCGAAGTCTTTTTTTTTTTTTTTTTTTTTGTAAAAATATGATCGTGCTTCCCAAAAACACAAATAGGGCATTGTACCTTTTTAAAAAATATATATATATTATTGTTGGACATGGACAGAAGAAACAAAGATTGCCCAACATTTTGTGTTTGATTTCAGTTTTACCTTATTTAACTTCTCAACTTCATGTCTCGAGTTGAGTTTAGTAGAAAGAGTTAATCTCTTAAAGTATGATGAATTAACATTTGAATTCACACTGAAAATTAAAGAGGTGCCCATGTACGTTTAGTATTCAACAGTGTCTAGAACTGGATTGTCTTTAATAGAAGAATACTTATGCGTAGGGAAAAAAAACTTATCCGCTCCCGCATGCTGTGTGAAGAAGAAAGAGACCAAATACAAAATATTCCTGGGCTGTGGAGGTGGGAGAGAGCATGATTATTTAATTTAGTTTGGTAAAGTAAGAAAAATGAAAATAATTAACTAGAATAATAACGGACTGGAACGGAATTCTTAATAGACGCTAGCTGCACAAAACCCTACTTTTTTCAGCAATTTCTTTCTCCTTCTCTTCATTGCTTTTCTTTTTCGACATAATTTATTGTACTGTTAATATCAGTGTCAGGAGCTGTTCAAGAACTGCAGATGATCACAATGCCTATAAATATAAAAAAGAATACTAACCCAACAGTAGCATGATAAGAAGGTTGGTCTTTTTTCTTTCTTTTTCATTTTTCTGTTTTTCCCCATAATTTGCACCATCATTTCCCCCTTTAACACCAGGCAATAATTCAGTATCAAACTCAAATGTATTGCTATCATGCTTCTTGCTGCTGCTGAGCTCTTCTTCAGTGAAATTTTCACTCTGATCTTCTTACTACCGTCTTCCGATCCAGACAAAGACATACTCCTTCCGGAGGGTCTGTTCTTGACTTCTGTTATTGTCATCTGTGCTGATCCAAAAGTCTAGTTGACACGAAGATGAAAATTATATATCCAAGACAGGAAAGGATGAGTGTTGTTAATCTCAGATTTTGCTTGATTTTCAAGCATTTTGAGAGCAACAACAGTATTTTGAGACTTAAGTCTTCTTGGCGTCTTGGCATGTGACACTATGGATTTCCAATATACGACCCCTCTTCTTCATCAAATTCTGTAACCCACCCATGCCGCTGTTTGCTTTCCTTCTCACAGTGGAGAACACCTACATTACATAACACTAAATTGAGAAGTAAAACTTATAATATATATCATTCTTTTGTGAATACTTAATAAGACATTAAATAGACTTTATTCATCGAATCTAGATGAGGTTTGTGCATTCATGTTTATTATATATCCTTAACTAATTTAGAGTTGGTCTAGCTAGCTGTATAAGTCTCCACTATATGCTATTTGTGTTAAGTTCAAATGTAAGAGGAGATATTTGTATTGAGACAAGACAAGTAGCCATAAACCTAGACAGGATGCCGGATAATAATGTCAAAAAATAAATTATATATCCTTAACTTACCATCCGGATTTTTCTATACATCTATATATTTTCACTAGTTTATTTAGCGGCATTTTCTGTATATTCACAGGTTTTAATGTAACTACGTACGTGTTCTGGTGTAGAACATAGATGACTAGTCCTGATGGACTAGTATGTTGATGATATTAATTGAGACTTAACCTAGGAGCAAAACCTAGGGCCTACGTACCCTGTAGAGGGATCAAAGTCCATGTAGTTCGAAGATACCGAAGGCGTTTAGCCAAAGGGGGTGGTGTGTGCTCTGTTTAGGCAGTATGATAAAGGAGAGAGCTTAGAAGATGTGTACCTTTAGGGTTTTACTTCTATTTATAGAGTGTACCTATTGGTCTTGGGCTTATGGGCCCTCTATTTGCGATAGAGATTTCCCTTGATTATCTCCTTAATTGTAGGTTAGTTATGATCTTATCTGATCCATTGGTGATTATGATAGATCTGCCTGTTATTGGGCCGCATCACTAATGGGCCTTGTATAAATCCGTAACAATACAATTGATTCATGCATGTATCTTTTATTTTTTAGATAATGAATATTATTTAGGATTATAATGTTATGGATCATAAGGCTGAAAAGAAAATATAATTTGGAACAGTGGTTAATCGGATTTGGATCTTATAATAAGCTGTTTTAATTAGTTAACTAATAAGATAAATAGAGATAATTAATTTCCATTAAATTTAATGGGCTACGTAAAGAGAATGAGTTGCAACTTGGATTCATCCCCCTAAACAAACGGGCTGTCAATGGACACCAAACCCACCACCTGCGTTCATTTATAAGAAAAAGTTATAACTTTTTTGTTGAACAAAAAGTATATATGGATTTCATAATATTTTTACCGTTAATAAAATATGATAAGAATATAACTTCGCAATTCAGTTGATTGACTTTTTTACAACATTCTTTTTAAGGTGTGCTACAGATTTTTGACCTCTTAGATATGTTATACTACCTCCAGTCCTAATTATAAGGGTTAGTTGACTTTCTTTGGAGAGATTAAGGAAGCTAAATAAGTTATTTAATCATCTCATATGTTGTATATCCTTATATTATATATTAGTTTATTAGTTAAACTAATTAGTTTGAAGAAAAATATAAAAATAAAAATACTCTAAAGTAATTTAATTAGCTTTTTTAATCTCTCTAAAAAAGTCAACTAACTCTTATAATTAGGACCGAAGGGAGTACTATCGGCTATGATTAATATAAAATCTCATTCGTAGTGCAAATTGTAGTACGCAGGAGATTTTATATTTAAGACAAGAGGTAGTGCTTTGATTATTCAAAGGCACCATAGTGTTCTAATTAAACACATGAAATGCTCAAAAAAAAAAAGTCTCCATGAATCAAGGAAACCCTTGGATTCACTTCACTTGATATTTTTTGGTACCAAGAATTATATGTCTTCCAGCTACTGACATGCATACTAATATTAAATGACTATAATTTTTAAATAAACAGAATTCCTTTTTAAGAATAATTAATTCAGCAAATTTTGATATATTTATTAAATTAAATAAACCTTAAAAGAAGTCCTTTGTAAAACAAGATGGTCGCAATTGCCAATTGGTGCCAATAAAAATTGCAAATTCTACTAAAGGTAATACTGTTTACTAAAGATAGCTAGCTATTTAGTAATTGAACATCTAACACAAAATGGCCACATAAACCTCTCTTTCCGCTCAAATTAATTGCTCTTCTACCACAGTTTTTAGTATAAGAGTCAATTGATTTTTTTACAGATTAAAAAAACTAAATAAATTACTTGATCATAACATATATTATATATAATTAAATTATGTATCAATATATAAGCCAAACAAATTAATTTAAAGAAAAATAATAAATATAAATACTTTAATATAATTTCATTACCTTTCTTAATCTATCCGAAAAAGTAAATCAACTATCAAAGAACAGAGTTGTAAAGTAAATAAGTAATCAAAAAGGAAGAAAATATCATATAAAAAAAAGAGAGGAAGAAAATAAAGTGAAGGGTGTGTGTGGATATGAGATCTGTATGTAAATAAGTATCTACAACAGTAAAATTAACTTTTCCCATGTTTCCTCATTTTGTTCCCCTAGGCATAAACTCTACAAGATGATGCTATATAGCTTAGCTAGGCTTGCATCAATAATATCTTCCACGCTTATTCTATCTGCCCATCCCCTTCAATTATTAATCTCTATAAGAACAAATAATAAACATTAGAAATTCAGGATGATAGGGAGAATGATTTTTAAGTCCCTATCAAATAAAATCATATCAGAAAAGTTCTCATTGACCAGTAAACATGAAAAATTAACAAGTGAATCAGTTACCATTAACGACTTATATATGAGACTTGTCAATGTATTATTTCTCTCGATTAACATCTATATGTCATTCTCCCTCATATATATATATATATATAGTACAACAAGGTCTTTGATTCATGTCATAGAGAATCAAAGACCTATTACAACATTCCTCCTCCTTAATATGTCCAAGATTAAGATCATCTGTAACTAAGAAATATAATTAAACATGTGTGTGTGTGTGTTTGTATACCTTGTAAGTGCAATCTAATACTTGATGGATGCGATATATCTATCTGCAGGAATCAATTGATCAATAACTCATTATTCACACGAAACATGATGAATTAAATTGAATGATATCGTACCTCTCTCTGTGTCCCTTGGAAGCAAGCGATCTTGATAGCAATGAGAAAGAAAACTTAAGAACTACTACGATCCACGGTGTGGAAATTAAAGGGAGAAGCAAGAAGATAAAAAACACACCCGTGTACGTTTATATACATATACCTGCATGTCGCCTGAGAATATTCCCTCTCGTTACTGCAATCTCAACCCAGAATATACCAAATATCAATATAAGATATAATATCTGTTATGATATATATATATATATATCTCTGATGAAGAGGTGGTGGCGGGGATGATATGTAAGCTGGAAAAATCCATTTAAAGAGGAAAAAAGTGATATTGGCGCGGCTCAATCTGAGATCGTATTACTGATGCTACATGTAAATCCGTCTTCAGATTGAACCCCACCAATATCGCTTTCTCTGCTTCCCACATCCCAATAAACATCATATCATCAAGTGACCCAAACAAACAAAAGCACAGTACAGCAAAATAAAAACAAGTTGATCGATGATCTCAATCGTATATATATTAATTTCTCCATGAATAATACCTGATGATGACAATCAACTTCAAGAGATGTAGATCATAATTAGTGGACATTAATTATAGGGATTGAAAAGCAAGTGGAAGAGATGAAGAATAAATAATGCAAATGGACCCATTAATGACAAAAATTTAGGTGGCCATGTTCAACTAAAAGCATGAATATGATATGTAGGTATATATATATGGTGGAGTTGGAGGAAGACGACTCGAGGATATACATATTATACAGCTAATTAATCTCAATTTAAATTTCTTGAGTGGCTTTCAAAATCAATATTGCATGACGACGCAGTGCAACTAAATATACATACACATACATACATATCTATATATTTATGGAAACTTTTACAAAAGGCACACTATGAAACTGATGATTAAGTGGAAAGCACAAAAGACACACAAAATAGATTTATATTTCAAGCAAACCCGAAAGTGGGATCTCCACATTATATTGTGACGCACGAGAAATAGACCAAACAATATTAGATCATAAACACACAAAGAAGAAATCAAAAGGCAGGTGAGTGAAAAAAGAAGATGAACCAGATGGGTGATATCTGATCAAGAAGAAGAAGAAAGATCTTTGAGGTTTAATGGTTGAAGAGAGCTAGAGAGATGGAGAGTGAGTATATGTATAAGAAGGTAAGGGGTTGGGGTATGCCTCGGGATGAGAAGGTGAGTGGAATGATAACAAGAGGGAGCAACGAGTGCTTTAGGGTTTCTCATGCTTAGTTTCTACTCAATAAAAATCAAACCTTGCGCATGCACCTGAAATGTTCTCCAAACACACACTCACACACAGAAAAAAAATAGGAAAAAGGAAAGAAAAGAAACACATACCCAAATAACTCCTTTCTATATTTTGTACCCCTTTCTTTCTAGCATCAATTATTGTCTTTTTACATCATGCGATGCTTCCATTCTATCATTAGACTTTTGGTCAGTGACAAAACAAGAATATGCTTGGCTATAGACAGTTAAATATATATATTCCATATTAAATCACCTCAACCCACTAAAAAATAAACATGACATATATTTCAAGTAAATATATAATGTGAGGCAAGTCCTATCAGATTGGCTTAAGCTATTCCTATAAAAAGACATACCTAATTCACTAAAATTTTATATATTGTGCAGATGAAACATGCTTCCTTAATTATATTTTTCATCCCCATGCTTATATCTATACATGTTGAAAGATTGTTTTCATGGTCAAATTCGGATCCGGATCCGGATCCGGGTGGGGAGCAGGAAGGCAGAATGTCAGGGGAATTGAAGGGGATATTGTGTGGGAAGGTGCAGAGTAAGGAGAAACAGAGAGAGAGGGGAAATGGGAAACAACAAAAGCGGGGACACCGGCGCTAAAGTAGCCCTGCCTTGGACCTCCACTAGCAGACACTCTTCTTGGTTTCTGCTTCCTCTTCCCTTTTTTTAATTCCTTTTTCTTTCCTATTCTTTTCATTTTTCAGTCATTACATCTCAAATCTTAGTGTCACATTTTATTCTTTACAATTTTTTTTTCTATTCTAAAATTTGGCATGTGGCAACAGATCACATCTAATTAACCAGCTATTCAAAGTTGTACGTCAAAGGCCTTCTAACCTAGTGGCATATAAATTTTCTATAACTGGGAGGCCATATATCGACATATACTAGTGTTGAAAGCGTAGGGAAATACATACGTACATATACATATACATATATAAGAGAAGAGAGAAAAGAGGCATTGAGAATAGTAAAAAAAGGGGGGGGGGGTGAGGAGGTAGAGAGAAGTGTCTGGTATGGTCATGATTTGAGGCGATAAGTTGGCGTGCCACAGCCCAAAAACAGATTCCCTCACGCCTTGAACCATCCTTTCTTTCTTTCTTTCTTCACCAGATCCTAGGACCCCCTTTTTCATCGGTCAAAAGCTACTGTACCATTAACCTCATCAACAACATTTCCTGCCTTTATATTCTCTCACATACCTTCAAAATGTGAATGTGCACATCATCTAGAAGTTACGTGTCTTGCTTGTTTGAATAATGCGTACATATCACAGTGATATGTGTAAGTATAAATAAGTCATTTTATTATTTGGGTACCTGAGCATTATAAGTCTGACATTGTGTGAGGAGTTTCACACGAGAAGTGAGGTTTTTTTTCTCCCAATTTGCTCCTTATTAAATAATTATTTACCAAAATGCCCCGGTCTAGAAACTATTTCCCAATGCGCCCCTGTCAGAAAACTATTTCCCAATGTGCCCCTGTGTTAGTCGACTAAAACCATGGTTTAGTCGACTAAAACGCGGGGATTTTTTTTTTTTGAAAACCCCGTGATTTAGTCGACTAAACCATAAGTTTTAGTCGACTAAACCAGTCCAGAGAGCCTTTTAAAAAAGCCAAACCCGCGATTTAGTCGACTAAATCGCGACAGAGGGGTTTTTTAAAAACCCTAATCGCGGCTGTTCGAACCTCCACAAACCCTAATCGACTAAGCACCCCTTTCCCCTTTGAATACTCTCTCTTTTCTCAGTTTTAGTGCCGCCCATCAAGGTTTAATACTATCTCACATTTGAGTAATAGTTGAGGGACGCCGTCCAAGAAAAGTAACTACCGATGAACTTCTTGAGAAAATACAACTCAAAGAAACTCAAATTCCGTAGAATTATTTGCAATAGAATTAGATTATGATATTCTTTTATTGTTCTTTAATTTATTAATTATTATTAGATATAGTAGTTGTGATTTATTAATTTAACTAGCTTAGCCCCAAAATAAATACTTTTTGACAATAAATTAAATCTCTCCTAAAAGCGTGAGATTTACCTTTTGTTGTTTTGACCTGGAAGCATGAGATTTACTTGAATGATAGGCTTTTACATATATATTTGGTATTAATCTTTGTCCAAACTTAATGAAAAATTAAAGAAAGATGAAAATAGAGGAATTATCAAATTCTAGCTAGCACAGCTTGATTTTCTTGTGGGGCTTTCATATATTTCATAATTTCTGAAATGTCGTACTACAAAAACCTAGCCTCGGAGCAAACATAAAAACTTGTGAATGCTACATCAGCAGCTATAATCAAAACATGCTAGCTGGTGTTTTTTTTTTTTTTGATCGAGCTAGCTGGTGTTTATGACGACTATGCAAGCGTGTGTTTCCACTTATAACTAACATTTCTAAAAAGCTTAAGTGGGGGCATGCTGGCCCCTCCTCTAATGAACAAAAGCTAACACACGCCTTCTATGAATTCACTATTCAATAGAGAATATTTGAATATACATAAAAAATCTTCTCTCTCTACTTTGTGGCACCTTTATTTGTGTATCTGGGTGTGGTAGTTCGGAGACATTAATAATTATAATTTTATAACAACTATACTTTGCGATGTGAAAATCCAGGCCTTGTACAAAGTGCAACACTTGGGAGGTTTGTCTAATATTCAGCCATGAAACAAGGAATTAGGAGGAAAAGGTTGACAAAAAATAAATATTAATAATTAAGATTTTGACTCTGTAATGTGTGTGTGTTTCAGTCATGCATGGCAATCGAGTCAAGCTTACTTGTCTGCTTGTGAGGACAAAGAAAGACATATCTCTTTACATGAACTCAAGTTGCTTCCTCCTCCTCCTCCTTCTCTCTCTCTATCTCTCCCTCTCTCATACTAATTAGCAGAATTTTTATTGTTGAAGATCTCAGAGCTTCACACTTCAACATGCGCATATGGAAGTCTCTGTTTGTACTTAGAATGTCTCTATGTGAAGGTCTAGAATTCCCATAGCCATACGTACGTACTTGACTAGCTTTTTTCCTTGAAAAAAAATGCAACTGTTGAGTTTAAATGTGAGCGAAAAGTTTCATGTTAAAGAGAACAGGTGAAATCGTTGTAAAATCTACAAGAATTGTAGTGATTCCACCAACATCCGGTACATCCTTTTGTATCTCGAGTTTCAGTCCCATAAGAGACAATTATATTGGAAGGGACAGTCACAAACCTCAAACCGAATACCAGATGATAATATCAAAAAGAATTGTAGTGATTCCATAATGAGTAAATTTTTTTGAAGCATGAAGGAAATCAAACATAGGTCAAGATGTGCAACTAGAATAATTTGATTGTGTTCATCGCTCATCTCTTACTCATTTACTTTCAGCTATCTAAGTAAGAAATAAAATACCCTTGTGTATTATTTGTAAATGAATATTGTAAGATGTATTCTAGAATATTCCCTTAGGACACATGTCATTGTATCATTGGCTTACCATTCTATAAATAGCAATATACAGGTCCAAGGCAATTAAGGAGCCTGACCTATTTTTCCTAAAATTTGTCTTGGTATCAAAGCCTTAAAAGTCAGAAATGGCATCTTCTGGATTTTCAACCAGCCAATCAACCCTAGCCCCCAGCTCCCCCTTGTCTGAAAACCCTAACCCTAATTCCTCCTTACAACAGCCTCCTTTTCACGTCAACTCAAGCCACCTGGCCACCCACCTCCTTAATTTTCACCTAACACCACGCTCCCTCCTCTTTCTTCTTATCTCGGTCCTCCTGTCAACTTGGCAAGTCTCATAGATTACCCTTTCCTACTTCTCAGTCTCGGGCTCTACATGTCTTGGATTTAATACATACTGATCTATGGGGTCCCTCCCCAATTAAATCCGTAGGAGGTTATCACTACTACATTAGTTTTTTTTATGACTTTAGTCGTCACACTTGGATTTACCCTCTCAAAACCAAAGGGGAAGCTCTATCTGCTTTTAAATTATTCAAGAATATGACTGAAAATCTCTTTGAAAGAAAAATCAAAGTCCTTCATAGTGATTGGGGTGGTGAGTTTCAAAGTTTTCAATCCCTTCTTGATGAACATGGCATTCTCTTTAGACATTCCTGTCCACACACTTCCGCTCAAAATGGAAGAGTAGAACGTAAGCATCGTCATCTTGTTGAAACTGGTCTTACATTGTTAGCTCATGCATCTATGTCAACCTCTTATTGGTGGGAAGCCTTTTCCACTGCAACTTACTTGATCAACAGGTTGCCTACTGCTGTTCTGAATAATTCATCACCATTTGAAGTTATGTTTCATAAGAAACCTGACTATGGGAGTTTCAAGGCTTTTGGTTGTGCTTGTTTCCCTTGCCTTCGACCCTACAACCACCACAAGTTACAATACCATAGCACTAATAAGTGTGTTTTTCTTGGTTACAGTGGTGCTCACAAAGGTTTTAAATGCCTCAGCTCTACAGGCCGTGTTTATGTCTCACGACATGTTGTATTTAATGAAAAATATTATCCTTTCACTAATGGCTTTCTTTCTTTTCAGAAAACTCCACAGCCAGAGATTGTCAATTTTGCTAATGTTTCTCCTATTTTCTGTGAAGATCAGCCACTTGTTTTTTACACTGGATATAGTGGTTCAGGGTCAATGAATTCTGTTTTACATGCTCCAGATCAGTCCCTTGGTCCTGTTACTGGGAGACGAATTTCAGGGCAGCAATATCCTGTTTTACATGCCCCACCAACAAGCACTTCCTCTGAATTACAATCCTCTGCTGTTTCTTCTACTGCTGATAATACAACCGGCGCTGTTGCATCACAAGATGGGTCCAGTCCTGAGCTTACCTCTGGCACATCTCATCATATGTTGACAGAAACTACTTCCGCTTTTCCTGCTTCTTTACCACATTCAACTGCTGTTAATGTCCATCCCATGCAAACTAGGGGAAAGCATGGCATCACAAAGCCAAAAACTCCTTATGTTGGTCTCACATGTGTTCATGAGTATGCTCCTTGCACAGCCAAGGAAGCTCTTCATCTGCCCTCGTGGAAACAAGCAATGGTTGAGGAGTTTAATGCTCTTCAACGGAACTCCACTTGGACTCTTGTCCCACGGCTTCCTACACAGAATGTGGTAGACAATAGATGGATTTTCAAATCCAAATATCACTCGGATGGGACTTTGGCTAAGAGGAAAGCACGTCTAGTAGCTAAGGGGTTCCAACAGACTGAAGGTATTGATTTTTCAGAAACTTTCAGTCCTGTGATTAAAGCTTCAACTATTCGCATTATCTTGACTATTGCTATTGCTCTCAACTGGGACATTAGGCAACTTGACATAAACAATGATTTTTTAAATGGTTATCTTTCTGAGCCTGTCTATATGAAACAACCAGAAGGTTTTGTTGATCTCTTGAAACCTACCTATGTTTGCAAACTCACAAAGGCTCTATATGGTTTGAAGCAAGCACCTAGAGCATGGTTTGATAGGCTTCGAAGTGTTCTTTTAAATTGGGGTTTCACAAACTCCAAGAGTGATATCTCCTTGTTTATTTACTCGGACAAAACCCAGATTTTAATGATTTTGATATATATGGATGACATACTTGTTACTGGGAGCAATTCACATAGTCTACAATGTTTTGTCAAGAAGTTGCATCGTATATTTTCCTTAAAGGATCTTGGCTCTCTTCACTATTTTCTCGGCATTGAGGCACATAGAGATCACACCGGACTATATTTAACTCAAGGAAAATACATTTGTGACCCGCTGGACCGATTCCATATGACAAATTCTTCTCCTTGTCAAACACCCATGGCTGCTCATAAGTCCCTTTCAGCACATTCAGGTAAGCTTCTTGCTAATCCCTTTGAATATCGTAGTGATGTTGGAGCCCTCCAATATTTGTGCAACACTAGACCAGATATAAGTTTCAGTGTTGGTAAACTAAGTCAATTTCTATCTCAACCTACCACCGAGCACTGGAAGGCAGTAAAAAGGGTGCTGAGATATTTGCGAGGTACAACTCACTATGGCTTACACATTAATCCTAGTCGGTCCCTCAACATTTCAGCATATTATGATGTTGATTAGGCTTCATGCCCTGATGACCGTCAGTCAGTAGGGGGCTATTGCGTTTTTCTTGGAGATTCTCTGATCACTTGGTCGTCTTCTAAGAAGCAACCAGTCATCTCAAGGTCCAGTTGTGAATCAGAGTATCGGTCCCTTGCCAATACAGCTTCAGAATTCAGCTGGATCAGGTCTCTGCTAACTGAATTAAGTCTAAATCAGCAAAGGTCACCCATAATCCGGTGTGATAATACTAGTGCAGCTGCTCTGGCCTCAAACCCAGTCCATCATGCAAGAACTAAACATATAGAAATAGATATTCATTTTGCAAGAGACCAAGTTCTTGCTAAAGCCCTCAAAGTTCAGTATGTTCCTACTGAATCACAGGTTGCTGATTGTCTAACCAAACCATTACATCAAGCACGCTTCTGTCTTCTTAGAGATAAGTTGGGTGTCACCACTTCTCCAGGAAAAAGGCTTGAACAAACTCAAATCCTTACATCAACAGTTCATGAAGGGAAGAAGAAGAAGAGGGTCCAAATTAAAGAAGAGAGTTAGAAATAAAATACCCTTGTGTATTATTTGTAAATGAATATTGTAAGATGTATTCTAGAATAGTCCCTTAGGACACATGTCATTGTATCATTGGCTTACCATTCTATAAATAGCAATATACAGGTCCAAGGCAATTAAGGAGTCTGACCTATTTTTCCTAAAACTTGTCTATCTATATTTACACAAGCACATAAAGAGCTCATATACAACAAAAGGACAGCCTAGTGTACAAAATTCTTACTAGACAGGGTCTAGGAGGATCATATATACGTAATTTTACCGCCACAAGTGGATAGGCTATTTCCAAAAGAGCCCACAAGCAACATATACGGAAAAACATGCTCTTACGAAGAACTCCGCTTTAACTAGACGTATATGGAACTTCTATTATATACAGGATCTAGACAGATATGGAACTTCTATTATATATAGGATCACCCTCACACACACATGCTATCTCATGTTATAAAATCTAGTTTATGAAGCAATTTAATTACATTACAGACTAAATTTTATATTAAGGAACTGATGTAATATGTAGCTTAAGATCAAATAATGCGGGATCAGGAGGTTAGATGCTTTTGTTTTAATTGAATTTCATAAATAATCAACTTGAAAACACCACATAAAATCAACTCGGATCCTTTGTGATTTTGGAGCTTGTACATAACATTTGTCTGTGTGTGTGTGACCGACAATATGGGTCATCCTTGGGCGTGCCCACAAAATTATAAGTGTTGGTCGGTACGAGGGAGAAGAAGGGGCTGGCGATGGATTATTAGTTCACTATTTTGTTGTGCAAAATAGCAACGCAATAACACAAAATAATATAGGACCATTCATGATGCTGTGAACAAAAGAAAGTCTCTAAGATTGCACGTAATCAATGAATGTCTTGTTCAATCGCTACACATTGATATAGCAGAATGCAATTCATGACACGCAGACAGACATTTTCCTCTGCTCTGAAGTGAGCCCCCCAAACATTAAAATATGTGTTGAAGGAACCAACGACATGAATGAAACTGCCATCAAAACCTAATGATTAAGACTAATACACTACTATAAAATAGGGATTTAACGTTTCCAATTAACGTCCGTTTTTAAAAATAGACGTTAAAAAGTAAGCGATGATATTTTTGTAATTTTTCTTTTAATATCCATTTTTTAAGACGGACATTAAATGCAAGTACATTCAACGTCTGTTTTTTTAGAAATGGACGTTAAAGCTACCTTATAACGTTCATTTGTAGAAACAGGCGTTGAATGTATACCCACGTGACAACCTCCTCCTACTCCCACGCAAATCCACTTCCCATCACACCCTCCAATGTCACCTGTCATGTCATGACTCATCACACCCTTCAAGCTTCATCTCCCCTTGGGTCCGGTTTCTTTCCTTAGCAACTTTATGCCCATCCCTCATCATTTATAAATCTTGGCCATCGAAATCTTGATTCAAGGGTCCAGAATAATTTTTTAAAAAACCGCACGCGGTTTTTAAAAAAATTCTTCTGGACCCTTGGATCAAGATTTCGACGGTCAAGATCAGACTGTGAGGGATGGGCAGAAAGTTGCTTATGAGAGAATCCTCTCCCTCTCCCCTTCCCTCTTCATTTAAAGAAGATGTCCACTTTTGCTTTATACTTTCAACCTCCTCACTCACCAGCCACCTCTTCTGCTTGCTCACTGGCGACAGTGGCGACCTCTTCTCACTCAGCGGCAACCTTTGCTCGCTCATCAGCAGCGGTGACAACCTCTTTTAATTTCACTCACCGGTGACCTTTTCACACTACTAGAAAATAACTGATTAGCGACATAATTTGCGACAGAATATTTTTCCGTCGCAAATTTAGGGGTATTTGCGACGGAATTTAAATTCCGTCGCAAAATAGTAATGTTTGCGAAGGAATTAAAATTTCCGTCGCAAAACCCTTGGTTTTATGACGGAATTTCTATTTTTGTCGCAAACCGGCGGCATTTTGCACCTCCGGTTTGCGACAGAAATACATATTCCGTCGCAAACTTTAATGAGTTTGCGATGGAATTTTATTTCCGTCACAAACTCATTTTAAATTTCCCAACTTCTTCTTCCTCTTTCATTTTCATAATCCGTCTCTCCCTCTGCGCTCTACCTCTTCACCGCCATCATGCTGCCGCCGCCCCCGGTCTCTGCCGACGCCCCTGTCACCACCCCTTCCGGTCTCTGTCGTTGCCGCTTTGCCAGGTGAGTTTGAAAAAAGATTTCCAGCTTTTTTATCATTTATTGTTAGATAGTTGCTTTGTATTTGGACATATTTGCTGTGGTTTATACACTTGATTGAGATCCTTTGGTATAATGCTTTGATTATATATAGTGGAGTTTTTTTTTTGGTTTAATTTTTGACCCTGTGCTGTCAAGATATAAATCTTCATATTTGTTTCTTTATTTGGTTATTGTATAAGCACTTTCAAAATTTTTATAATCCCCAGATTTATGGAATCAATTAATGTGAATGCAATGATCAGGTGGTATGTAGGAATCTAAAGCAATATTTGGTATAATATTCAAGAATATAAGAATCAAATATAGTTTATATAGTATTATTTATATTTTATTAAATTAGCATAAAAATAAAAATTCATTTTCATATTTTTATATGTTGTAATTTGTAATTCTAATTTATATGTTTGGGTAGTGGATTCCTGATGGATCTATTTAAAACAATTGGCATTGCAAAATTAATTTACTATACATAATTATTATATAAATAAAAAACATATATATAAATCAGCCATTTAAATAATAATAATGGAAATATTTGTGCAAATAATTCAATTAGAAGATTATAAATTACCACTATGTATATAGTACAAATTAAATGTGTAGTTAATCAACCTTGATGTAATTGTATTTTGCATTGTGATGAAATAATTGTATAAATCTATGAATAGGATGGTGTTGAAATGAGAAAAGTGAAGTGTTGAGACTTGAGAAGTGATATATATTTAGGGATAAGAGAATTAATCAATTAACGTAAAGTAGGAGGAATGTGTGACTTTAAGGAATAATGAAATTTGCATGTATTATAAAAATTAGTGAAATTAGTTAGTTGATTTAGTCTCTTATAAAAATGACTGTTAGTTTTTTTTAAAAAAAATTATCTCATTTAAATTTTTTTTATTTAAAACTATCCTTAACAAGTTATACAATAAACATGGATAATTTGAAAAAACAAATTATAAATACTGTTTGGATTAAAAGATAATTATAAATACAAAAGATAATGTTGGGAATTGTATATTAGATAAACTTGATTAAGTCTTATATAATATTGTCTTAAATAATCACATGGATTTGCCCCCATATATATTACAAAACTTCAAATTCATCTTCATCCGGCAGTGAGAAGGTGTTTCTGCAGGTAAACGCAATACATTTGATATTGATTGTTACATTTTCATTCCATTGTCCATTTAAATGAAATACAAAAAATAAACTTACTTCCTAATGTTGTTTTTACAAATGAGATGAAGAATTGAAGATGAAGGCGTTGGTGCAGGAGCAAGCAGTTGAGCTGAGCTAGACACGGTAGCAGATGAGTCAACAAGCAATTGAGCTGCATCAGACACATGCGATGATGAGGGAGATGCATCTTCAACTCCATGCAATTTTTATATTATTTTTTTGAATTTTTTAATAAACTTAAATTTGCGACGGAAAAAAAATTCTACTGCAAAATTTCGAAATTTGTGATGGAATATGATTTCATCACAAATTTTGAAATTTTGCGACGGAATTTTTCATCCGTCATAATTGCGATGCACTTTTTTGCGACAAACAAATTCTGTCTGTCCGCCACAAACAATTTTTGCGACGGAATTTTTTCCGTTGCAAAAAAGAACTTTTTTTTGTAGTGTCACTCCACCCACCAACACCTGCTCACTCCAAAGTAGAAGATGTCAATGACCATCTCTGGGTTGTAGATCTACAAATCTGGGTTGCAAGAGCTTAGATTTAGTTGCAATCTTCACCATGAACCTCTGAAGTGGAAGTCAGAAGTAGAAGTGTCAACAACAGTGGAAGATGTCGATTACAGTTAATTCGTTTGAACCTCTGTCGTCCATCCTCCGCAATCTTCAACATCCTCATCAATCATTCTCCACGATCTCTAGCATCTTCTTACTTTTCTCCGATGAGGGTTGTCAGGGAAGTTTCTTTTTTGCTTTCTCCATTCCACGATTTTCATCCATTTGCTTCTACCCTGGTGAACGTGACTTCGATATGCAAGCTTCTTTGATCTCTAGCTATCTTCTCCCTCATCAGATTTGCAAGCTTCTTCAATCTCTATACCTAGTGGTAGTGATTGCATGATTTGTGGTGCAAACTCAACCATGTGCCTTGATATGGTTGAATGTGGATTTTTTATTTTGATTATAAGCATTGATTTCAATTTTAATTTCTATTTAGAGAAGAGTTTGGTTCATTGTTTAAGCATGTTGATTTTTTTTCCCTACGATTTTGATTGCTCAGTTTTTAATTACAGCCACGATCGCTCCTTGTAGTTTTTGTTTTTGGTTTAAGCTCCAATCCCCTTAGGCTTAGGCTTTGTTTGGGAGTTCCATTTTGGAGGGAAAGGAAAGGGAATGGAGGGTTTTGATAGTCTCTTCCCTTATTTGCAAGTTTTAAAAATAAGAGGGGAGGGAATCAGAGATTTTTACAAATCCCTCAAAACCCTCATTCTTCTAAAAAATAAAGTTCCCCCAATATGGGGGGTTTTAAGAAGGGAAATAGAATAATTACTTTGTTACCCTTATTCACCACCACCACCACCGCTGCCGCCACCACCACCCCCACCCCACCACTGCCGCCGCCGCCACCACCACCACCACCCCACCGCCGCCGCCACCACCCCACCACCACCACCACCATCACCGCCGCCACCACATAAATAATTTTTTGAATATAAAAATTACATAAATAAATTTTTTAGAAAATTTAAATTTAAATTTATTTGAAATATATAATAATTATATTAATTATTAAAGAAAAGGACAAAATGGTAAAAATAACTCATTAATCCTCCATTTTCCTCCCTTACTATTTTTTTAACTCCCAAACAAGGGAAGGAAATATCCTCCATTTCCCTTCCATCTCCTCCCCTCCATTCTCCTTGCATTCACTTCCTTCCCCTTCCTTCCAAACTCTCAAACAAAGCCTTAAAGAACCATTCTCACTTTCATCGTTCTTCTTCACCGCCTATCACCATTACGACTATCTTTTTCCTTCAAGATTCACCATTACTCACTATATGAGAGAGAAAAAATGTTTTTTAAAAAATAAAATATTTTCAATGTGTTTTTAAAAAAAAAAAAGACGTTGAAAGTCATACTTTCCACTCCATTTTTTTTTAAAAAAAAAAACAAACATTGACTTTCAACATCCATTTTTAAAAAATGGTAACGTCTAATAAAAAACAAATGTGGATAAAAAAAAACTTACAACGTCATTCACAAACTTTCCTACGAAAATAGTCATAAAAAGGTAAAAAACAAAAAACAAAAACAAACAAACATTAAAGTTGTTTTCTGTAGTAGTTTATGGCCACAAATATATTGATAATATTTATGCTCTATTGTAAAAGAGGGGTCAAAGACTACAAAATGAGGGATCTACTATTAAGTAAGGCTCAATAGTGAACATGAGCCTAATATCTCAACAAGACACAAGTGGCAGACTCAAAACGCAAGAGAATCCCAAGACAAATGTATGGCAGTCAAATTGCAAAACCCACAAGAGTGATTTGGATCTTCTCATATGACAGAAGAGGACAATATATAAGAGAAGAGTGAGATCCACACCAGTATGGGCCATTGGGTCTGACTCTTACCTCTCTTCTTTCACATCTCTTTTTCACAACACGAAGAGGATCATCACTTAAATTGCATTATATTAAGCTGAAGTGTAGATAGAGTAGAGATATAGAAAGAGAATAGCAAGGCCACCAACTAGTGTGATATATGTGTGTACATATATATCTCCTTTGTCACTAGGCCTACTCTTATGATATTTGATACATGCTTATATAATTATTAATATATTCTTTTTTTATAGTATTAACCGGTATTCGATTTGGAGCTTGTGGCTAACCCTCCCAAAACGTGTCTTCTCTGGAACCCAAACTCAATACCCAAAAGGATCCACATATCGGGGCCTTATATCACTAGATCAACTCTATGTTGGTAATTACCAGTATATTCTACTACATGTATAGATGCAATAAATACTTTTGTCCAATGTTCTGCCCCTCTAATTAAAAAACAAACAAAAAAAAACTTTTGAAAGAATCACTTTCTTTTGGAATGATATATATAGCTTTGGGTAGCAAATGGTTCTGTGAAAAAAAAAAAGGATTTCTGGACAGACATGTTAGGGAAGAATTGATTTTCATTCAGAGCTCATAATACCTTATATTCTTTTAAGGATTAATTATGATATAATTTATTAAGATAGTGTTTTTTTTATAATTAGTGTCCGTGTTTTTTTCCTAGTGAAAAATGAAAATGGTGGCCGTGTCACCATGAAAGTTACAAAACAAATGCTAAACAATTGTCCTTTCTTTTTTTTTATTTTGGAAAAAGGAAACCTCGTTCTTGTGACTGAGACGCCGTGTCGCTTTTCGTTGGGGACATTTTACAAGGCGGAGCGTGAAAGTGCTCAGATCCGTACCGTAATAACGAATGCGTCAATCTTGACCGTTTATTTTTGTCCCTATCGAAATCCAACGGTGATCATTACACAAAATTGCTTAGGTCCCCGCGACGAAACAACCAGCGTGCGCGGTTTCCTTCCTCTTTCTGTTATTTTTCCCGCAAATCGGAGTTTTCTTCGTCGCGAAGTCGACTCTCTCTCTTACCCGCTCTCTCTCTCTCTCTCTCTCTTTGATTGTTTTCCCAATCTGTGATACCGCCGATGCAAGAACCAGAGCTCCACGATTTGGCCGACGACGCCGATTATGCTGCGTCGCAGCAACAGGTATTACAGTTGCCAATTTAGTTCCGAATGTATCGCTTTCTGCCATGGAATTGCATTTTGTTAGATTTAGGTGATTCGGTTGAATTTGTTCGAATCTACGTTGTTTGTTTACGGATAATCACAGATTTAACTGAGGCAAGGAATTTTGGTGGTTTTATTGATTTGGATTAGGCATCGTCCAGCGTATTGCTGCGGAGCGATAGTACTAAACAGAGCTCATCTAGTGAGCCAGACAGCGCTCAGGTAGTTTTTATGAAGGACAATGTCGCAATTCATCCGACTCAGTTTGCTTCCGAAAGGATTAGTGGAAGACTGAAGTTGATTAAGCAAGGCTCTTCTCTGTTTATGGTACCGATTGATTGTCTTATTTTTATTTTTTGTTTTCCTTTTGGTTGAGTGCACTTTGGTTTTTTTATTTATTGGAAATGTCCATCTTCTCTTCGTTGTAGTCATGGATACCTTATACAGCGAATAATTCGAATGCCATGCTGTCTGAGACAGGTAGTTCGCATTTGGACTTTGGTATTTTGCTTATATAGCTAGCGCTCCGTATATGCTGAAATTTATTCCTTTCTTGTGTAGACAGAAATCTTTACACCATAAGGGCGGTGCCCTTTACTGACATCAGGTCCATTCGAAGGCATACTCCTCCACTGGGGTGGCAATATATCATTGCTGTTTTGTCATCAGGTAAAGTAGAGCATATGGACTTCACAGATTTTATCATGCTGTTTTTTTTATCCTTTCCCTGCGATTACTGTTTCTTTCATCCATGTTAGAGTTTTCTGTTCGATCTCTTTCTCAACTGTATCATACTTTGATAAATCGTGGACGCCGTACTGAGGGACCGTTATCCATCCATTTTGAATTTTAACACTCCGATAGTAAATTAATGTTTTATTGCAAAGATGTGGAGTCAATTTTCTTATTCCAGGCATCATGGGGAGAAAATATATGGATTGATCTTTTGTTTTGTTTTTCTTAATTCTGTAGTAGAGGCATTCATTTTGTTGGTGAAGGCAACTAATGTGGCAGGTTACGATTTTCTTGCATTCAATGTGAAAGTTGACAGAAGCTTGAAAAGTGACCAATCTCTAAATAAATGGAGACATGGAATGCCTGTTCATCGACTGTGGAAATTTTATAAAATTAATGATATGGGTGTAATGAAGTGCTTTTTTTTTTTTTTCCGAGATACAAGGCAAGTCACTTTTTAATCAAAGATGCAAATTTTTTGTTTATTCTTATATTCAAATGAATTTAGAAAAAAATTATTACACTATGGAAATTCAACTTTAGTAATATAAAAATCATAACAATTGAAGTGTGTTTTTTAATTTGGTATTTTTGCGAATTTCTGCCGTTCTAAAAAAAGAATTGCTCATTATGTAATTTGTATGACTTGGTCTATACCGTGTTTTATACTTTTTTTTTTGGGGGATTCTTTGCAGGACTTGCATACCCACCTCTGTACTTTTACAATGGAGGAGTTAGAGAATTTATTGCTACAATAAAGCATCATGTTCTTCTTGTGAGGTTAGTTTCTGGATTTGTGTCTTACATTTTGTTTTCTTCTAACTTGCTACTTGCTTATTGATGATTTAATTACCTGTCTCATCATGATATATTTGAAAATTTTAAATGTACCTTGAATTAAAAAGGCTTAGCCCCAAGGTTTTCAAATTCAGTTATTTGAAGCCGATTACTTGTTCTAATCTAATCAATGAACACTTGTAGTCATTTTCTGCCTCTGGGTAGCATTTTCTCAGCTAATGGTTTGTAGAGTTGTCTATCTTGGTTTCATGATTAAAAGGGCAGATATGCTGAATATGTGTAGAAAACTCATTCCTATAGGCTATAGCCTATCTGGCAATTTAGTGATTCAATGGGATAGTAAATGGATAGACGTGGTCAAATGATAGTTTCAACACTAAAAATGTGAAAGGTTCTTGTGTGTGAGTGTGTTTTAAATGACATATTTTCGTTCTTTTAATTGCCATCTATGATTCCTAAAATATTGATTTGAAAGATGTTTTAAATTCCTTACAAAGACTCTAGGAGGCTTAAATTTTTTCTTTAAGTTTTGCGAGTTTCTTCCTGCTGCCTTTTCCTTTTTATGATAGTTTCCTCCTGTGTTTTGATTTTATGATGACTACCTGTGGCATGCCACAGAAATTAAATCAAGGCTGTTAAAAAGAAAAAAGAGAATCAATGTGTTTCAAATTTTCATTGTTCTTAGAGTCTCTAAAACTTTGTTATCCATTTTAAATGTCACTTACCAGAGCTCCTATGTTGATTATCATAAAACTTTTCATCTTATTAATCTCAAGCTGTAATCATAATGTGGAGTGACCAGTGAATTGGCTTGTATTTTCTCTTTTGGAGAGAGTTGATGTGAGGGACTTAATCCTAGATTTTTAATATTTATGTTTCATGTTATTCATGTAGTTTTTTTCATTAAGAGATAAATGAGCTGATGCACTTATATATGGTGTCTATTTTAGTAACTACCACTTCACTCAAGTCTTATAGATAGCTGTTGCACATGTCCCATTTATGTGGACTTGGAGATTATATTTTTGTTACCCTGTGTGAAATTAATCAGCCTTCAGTTGGACATCTTGTGATTGTCATCATAAAGCTATTTTTAGGATTATGGTATGTGCAAATATCGAACATTTTAACCTCAAGTATTCAGCTGTGTGGCTTATGGGCATGATGTTTTCTTATCAGTGAAAATGAAATGAATACATTTTATATTCTTCCAAATTCATCACCTTTTTATTGTCATTAAAAATATATCAATAATCTGCTGCTAAATAACATTTTACAAAAAATGTTGTGATTTTGATCTAGTTTGAGTGCCATTGTCAGGCAGATATATGTTGAATCTCTCCTCCTTCTTTTTATGCTATATTATCCAGATCTGCAGAAGATGCAAATGTGTTCATTGTGAATGATTTAAAGAATCCTCTGCAGGTATGTGGTATGCATGTAGCCATGTAGAGCTGTTTGATTGGTTTTAGCAACTGGGTTGTTTGTGCATAGTGTCTCTAACAATATCTCTGTTATATGGAAGAAAGTAAACATAATTAGTAACTTTCATAATTATGAGTTAATATCCTCATTTATTTTGATAATCAAATTTGATGGATGGCCTGTAAAAATGTCATCCTGCTGTCTGACTTTGAAATTTTTAAGTAAGCACACATGCATTTATGTGTTTGCTAGCATATAGGCAGAAAGTTTAGAAGAAATTTAGTGCTTACTTTTGGTATTTCCCCTTGGGTCTCTAAATCATTTTTGAAATATATATATATATATATATATATATATATATATATATATATAAAATATTTTGGTGTCCCTTTTATCTCGGCCTTCTTATTTTTCTATTGCGTGGATTGCCTTCCAGAGGACTTTGTCTTCATTGGAAATGCCCAGGGCTGTTCCTATTGCTTGCGAACCTTCAAATGTTTCAGTTAATGAGTCCTCTCTGAATGAGAACCAAGAGATGATTGACAGTGGTTCCAATGATGGACGTGCCACTGTTTCTCCATATCATGGAAGATCAAGACGTAGAGTTAATGATCCTGCTAGAGATATTTCTATTCAAGTGTTAGAGAGGTTCTCTCTTGTGACCAAATTTGCCCGTGAAACAACTTCACAACTCTTTGGTGATCAGAGTAATGGATTCAATGCCATTGAGAGACGTTTTGATGAGACTCCTTTAAATCATCATAAGAAGTCTTCCAGTGTTGGAGATAATGTTTCTGATGAAAGTCTTGTTCCCTCAGATCCTCTGGAGGTATTCCAGTTTTGCTTTGATGATTGCATTTTGAGCATGCATACCTAGAGGCTTATTTTAGTATACATCTTATATTTTTATACTTCAGCAGGTCACTTTTTTCATTTTGCTTCCTCTTTACACCCAGCAATATTGATGTCATTTTTGTTTGCTTCCCCAACTTGCAGTTTGATAAATTATCACAAGTATGGGGAAAACCACGGCAACTGCCTTTAGGTTATGAAGAGGTGAGTTGTGATTTTCACTTTTCCATAGTGTTTTTTCTATTATTAACTCTTCTGTGTCAGGTTTAAGCAATGAATTTGTTATGGAAATGCTCACTGATCTTGATTATCAATGTTGTATATACAATTCTTCTGTATTTTTTATAAAGATGAAGTTGTATGTAATAAAAAGCAATACCACCAAATACTTAGATCAACTGACAGGGGGTTGTTCTAGTTTAATCAAGGGTCTTGAGTTCGAGACTTAGGAACGCAACAGTGTTAGGTGGTAGGGGCTCCACCTGAAAAAATGGTTTTGTCATGCCTCGAATCCGGATTATTCTAGGCCCGTGGAGTTCCTTGTGACAAAGGACTGGCCTAAGACACCTGGTGCATACACACACAAAAAAAAAAAGCAACAAAGTGAAAAGTATTTGTCAAGATACCAAATTAGACTGGCCTGGTGAGAAATTCAGAACCTGGGATTTTACATTCATGAATTTAGTCTAAGTTTTCATTAGTATTCCATGCAACTCAAGTCTTGGAGCCTATGGTTCTGACTTCTGAGCTGTCCCAACTTAGAGTCATAGGTTCTAAAATTGTGTGACAGTACTTTGGATCTTATCTTATTTAGGTTTTCTTAATTCTGATAATGTGTTACAATCCAAAATAATGAGCATTCCGAACGGGTCACAATTTTGCAGTGGGTTAGCTTCTTGGACTCTGAAGGGCGAGTTATAGATTCAGAAGCTTTAAGAAAGAGGATATTTTATGGTGGACTTGACCATGAGTTACGGAAAGAGGTCTGTGTATAATAATACATGTGATGATTTCCAATCAAAGTGAATTTTTCAAAATTGATCTCTTCCCTTACAAATCCTTGTAAGAATGATAGGTTTGGAGATTTCTGTTGGGGTATTATTCATATGATTCAACATACGCGGAGAGGGAATATCTGAAGTCAGTCAAGAAGTCAGAGTACGAGACTATAAAGAGCCAGTGGCAGGTTTCCACTTCTTCGTGCCTTTTTTCTTAAATGTGCATAGTTTTTAATAACTTCCTGTGAATTAAAAATAATTTGTTTTTGCTTTTCCCTCTGTAGAGTATCCTCCCAGCACAGGCTAGAAGATTCACAAAATTCAGAGAGAGGAAAGGCCTAATTGACAAAGATGTGGTATGAAGCTAGTTCAGATGCTTATGAATTATCAAAAAGACTGCATAATAGCAGCTGGATGATGCACATATAGTTTTGACTGTCTTTTATTTTTGAAGGTGAGAACTGACAGATTGCAAGCTTTCTATGATGGGGATGATAATCCAAATGTGAATGTTCTACGGGATATCCTGTTGACTTATTCATTCTACAACTTTGACCTTGGTTATTGTCAGGTACTGATCAATTTGAAGCAATGAACACCAGAATTTTGCTTTGTGTTTTTCACTTCAAAATGTTTTATGAAATCTATGAATTGGTGACTGCTTCTCTTGTGTTTTCCTGCGCTTGCTTATCCTGGATGTTAAATAATTAAGCAAAGAATTATTCTCTGCAACCAGGGTAAGAATATGCCAATAGCTAACATCTTTCTGTACCAAAGTAAGTTATGGTACCACAAACCAAGAGTTGAGGTCCCTCATTTTTTCCAACTTTCCATTTCCACGTCTTCCCACTCTGACCCTGATTTTATTTTTATTTTTATTTTTGGGGGGTGGGGAAGGGGAGCGATTGAGAATCGACATTCCATGTGTTTACACAATCTTATACTTGTGTCATTGTACAGGGTATGAACGACCTTCTTTCCCCAATATATTTTGTAATGGGTGATGAATCAGAGGCGTTTTGGTGTTTTGTATCGCTTATGGAGCGTCTTGGGCCCAACTTTAATCGTGATCAAAATGGCATGCACTCTCAACTTTTTGCATTATCTAAGGTTTATTCTCTCACTCTCTCTGACACACACACTTTTTTTGTGTGACGACTTTCTTTTGATGCAGCAAGATGATTCCTCTACAAACTATTTCATGCGCTTATTTGCATGCCCATCAATTGCATCCCAATAATTGCATTACAATCATGAATACATCGTTGAGAGAACCATGAGTGCCTGAATTAATAAAAGAAAAAGAACATGAAAATATGTTATTACAAATATTTCACAGATTGGAAAACATAACTAGTGGATCTTTTTTCCTTGAACTCCTTTCTAAATTTAGGTTTCCTCTGATTGTCAAAATTAATGCGACTTTGTTTGGTGGAATGGTATTGCTGTCACCATTGTCTGATCCTTTTCACCTTTTGCTAACAAAAACGCTGCACGTTTTATTCCATTGACCATTATCGCACCCCTTGTGTCATTGAGGTCACCTTTAAACCTCAATACGATGGGGAAACTACTGACTACTATTCCACACTCGTTGAATCTGATAATGCATCCCAACAAATATGAGCCACATCTCTGATCTACATATGCCTTTTCTTATTATTGTAGAAACTAGCTTGTCCTCCCCCAACGGGGTGCTTGTACATGTTGAACAATTTCATAACTAGTGTAGTGGTAAATTGTAATACGAATGCGCTCAAGTGAAATGATTGTTTTGAATAATTGAATTTATTTGGTACAAACTTAGTTAAGAAAATAAAGCAAGCATTACACAATACACATACAAAAGAAGGAATGTAAAAGCAACATTGTTAATATCACTACCATCACTGATTAACATTTCTGAATACTTTTTTTTATACATAATTTCTTCTTGTTCCTCTTGTTGTCACTTTTATCATCACCCACAACTACAAACCTTTTATTCTTTTAACTATAGACAATACAATACATAATTGGCCATGAGTAAAGACGGGCTTACAAAAGCCAACATGGTGAAGAGATGCCCCTAACTTTTGTGGATAGTCTTAGCATGTGCTCCCTGTGCTTTGCAAGGGGAGCTTGCAAAAATGGAACTATTATATCTTTGTTAACCAAAATATTTCTTCTCTGCGTCATATAGTTCAAGTGTTTTGAGTAGATTGAGATATTGGGCTTTTTGCTATTAATCAGTAACTTAGAAGTTACTGGAATTTGCGTATAGTTGGAGCATACATCAGATAGCACATAAGAAGGAATAACCTTTAAAGATAACAATCTCACAAACACGTGGGCAGCATCAATACTATTAGGAATAACATTTGTATGAGCTTTGAGTTTGTGTCAGATTCCCATACACGTATTGACATTATAATCCTATAAACATGCATGTTATTTCCCTAGAATAATGTATCATGTGGCTGCCTCATTAATATATACCATTGTCTTCTTTACTAAAGAAGCAATATTGTAATAATATGATGGAACACAATTGCACGAAATGAAGTTCTAGAGAACATATTTGAGCAGCAGTTCAAAAGACAATTAACATACTTGAATCTTACAGCGGAAGTAACTTAAGAAGCATTAAAAATTTGATAATATGAAGAATATTTTTGGATCTTGTCCTAATTTAGGAAGATAATTAACAATTTGCAGTTCAGAAACCCCACAGCATGCAGGGAAAAAAAACAGAGAGATTGGGGAGCAACTTATTTGTTAATGCATTGCGTTCGTTTCTTTGCCTCAGTTGATGACAAGTTGGTACTGTTTGAATATGAGCTTTGTGATTACTTCCAACCTGTTAGGTGAACAACATTTCTTCAATGCATGGTTACAAAAATATTGACTGTAGCAGTATACACATACTTGCACAGTAGGATTAAAAAGACAACCGTTCCAAGGACAAAATGCTTGAGGACCAGCTTCAAGCGACACATAAGACTGGAATCAAATTAAAACGTTACCACTTCCATAGCTTGTGAATACACATGAAGGCTGACCTATAGCCTTATGATGCTTAAAGCTAATCGGATTATTAAATCATGTTGACATTGATGTCATCCTTTTGATAACTATACAGAATTATTATTGGAACCTGTTGACCTAGGTTGGCAGAATTTGAAGATTACTTTTCAATGTTGCTACTGAATTAGGATATATCATACACACACAAGATCATCATTTCACTTTCTCACATTCCAATGCGAGTCTGTCAGGTATACATGTGATCAACTTATTTCATTTTCATTTGATTCAAATTTATAATATACATTAATTAACAAATGAGAGAGACCTATGCGATTGTCATTATCAACAAAAACACTAAAAACCCCACATAAGTCAGCTTTGAAGAACAAAAGACATCCATGGAAGTCCGAAATCAGGTAAGCATAGGAGGTCAGCAGACACAAACTAACAGACTTCTTATCCCAGCTCGTTGGCAGTGATCTGTGTCTTGAGCTGTGAATAAGCCGGAGGGTAGAAACGGGTTCAGGGAACAGTTCTTTATAATAGATTGATGTCATTAATCAAGCTGTTGTTCTCCTGTTCATTGTGTTTCACAAACATTGGCATTGAAGTAGTAGATAACTGAAACATATGATGTTATGTTTCTGCAACTTAATTGTGCGCCATTTTTCAAGAACTAAAAGCATAAAATCTGTGCATAAACTTGGGTTTCAAAAAATGCCAGTCGTCTCTGCTACTTCCTTAATGTTACAAAATAATCGATCTGCAGTATAATTAATTTTTTATGCAATAGAAGTTTTTATTAGGAGCCTTGCATGTTATAAATAAAGAGTCATCTGGTAAATCAAATTATATAAGAAGCTTTCATAAATAGAAGCTGGGACTGGTAATCTGCGTCTGATAGTGCATCCATTTATCATCCTGCCATCGGTTTTGGGTCAACACTAACAGGTCTCTGCATATCTGTTGGAAACCTGTCACTTAGAAGTATTTTTGTCAGTTTCCTTTGCTATTTCTGATTAATATTATATTTCTTTATTGCAGTTGGTAGAGTTGCTGGATAGCCCATTGCATAAATATTTTGAGCAGCATGACTGCTTGAATTATTTCTTTTGCTTCCGCTGGGTTTTGATTCAATTTAAAAGGTCAGATTCCTTGAATCACTGTCATAGATCTGTAAATTCACGCTATGTCTGATGTTAATAGTGTATACCTCTAAATGGTTAAATGTATTTTTTTTCTTCCTTCTCATTTACCAACTGAACTTAGTTCGGCAGTTCGGCAACAACGAAGTCTGTGATAGATTCAGCCTTGCGTTGGTTCTCACAAGCGAGAATTTGTTGCTAAACAACACAAACTAATCAATGTCACTTGACATTTCAGGGAGCTTGAGTTCGAGAGTACAATGCGTTTATGGGAGGTATTATGGACACATTATCCGTGTGAGCATCTGCACCTGTATATATGTGTGGCAATCCTGAAACGATACCGAAACAAAATAATGGGGGAGAAGATGGATTTTGACACGCTTTTGAAGTTTATAAATGAGCTAAGTGGCCAGATTGACATTGATTTAAACATCATGGATGCAGAGGCTCTCTGTGTATGGGCTGGGGAAGATGGTGCCGCTCGAATTCCTCCTGGAACCCCACCTTCATTACCTATAGATGATGCTTCATTATATTCTCAATTAGAAGATGAAGTGTTATAGATTATGACTATTCCCATATTGTTCTTTGGTTTTTTTTGGAATACAAAGGCAAGCATTAAGCTTGAAGGATAACCAAAACAAACAACAGATTACACAACGGATTTAATTGATTTTCACCTAAAAATCTAGGGATTTTAATTTTGATATCCCATTTTTGTCATTCCCTTGAAAATCTCATGATACTTTACCCTAGACAAAAAAAATCATTCAACCATGAAGCCCCTGCTCTCTGATTTAAAGTGGTTCTGCATGTCCCTCTCCTTTGCTTCTTGCACCCCACTATGAATCAATATGTTTCAGTCTTCACAACCTGAAATTTACTTTTTTTTTTCCTTCTTTGTGTTTACTATTGGAATATTAGGTGACCTGCTTGTTACGGAAAGGCACCCATTTTTGTGTCGAAAAAAAATACTCTATTAGTAAATTGAGTTATCTAGGAATATTGAACTTCAAATGTGTCTGATTAAGTTTTGTCCTGTCCTAAACTTTTTTTTTGCCAACATTTGTCCTTTCCTAAAGAAACAACATTTATTGGAAAGATCTCATATTTTTAGCATATTTTTTTTTTACCTGAAAAAAAAAAACATTGATTCAATACTTACGGATGAATATTAGACTTCAATTTATTATTTTCATTGGTACTATTATTACTTTTTTTTTTTTTGCCATCAACTACTATTACTATTAGTATTACTGCTATTATTATTACTACCAAATTATACCACATCTATATAAACATGTCCACTTTTATTTATGGCCGACGTAAGAAACGATTTATCTAATAAATAGAGAGATTCGATCAATGAACAGTAATAATGTAAATATGTAAAACATTTTGTTTTAACTGATAACACATGTTTTACATGAGCTGAAATTTTTAGGTACCTTTTCTACCCTCATCTCAAGTGAGACGTGACGTGCCTAGGGAGTAAAAAATTTACCTAAAAATTTGTTAAGCACATGCATTATATACTCCATCAACTTTTTATTTTAAGAAACCAAACTAGTTACTAATTCACACAAATAAATAAAAACAATTAAAACATGGAAGTTTGAAGTTGTCCAAAAGATTCATGTGATTTTCAATCCAAACATAAATCACATTTACAAACCTGATTTTTTTCCTACCATACTTTTACAAAAGTCAAATAGCTTTTAAACCACCGCTCCTACTGCTAACCCAAACAAGTTCAATATTATCCTTACTAACTACACTAAACTCAAATATCATCTCACTCTGATCATATTTATAAGTCTCTTTTCAAGAGAGTGAAAATAGACCTATAAATAGAAACAGGATGTGGTATTAATTATTATTCTATCCCACTATCTTTAATAAGACATGAAAAGAAAAATTAAATGCACCCTGAAAACTTATAAAAAGAACTAAAAATACTAATTAGGCGGATGCTTTATAATAACAACAAGAGAGGGTATATCTTGATTCTTCTTATGATAGAATAGAACGCAGGATAAGAGGGAGTATATCTTTATTCTTCGTATGATAGAATAGAACGTCAAGTTCTTCAGCGTGCATGGGAAGTTTCTTCGCCGTCTTCGTTCATGTTTCCACTTCCCCTGAAGCAGCGTTAGGCTATTCGCTCTATGGCATGAACCATTGCTTGTGCGGATTGGACTCCAACCAGCCATACTCTAAAGCTTCAGTTTCAAACGGGACAATGGAATCCAAATTCGTCATGAAGGCCTCATCGTCGGAACCAAATACCGTACTGTTCCCAGGCACAATCGGAAAATCTAGGTCGTCATAGTGGAAGCTCTGCAATTCGTCGATCCAAGAGCTTGTGATGTTACTGTTCTCTTCTTTCCCCGCATCTAACAACCCTGTCTCTGCGATGCTTGCGGAAATAGGAAAGTCGGAGTTGCTGATTCGTGGTTTCTTGCTGGTTTCTTGGTCGTCGTTGTTTGAATCGATGGCTTTCCTTTTGCCTCGAGGGCATCTCTTGTTCAAATGGGTATTCCAGTAATTCTTCACTTCGTTATCGGTTCTACCAGGGATTCTTCCAGCTATCAGTGACCATCTACATGAGGTCAGCACACAAGTCAATTTACTATACATTCTGTTAACGAGAGTAATTAGAGAAATATTGTGTATTGTTAATGGAGGAACAACATTGTAATCCATTTGGGTTAACGCTAATCTATCCTCAGTTGAGAAAACAACCCATCCCACTTGGAGACTTGAGAGAGACCAAATTATCATCATTATCCTAACTTTATATAGACTAGGGTCACTCAACTAACCAAAGCAATACACTTTATACTTCTAACACATTTGTGATTCATCATTAATTGAGTTGAATATAATTTGTTTTGCGATATTCTCATGTTTTTGGACTATAAGACGAGTCAGTCAATGGTGTCATTTTATTGAAGACTAGTTAGGTAAAAAAAAGCTTTTACTTTGAAATGCTTTATACGCACCGGTTGCCAAGAAGCTTATGGAGTCTGATGATAAGGTCTTCTTCTTCTTCAGACATTCCTCCGCGTTTAATGTCTGGTCTCAAATAGTTCTTCCATCTTAGCCTGCAACTCTTCCCTCCTCTATTCAGACCTGCAATTTTGAAAATTAAAAAGGGATGAGTAACATATGAGGAAAAACCTTTTGTCTGTTAACAACAGATTATGGCAGCCATTTGGGAATAAGTAGATGGTTGTGTTTGTGGAGTTTTGTTTGAAGAACCTAAAACTATTTAAAGTAACTAACTCATGATAAGCATAGAGAGGGACAGATCGTCAGAGACGAATTTGCCTGAATTTCTGGAAACTGCTTCCCAGTTTCCTTCACCGTGAGCTTCAATGTATGTTTTCAGAACCACGTCCTCCTCAGGCTTCCACAGATTCTTTTTGGGCTGTGGCTTCAGTTCCATTCCTTTGCTTTCCATGAGGTGACTAATTTTATTCTAAGCTGTAAGAAAGAAAGTGAAATTCTGAGCGGGAGTTATATAGGAATGAAGCTCGTAATAATGCGCATGTCCTCGTACATGAATCATGAAGATAAAAAGTTAAGGCAGTGAGGGTCCCAGATTTTCTATCAACGTTAGCTTTTTAATAATCATAATATTTTTATGTAAAGTATATTTCTCCAAAAGACTTGCAAGAAAGAAAGTAAATCGCAGTAATGGTGAATTTGAAATGCATGTGAAATCAAGCCTTTTTTATTCATAGCAATATCCTTATTTTGGGGCCACGAATGAGAAAGTGACAGTCAAAAGAAATTCATATTTGGGACCTGGGAATGTCTGCCATTATAATAAGACAGTGGCACATTGGAATTATGCACCCTTTGCTTTTGCATGATTTAAGATTCAGCATAGTCTTTGGGTACATTTTGATTGATTCAGAAGTAGTAAAAGTTTCTGACATTAAGTTTTTTGTTACCTTTGTTACAAAAGAATAATGCAATAAGATTAGTTCAGAATTAAGTGCAATTAAAAACTTTAAAAATAATATTAAAATCACATAATTTGAAGAGCTCCAATCTGGTCATACCCTAAACATGGCCTATGCCTTTTGATATCCTCTTTTATTTGTCATGCAAAACCAACGTGACAATTGGAAACAGCATATGGCTTTAGTTAGAAATGTTACTTGGCAGTCTAATTGGTTTTTTTACGTTGGCATAGGTAGAGAACTAATGCTGTCTCAGCGCATACTGAACCAATCCTTTTCCTTTTGTTTTTCAGGACATAAACCTATCCTTCAATTATTAAACCTTTGGCATGTTACTTGTATCTTTATTCAGGTATATATCACTCATCAGTGCATCATCATCATCATCATCTCGTTTTCCTTTATTAGTGGAAATTGGTGTGTGGGGCAATCAGCAATGCACTTCGAGATTGAGGTGAATGTAATTGGGTTTATGTCTTTGGAACTGTGTGATGCGTGAATCAACTGCGAGTGCAATTTTGGTGGTTTCTTTGCCTTATGACAATAGTGCCGTCATTTTCATCAGTATAGTACTTGGATGAGTGTGGTAATAATAATATGACTCTCTTCTTGTTTTGAATTGACAGTGTCGCACTCACTCACTCACTCACTGTCTGATGATCATTTCTACCTTTTCGCCTTTTTGGTTCTTGGTATTTTCTACTCTTACGCAGTTCCTTTGTGTAAGAAAACCAATTTACCAATTTATATTTACATCTCAAAGTGCAGGCCTGCAAATCAGTAAGAACTTCTTTTGTATTGTCATACTTTTGGAAAATTTTCATTGTTTAACGCAATTAGGAACTGGTGTAAAGCAGAAATGTAAACTCAAGTTAGACTGGTGATAGTTTAAACGATGGATTTTGAGCTTGAAAATTAGTGTATATTTTTTTAAGTTGTGATGGACTTAAAAAGTGGTTTGCATTCATATGTAATGAGGCCTTGTAACTATCTATCTGAAGTCAACATGCCCATTTATAGGCAACATGTTTTTTTTTTAGGTTTTAGTGCTCAATTCATTCTATAAAATTAAGTTCGAGACATTTTACATCAGGTACTTCTTAACTCACAACTGCAGCCAAAACACTCTAGGCTAGCTACCATTCAACTACCCTTCAAGTTTTCCCTCTCTGGAAAACGGCCAAGTTAGATCAAACACTGAACTATTCTTCAATGATAGTTGAAACAACTCTGATTCATTTCCTTATTTTTACTGCATGTGCATTGTTATTCTCGTGATGTATTGTCAAATCAGTGTTGTAAGGCAAAGATTGATCCACCACATTATGTCTCCCCTCCGTACAAGTAGAATAAAAGAGCCTTGCCCTGTGTTTCACACTAGTATTTTGTTTGCATATATAGCATTGTCTTTTTTAATTTTTACGGGTTGGAAACTGTAGCTGGTATAAGGCCTCTGGCTCCTCCTCCTTTCCAAATCTGAAATAGAAAGACAGAATTTGGATGACTTGAACTGGTTTAGACTTGCAACCATTATTGTTGATTTGGTTTCTGATAAAAACAATGATGACATGAAATACTGCACTGTGATAAACACTGGTTTTATAAACGGTACTTTTCCAGTCACTTTTAAGCTGGCTAGCATGCATGCATGCATGTTTGGTGGGGGACCTGATAAGATTAAGATTCCCGAGCAAAAAAAAAAAAGATAAGATTAAGATTCCTCCTCCTCTGCCTTTCTCATTTTTCATTGCACACACCGAGTAAGAATAATAACTGATTTTTTTTTTTTTCACAATTGATTTGCAACCTAAAAATCTATGCTATTCTAATATTCCAACTTTTGTTGTTATTCCCCTTCAAATCACCACGTGAAACTTGACACACAAAAGTGAAAGCAGTCCCATCACCACTCAATCATTCTACCATGAAGTCCCCACTCTCTGCATATAAAGTGGTTTTTGAAAGCTACTTTCTTTGGCTTCTTGCACCTCACTTTGAATCAATTTGTTTCAGTCTTTACAACTTGTTTTTACTACGGGAATATTAGGTGCCCTGCTTGTTTCAGAAAGCCAGCCATTTTTGTGTCGGCAAAAATGGTTTATTGTTTAATTGAGTGGTGTAGGAATATGGAACTTCAAATTTTGAAGCATAATGAGTCACTTCTAAGTTCTATCTTATTTGATGTGTATTTCTAATGGCAAATAAATACCCATATTTTTTTTTTTTGTCCAGACTAATCTGAATCTGACCCGCATCGCACACCTAACTATGGTGAGAGAGTTTCCCAACAGGGAAATACCCATATTTTTATGGGCCCGCCGAAAATATTATTGTGAAGTATGCTTTGGGCTGGATACTGACAATTATGAACACAGGCCATGAATAACTGACCTCCTTTTGGGCCTTGGATCCATGCTTTGCTTCCAACCCACATTCACTCACAGCTAGCCGTCTTCTTCTTTTTGCCCCTCATCTTTAATATTAGAATTGGATAATTAATTTGTTGATCTTAAAAAATTAATTAAGGTAGTTATTTATAATAAGTGAGTGTTGATTTCTCCAATATATCTTCTTTAATTATGAGCCTTATAATTACTCATTAATGGAAACTCTTTTAATATGTATAATCGATGAGGATATTTTAAGGCAAATATCGTAAATTTGAAAGATTAAGTGAATTTAAGTAAAATAAATCCCGTTTTTTGGTTCATACAGGAGTCACTGAGGGAGGACATGATTTTGCATGTGTATTTTGGTTGGAAGTAAGATCAATTAATCGAAGCATTTGACTTGATCCACCCCCAACTGTTCATGCTTTTTCAACCTGAGTAAATTAAATGACTAAAATCACTAGTTTTAAAATTAAAGGACAGACTAAAAGAGGTAGTCCCTCTAATTTTTATTATAAGGCACCAACTAACAATTCTCACAAACCAATAAAAACAGTTAAAATCAATAAAGTTATCCTACAATTTAAGTAACTTCTAATATTACTCCTGCTAATTGCACTAAACTCTAATATTACTCTTTCTGATTTTTATTATAAGTCACCAACTAATAAGTGTATTTGTTCCTTTTTATAAGGCACTTGCTTGTTTCCAAATAACGTTAATTTTTTTCCATGCATACTCATAATTAATAAGGGAGTATGTGAAAGTAATAATTAATATAATATTGGAGTTTAGTGCAATTAATAGGGGTAATATGAAAAATCACTTAAATTTTAGGAAAATTTTAATGACTCTAACTGTTTTTATTGGTTTGCGAGAATTGTTAGTTGGTGCCTTATAATAAAGATCAGAAATAGTATATTAATTATTACTCTCCCCCACTACCCTTATTAATTATGAGTATACATAGAAAAAAAAAAAATCAATGCAAATAAGCAAATACCTTATAAAACAGAATCAGATACAATTAATTACTAGTTGATGTCTTATAATAAAAACTAAGAATCATCAACCTAGCAAAAATAAGTACCAGTATATATATAGATAGACGTCACTTTCCATCTATAATACCACCGTGTCTGCAAACGAAAGTTGCTTGAGGAAAAAAATTGGGCAATCAGTAGGGACCCACAACCCCTGAGCCAGACGAATGATGAAGAAATAATTGGAGCCAAAAAGGGTTGAAAACGGGGGAAAAGGATTCTTCTCTCATTGTCTTTTTTCTGTCCATCCCTCATTGTCTTCATCCTGACCGTCAAAATCTTGATCCAAGAGACCAAAATGATTTTTGATTTCCAAAAACCATTTTAATCCCTTGGATCAAGATTTTGATGGTCAGGATGAAAGCAATGAAGGATGAGTAGAAAAAAGGGAGGGGAGAAAAACCGGACCCGAAAACGAAAACGGGACAAAATGTATGGAGTTCTTGAAATCAGTGTGTTGTTAAGGGGTTGATATATGATAATTCTGCTTTCTCGTTTGACCTAAAAACAGAGACAGACCGCCAACACAACCCCAAAACACAGAGAGAGAAGTGTGAGATGAACCGTCCCTTTGATGGAGACTTGCCCACAAATGTGCACCACCCAAAGGACTCATTAAGGAGGGTTCAAGAGACAGGACAGTCCTGTCCCTGTGGAGCTGGACCATTGGGACACGTGGGCTTCAACCAAAGTCGGTGTTAACTGAAGAAGATGAAGAAGACAGACACAGAGAGAGAGAGACAACATGGGAGAGTTACAGCGTTGGAGGTGGGTGATGAGGTTGTAGGGTTGGGATCACGTGGAATCCGCATGCCTTTCTTCTTCTCGACGCCAACTGCTTCTCAATTCTTGTTATGTTTCGACCCTGCCCCCATCTTCTCTTTACTTCAATTTAATGTTAACACCATCTGTTATTTTTGCTGGGTCAGATCAGATTCAAGAATTATTGAGTCTAATTATAAATAACTTTTTCAAAGATTTTTCCTACATTCATACAAAAACCTCTCAGTACTTAAATGGTTAAAACCTCTTCAATTAAAATTAACACATGTATCAACATATGTGAGTTGAAATAGGATTCGATCTCACCCTATAAAAAGAATATAAGTTCAAAAAAACGTATTATATTAGGAGATATAAAATTCATTTACGCTTTAAGTTTTAAAAAAAAAATCATTAATCAAATTAGAAAAAAAAAACTAACACATGTTGTGTATAAACCATTTGTATTTGTATTAGTTATATATCTCCCCGTCCTTAATATAATATCTTATTTATATATATTGGAATTTATACTGCGGAGCAGATGTTATATTAAAAATGAGGAGGAAGAGGATAGGTCTGCCAGTGCAAATATGAGTATTACTCGTCGGATCCAGACCCTATTGTCTCAGGGGTGGCGGATAAAGGTAGACCATGTCTATCGAGAAGGGAACCGGTGCGCGGATTACTTGGCTAGCTATGCGCTGACACATGGAATAGGACTGCATGTCTTAGAGGAACCACCGGGAGGAATCCATGACCTCCTCAGTAAGGATGCTGCGGAAGTTGGTCTTCCCAGAGTCTGTGGCAGGAGTTTCTGATCTTTGATGATCAACCTTGTAAACAAACAAAAAAAAAATGAGGAGGAAGTAGTATATCATAACTTGTTTATACTCAAGGTGGCTAAATTTTGATTTAGAATTTCAATCCCCTTGTCTAAAAGTCCTGAATCTGGTCCTACTTGTACGGAGATTACTTGTGATAAACAATAGATTTCTCCTAACTATATTTATTTTTTTGATTCAGGCTGGCGATCGAGCCTTTAATTATTTGTTCAAAAGAAAAAAAATTGCTACTAGTATTTCCCTTTCTCCCTTCTCCAATTTTTAGTTGAAGGTTTTTGTTAAGAAGTATAATTAGAGAAGCAATTAGAGAAACAATATGAAGAAGTTGAAGAATCTTGTATTATATCAATAAGAGCAATATGCTTACATAATATAACCCATTGAGTTTAACAATAATCATCTCTCATTTGAGGGTGATTAACAACAAACCCTAACTCTAGGGATCTATGAGGACTTACCTCTCTAAAGAGAGAGACTCAAATTAGCCCCTCTCTAATATGGTGAGAGTTCCACACTCAACACACCAAATCACAATGACTAAGCCCTTTATATAGAATGAGTCTTAACCAACGACTAATCAATATTTCTTTTATATTTTTAATACGCCCCCTCAAGTTGAGCACTATTGATCTCAAATGTGTTCAACTTGAACAACACAAAAATAAAGGGATAAGGTGAATTAAATTGACCAGTTTTCAATCAATAAAAAATACAAAGATTTCTTCAATTTACAACATTCTTCCCAATGTCGATTTACTGATTCACTTTTGAACAACTTCAATCCATTATCCATATAAGCTTTTGCAATCATTGCCTCACAAATTGTAGTTCTACCCAAGCATTGACCCACTTTGCTGACTATATAAGCTGCTACCCAAGTCCTGGTTTCTTAGCAATAGCATGGTTCCCAGATCAGTTCAGAGCTTCATCTGAGATTCTAAGGTAAATATACAAATCATCTCTCATATAGATTGCCAACCTCCCTATTAACCAAAATCATATGTCATCTCCCAAAACATTTCAGAATAGAGGAGGTAAAAGCAGAAGTCATTTCTCTCATATTATGTTTTACAAAAATTTTGATGTCCCGCTGGGAAAGTTTCTTCAGGATAATCTACTCAATCAGGTAAGACTTTGTAACACCTGTCATGAATTACAGAAGCTCACTTCTATTATTATTCCCAGATACCGTGTTAAAAAGTATAATTGGAGAAGTAATTAGAAAAACAATATGAAGAAGTTGAAGAATCTTGTATTGATATCAATAAGAGCAATATGCTCATACAATATAACCCATTGGGTTTAACAATGATCATCCCTCACTTGAGGGTGATTAACAATAAACCCTAACTCTAAGAATCTAGAAGGACTTCCCTCTCTAGAGAGAGATTCAAATTAATTTCTCTCCAATATATGGTGAGAGCTCTACCCTCAAACACACCAAATCACAATAACTAAGTCCTTTATATAGAAGAGTCTTAACCAACTAATCAATAATTCCCTTATATTTCTAACCATTTTAGGGAACATCATGCTTAGATCTCAATTTAAAAAAAAAAATATCAAAAAAGTCTCATAATGTTGTTAATCCTTGTTTGGTTTAGCGGTGGGGGTGGTAACTTATTTTCTATCTGACTTTTACAGAAATAAGATAGGAAAAAAGTCATATTGTAAATAGGATTTGTGTTTGGATTGACTGTGACAGAAGTGGTTTTTTTCCAAACGGATATGTGTTTCGATTATTATTTGAAAAGTTAGTTGAGATGGAAAATGACTAAAAAATGCATGAATCTTATTGAATACTACATATATTAATATTAGTTATATATATTGATATAATCGAAAGAAATTAAATTTAAATTTAAAAATAAATAAATTATTTTAAAAAATTATTAAGTCAAGAGAATAAGTGTAATTACAAGAAAATAGAAAAAATTAATACTACAAAAATCTAATTCTAATTAGAAGAAAATAGAAAAATGCTTGTGAAAACAATAAAAAGGGGCCCACAGGTGATCCATCCCACACGCTATTTTATCATTTTGACATTTCCCACCAGCGTTCAAGTTTAAAGAGTTTTTTTTTTTCTATTACTAAAGTTACTTGGATTTTTAAATTTCCTACAAAATCTCTATTCAAACAAGCTCAATAATAAGTAAAACAACAATAATTAATAAGTGGATTAGTTATCATTAACAAGTTGTTGTGAGATTTTTTTAATATTATTTGCTTGGGACTTAAACGATATTTTCCAGTTTCTATCAATTCTATTAAAAGTTTTATTTTGTGTGGTAAAAATGAGATAGAGTGTGCTTCTAGTTTACGACAAATTCAAAGAAAATATCAATCAATGTTAGATTGAAAAGTGTGGAGGGCTGAAGTGTGAGACACACAAACAAGATTCAAACACAGCAGAAACCCTAAAAACAAGAACTCACGTAGGGAACATATATTGAATGCGTTGATGTTTTTATGGTGTCATTGATAGATAAGGCAAATTTGGTTCATGAATCCCTCTTTGTCGGTTCCTCTTGTCCACCTTTGCCTCCTACTCTGTCCTTGTGTCTGATTTTGACACTAACACGTGTATATTATTATATTATTATTGGTATTTATTATTTAATTATTAATTCAAGGGCTTATATAATCTAGAATGAAAGTTCTCCACACATATATCCTTTTGATCTTAGTGCTCAATGTTCCCTTCAACAATGTAATATATATATATATATATATATAAGTTGACCCATCCACAAATATCTAAAGCTAGATTTGTTTAGCTTGCAAAGTTAGTTGTTGTGTGATGGATCCATTTAACGGGTTTTACTTTACTTTTCATCTTGGAATTTTCTTATTGCTTAGTTGCAAATCAATGTATAATAAATTAAAAAGTCATCATGTGTTTATGAAGCGACCTACCTTAAATTTTATGCAAACTCACGAGTCTTGAGACCAGTTCTTTGATATCTCATGTATGAAATGAAAATTGAGAAGAAGAAAAAAAAAACTTGCTATGTGAGAAACGGTTTTATATGTTTTGTTTCCACTTATTAAGACCTCTCACTGTTAACTCTATTAGTTACTCCCTCTGGTCTTAGAGTTAGTTGACTTTTTTGGAGAGATTAAGGAAGCTAATTAAATTACTTTAGAGTATTTTTTTTTCAAACTAATTAGTTTAACCAATAAACTAATATATAATCTAAGGATACACAACATATGAGAAATGATTAAATAACTTATTTTACTTCTTTAATCTCTCTAAAGAAAGTCAACTAGCTCTTATAATTAGGACCAGAGGTAGTATAAGTTTGTGAGCTATTTAAATAATTATATTTATCAAAGGGGACAGATATAATTATTTATACACAAAAAGTATTTATACTCTATAAGATTTATACACATGGTATATTGGTATTGTATTGATACTTGAATTTAGATCCATCAGACCAATAAAATTTTAAATGGAAAGACTTGTTACCGAAACTTTCTTATCTCTTTTCTTTTAAAAAATACTACTGATCTATAAAGGTATTACATTCAGTTCATAATGTAAAGCACTCTCTAAATATAAGTTATTTGTAAAATAATTAATACTTATTTTTCAGTTGTATCCCTGCATTATTTTACTCACTCATTAAATTTATGATATGTTTAATAAGTTAAACGTAATTTATTATTTTGTATGAATGAGCTAAATTGCCCCGTGATCCTATATATAATTATATATTATAGATGGGAAGAGTACTCTCTTTGATTAGTGTGAAACAATGAATTGGGTAGAGAGGACAAGAGAGTACTTGCAATAGCTTGTGAGTCGTGGGCTTAGGTCACAGGATTTGCAACAATCAAAATCAATTCATTTAATATTTTCATATTTTGCTGAGTGAACAAGGAAGCTTCAGGCACTTCGGTCGCCTAAAAGCCCTACATCGACAATGACACTCCAACCCCTCTCTTTCTCTCTCTTCTTGTCTGTTTAATTTAAAAGCCATCTTCTCTTGAATCCTCATACTCTTGTTTCTTCTTTTGGTACTCTCTTCATTCCTTCTTGCTTGCCTGCATGGACCTTCAACTAGGCCTCTCTCTCCCCTCCTTTCATTCTGATGAAGATGATGATGATGATCTCTTCAATTCATTCACTCTCTCTCACAAGAAACGCAGTTTCAGCGATCTCCTTCATCACCATCCAAAACTTAGCCAAGAAGAAGATGACGACGACGTTTTGCTTCCCACCACTCTGCCTCTCCTTCCCTTAACACCTTCCCTTGATGCAGACCTTGACGTCAACGACCTCCATACCAGCTCCTCCATTATCACCAAGTACCTACCACTCTGCCAAATATATAATTTTCACTCATTTAATTTCCTTATTGTATAACATATAAAGAGACATATATTTATGTGTGTGTGTGTGTGTTAATGTGAATCAGACATGATGGGGATGATATTGGAGAATCTGCAGCAGTAGGGTGGCCACCATTGATGTCTCAGAGGAAGAAGCTTCACTTTGATCATGAAGAAGAAGATGCGGTAACGGGGATTCCTCATAAACGTGCTTCTGGAGTATCTACTGATGCCTTGTACGTTAAAGTAAGGATGGAAGGAGAAGGAATTGGACGAAAGATTGATCTTAGCTTGCATCACTCTTTTCAGAAGCTCAAGCAAACCTTGATCGCCATGTTTGAAAAATGTAAGTGCATACATATACGCGCGCGCTTCGGCCCAGAACTTCAAATTTTGTGCTTGTGTGAGAGAGAGAGAGATTAATAATGAAATTTGCTTAAGAGATGGATTGACTGAAACAGGTAATGAATATTCAGACAGCTATGAATTAGCTTATCAGGACAGAGAAGGTGACTGGTTGCTTGCAGAGGATCTGCCATGGAAGTATGTGACGATTTTGATTTTGATTTTGATTGATTACTTTATGGGATTGTATTGATTAAGTACAGTAGTCCATTAAGTAGTACTTACAAATATATATGAAAAGGAAAAGGGAAGTGTTGTTTTGTTTGAGCATAAACGTGACAGTAAATTAGTACTCCCCCCAGTCCTAATTATAAGACAACATTTGAAAGTTAGTTTTGGTTCTAATTATAAGACAACATTATAATTGTTGTCAATTTCTTCCTAAAATACTTCTATTTTATTCTCTTAAGTGTGTTTAATTTTTGGTGAGTATATGTATATAGATGTATAGACTCTTCAAATCAATAAAACTTTTAGATACATATGTGTGTATCTATATATGTATATATGTGTGTCTACATACAAATATATAGACACACACACACATATATGTATATGTGTGTCTGTATACATATATGTATATGTGTGTGTACATATATAAACACACACACATATATGTGTGTGCATATATGTACATATATAAACACACACACGTATATATCTTTGTGTGCGCGCGCATATATATGTGTAAATATATGTACACATATACACATGCATGCATGCATGTATGTATGTATGTATGTATGTATGTATAGCAAGATCATTATTTCAATTAAATATCATGTGGAAAGGAAAACTTTAGATTTGAGAGGTATATGGCCGGAGCTATTAATTTCTTTTTACTTATGTCATTTTAACTTTATATAAGGGCATTTTAGGAAAATAAGTAAAATTAACTAATTTAACTTCTTTCATTAATCACCACAAAATCGGTTAAATGTGTCTTATAATTAGGATCGGAGGGAGTAATTAATTAAGTAGCCAGTTTACTTTGTTAATTGGTCCTATATCTACATATGCACACGTTAATTTTAGTAAAGAGCTAAATATATGTGGTTGTTTTGTGCAGAAACTTCCTCCAGTGTGCTCAACGTCTCAAATTGGTGAAGAGAACAGGCTAATTTCAACAAGTGCTAACCCTTCTAGCTACAGATTCTCAATGTTAACTGTAATTAATTATATTCATAAATATGGAACTATCTTTTTCTCTCTCAAGTCTCAATGGAAATATGGAATTATATTTGAATTTATTATTATTTATCTTCCTGCCCAATCTTTTAATTCTCATCTGATACTATTTTAAACTTTTACTCCTAACTTAACTCCCTCCCCAAAAGAAAGGAAGATACCCAGTACTGTATTATTTACCTTGAAGTTTGGGCCTATAACCCCCATGGCCTCCCAGATATGGAGGTGTGATTTGTCAATTGAATTAAAAGCTCTTCCCATATCATAAATATTTATAAATCACTTTCAACATATTTTTTTATTGACATAAAAAACATGAAATTTTATTAACTTTATAGTAAATAATTACTTCCCTACTTTACACTTATTTAATAAACATTAACGGTGTGTTATTTGGTTTGAGGGGAGAGGATGTAAAGGGTCTAACGGAGTTAATTACATAATTTGTTAATTTGTTTATTTCATTATTTGATCAGTTGTAACTATTAGTTCAATTGTAAATGCTTCAAGTTACTTAATTTAGTCTCATTGTAACTGTTTACTCCTATATATAGGAGCCACTGTACAGACTCAGATTCCAAGTTAATGAGTACAATTTTTCCTCAGTTTTCTTTCCCTCTTTGGTCAGTTTTCATGTGTTATGGCATCAGAGCATTTATTTTCCCTAAACACTTCCACCTCTTTTCTTCATTTTCTCTCTCATCGAGTTTTTTTTAGTGTCTTTGTTCAAATCTGATTCCTCTTCGATCTTAGATTTGTGTTGCGATATCTGATTCAGTTTCTAATTTCTCTGAGATTGCTCTTCGATCACAAAGTTCCCCTTCTTTGATCCGTCGAGCTTGCCTCTTCTGGTTTCATTTTGGATTTCTCCGGCAACCTTGTGATTTTCTCACGGTGATTCTTAGATCTGAAATTTCATCGATCTATTGTTACCATGGCTACCGATAGCTCTTCTTCTACCGCCTCACCGTTGGCAACTACTCAAGACCCATCGAATTGCTATTTCATGCACCCAAACGAAAATCCATCGTTGGTGCTTGTGTCTTCTCCTTTGACCGGTACTAATTACCACCACTAGGCACGAGCTATGATGATTGCTCTAATGAGCAAGAACAAGCACCCGTTCGTTGATAGTTCTCTGAAAGTTCCAGCTGTCACCGATCCCCTGTTTCCAGCGTGGTAGCTCTGTAATACTATGGTTCTGACTTGGATTTTTCGTTCGATGTCTCCTTCCATCTCTCAAAGTGTGATTTGGCTTAATCAGGCGGTGGATGTCTTGAATGATTTGAAGGAGCGTTTCAGCCAAAGTGATGCATTCTTAGTTGCAGAATTACAGGATGAGCTTTTTCAGATTCGACAAGGTGATCTCTCTGTATCAGATTATTTCACTAAGGTCAAGATTATTTGGGATGAATTGCTTAATTTGCGTCCCATAGCTGACTGTTCTTGCTCTTCCAAAGATTATTTTCGACAAGATTATGTGATCCATTTTTTAAAGGGCCTTAATGATCGATTTGCTAATGTCCTATCTCAAATCCTGTTAACGGATCCTCTTCCATCGGTCAATAAGGCTTTCTCCTTGGTTATTCAACAAGAAAGGGATCTGATGGGGACCATAGAACCGAGTATCTGCCTGACTCGAACAAACACCACACCTAAGCTTGCGTATCAACCTCAGTCTGTGCCTAATGCTAAAGTGTGCACCTATTGTGGTAAGCCTCGACACACGATTGAAACATGCTATAAGAAGCACGGTTATCCTCCTGGCTACTGAAATCGCTCTAAGGCTTCAGTGAACAATGTGGTAACATCTTCTCCTAATCCTTCGGCTAGTATTTTGTCTTCAACTCCTACTGCTGATAATCATTCTATTAGTCAAGATCAATATAATCAATTGCTTGCTTTACTTCAACCTCATCCTGCTGCTGCTCACGGTTCAGTTGCTTCTCCTTCAAATCCTGCTGCTTCTTGTGTTAATCAGCTTTCTACACTCACTTTAATTCCTAATGCTGATTCACAACGTGTGTACACCACTTTAGCCTTTGATTCTTCTAATCGATGGATTCTTGACAGCGGAGCTACTACTCATGTTTGTTATTCTTTGAATATGTTTAGTTCATATTCCTGTATTAATTTGCCTATTCATATCACATTGCCAAATAAATCCACCATTATCACTACCATCTCTGGAACTGTCTCTATAAATGAACATATTAGTCTTTCCAATATTCTTTATATTCCAGAATTTCAATTCAATATCATATATGTTTCTCAAATGACTAAACAATTATCTTGCTGTCTCATTTTTTCTTCCTCTCGTTGTGTCATACAGGATCTGCAGACATGGAAAACGATTGGTTTAGCTGAGCTTTTTCAAGGCTTGTTCCAATTGAATAGTCACTTACCTATGACTGCTTGTGTTAGCTCCATTTCTAGTACACCCTTAAAACCCAATTTAGCTTTTGATTTGTGGCATTTTCTCCTTGGCCATTTATCTTCTTCTGTTTTACATGTTCTGAAGCAACAATTTCCTTTCTTATCATGTAATCTATCTGGTGCTTGTGATGTATGCCACTTTGCAAAACAAAGAAAAATATCATTTCCTACTAGTGTTTCTAAGTCTGATTCTTGTTTGCAATTATTACATGCTGACATTTGGGGACCATATCATCTTTCCTCAATTCATGGTCATCGATATTTTTTAACTGTTGTTGATGATTTTAGGCATTACACTTGGGTTTGTCTTTTAAAAACAAAATCTGAAGCTCGTTCTTCTTTGCAATCACTCATCCTTTTTCTTGAAAATCAATTTTCAACCACTGTTAAAACAGTTAGAACTGATAATGGTGTAGAGTTCCAAATGACTTCTTTCTTTGTTTCTAAAGGAATTCTCCATCAAACTTCTTGTGTTGAAATTCCTGAACAAAACAGTGTTGTGGAACGCAAACATAAACACATTTTACATGTTGCTAGAGCACTTATGTTTCAATCTCATTTACCTTTATCTTACTGGAATTATGCCATTTCCCATGTTGTTTACATCATCAATAGGCTCCCTACTCCCGTTTTGAACAATGAAGTTCCTTTTTTCCTCATGCATAACACAAAACCTTATTATACTCAATTTAAAGTGTTTGGTTCACTGTGTTTTTCTTGCACTTCTTCTTCTCACCGCACTAAATTTGATTCTCGAGCTAGGAAATGTGTTTTTCTTGGTTATAAAACTGGCACCAAAGGTTACATTCTTCTTGATCTTCATACTCATCAAATTTTTGTTTCAAGGCATGTTTTGTTTTATGAGTCCATTTTCCCTTATACTCTTGGTTCCTCCTCTGTGGACTCTTTTCCTTTACCTAATACTTCTCCTTTTGATGAATCTGTTTATTTTGATCCTCCCTCTTCTTCTGTTTCTGCACCTACTGCTTCTCCCTCTTCTCCTTGTCATATTACTATTGCTTCCCCTGTTTCTCCTCATTCCACATCGCCTGTTGCTGTTGTTTCCCCTATTTCAGGCCCTGATCGGTCTGTTTCTTCTGATTTTATATCTCTTTCTGCCCCTGTTTCCCCTGTTTCAATCCCTATTCGCAGATCTGACCGACCTTACAAGCAGCCCACATATCTAAGTGACTATCATTGTTCTCAACTTACATCAGCACCATTTGATTCCATGTCTGGTTCCTGTCGTTATCCCCTTTCCTCTGTTCTCTCCTATGGTAATCTCTCACCTTCTTATAAACATTTTATTTGTTCTATTTCCATTCCTCATGAACCTCGCAATTATAAAGAAGCAACTAAATATATTGAGTGGCAGCAAGCTATGAAGGCTGAAATTTTAGCATTAGAACAAAATCACACTTGGATTTTGACTGATTTACCTAAAAACAAGCCTCTTATTGGTTGCAAGTGGGTGTTTAGGACAAAATTCCATGTTGATGGTACTTTGGAGAGATACAAAGCCCAGTTAGTGGCAAAGGGCTATACCCAAACCGAAGGTGTTGATTATTTTGACACTTTCTCTCCGGTTGCTAAAATGACCACTGTGCGTTTATTACTTGTTGTTGCTGCTTCTAAAAATTGGCATCTTCACCAACTTGATGTCAATAATGCATTTTTACATGTTGATTTTCATGAGGATGTTTATATGTCCCTTCCTCCTGGTTATTCTTCTTCTTCTAACCAAGTTTACAAATTGTAGAAGTCTCTTTATGGTTTAAAACAGGCCTCACAGCAATAGTTTGCCAAACTTTCTTCTGCATTATTGTCTTGTGGTTATATTCAGTTCAGATCTGATTATTCCTTGTTCACTCGCACTTCTGGTGATTCTTTTACTACTATTTTAGTTTATGTGGATGACCTTATATTGGCTGGAAATGATTCTGTGGAAATCACTCGTATTAAGTCTTTTCTTGACACCACATTCAAGATTAAGGATCTCGGTAACCTGAAATTTTTTCTTGGTCTTGAGGTTGCACGTTCCTCTAATGGCATTTCTTTAAATCAGTGTAAGTTTGTTCTTGATATACTACATGATGCTGGATATTTGGGTTGTAAGCCTCTTTCCACTCCTATGGCTCGTCACACTCGTTTATCTCAAGATGTTGGTACCCTACTTATTGATGTTGCTCCATACAGAAGAATAGGTGGTCGTCTTTTATACCTCACCACCATCAGGCCAGATATCTCTTATGTGGTCCAGCAGCTCTGTCAATTCACTAATGCTCCAACTACAGTTCACTTTCAGGCAGCTTTGCGCGTTTTACGGTATCTCAAGAAGTGGCAGGGTAAAGGTATTTTCTTCCCTGCTTCTTCTTCTTTGCAATTGAAGGCATTTAGTGACTCTGATTGGGCTGGTTGCCCTGACACACGTCGCTCCTTATCTGATTATTGTGTATTTCTTGGTAATTCACTTGTATCTTGGCGCTCTAAGAAGCAAACTACCATTTCCCTCTCTTCCTCTGAGGCTGAATATAGAGCCATGGGTTGTGTTGCTTGTGAAATCCAGTGGCTGCTTTCTCTTCTTGCTGATCTCCACATTCCTCATCTCTCTCACACTGTCCTCTACTGTGATAACCAATCAGCTGTTTATATTGCTTCCAATCCAACATTTCATGAGCGCACCAAACATCTTGAGATTGATTGCCACTTTGTTCGTGAGAAGGTTCAAGCTGGAATCATTAAATTTCTCCCTGTTCGTAGTATCAATCAGCTGGCTGACATATTCACCAAACCTCTTGATCCACAACTGTTTCATGGTTTTTTATCTCAACTTGGCATAATTAATATATATGCTCCAGCTTGTTGGGGGGGGGGTAATGGAGTTAGTTACATAATTTGTTAATTTCATTATTTGATCAGTTGTAACTATTAGTTCAATTGTTAATGCTCCAAGTTACTTAATTTAGTCTCATTGTAACTGTTTACTCCTATATATAGGAGCCACTGTATAGACTCAGATTCCAAGTTAATGAGTACACTTTTTCCTCAGTTTTCTTTCCCTCTCTGGTCAGTTTTCACGTGTTAGGGTCCTCATTCTTTCATTTAGTTAATTGTATAGCTAATCCAGTTGAAATTATCAAGGTCCTGGAAAGGTGTCAGATAACAAGTGGTGGAGTCTTGTCCCTGTTAAAAAAATAAAGTAATAGGAAGTTCAAACTATATATAAGAAAACTTACCACTAAGTTTCATGAATATATATTCATCACTAAAATGTATTCTACAAGAAAATAAATCAATCAAAATTAAATTATGATGAGAAATAAGAGGGGATGACAGTAACATTCAGATCCCAAAAGCAAGTTGTTAGCCGAAACCAAGTGAAGACAAAAATTGGGTCCCAAAAGTTTAATTTTACAACAGTTAAACTAATGAAAAGGAATTTGTTCAAAAATGAATTACAAGTATTAATTTAGATGGTTATGAATTTAGAATTCTTGTTATGGACTCAAATATTAGGCTCATTCAAGGTGTGGCCCAGTAAGAGACAACTAGTGTATTTGGGCTTGGAGGCACAAGAGTATCCATGGATGAGATACCTAAAAGGATAGAGGATCACAAAGCACAAACATGGATGCTTTCGCCCAAGAGAGTGGGGTGTGTGCTCTGTGTAGGCAGAATAGTAAAGAGGGAGAGTGTAGAGTTTGTATACATTTTAGGTTAACCAATATATATAGAGACTACCTTAGGGTTAGGGTTTGAACTGTTGGGCCTCTTGTGCCTCCTAGCCCAAATGTTGTGCTCTCACATCTGTGCCATATTGGTTGTCTCTTGATGGGCCACACCTTGGATGAGCCTCATATTTGAGTCCATAACAATTCTCAAATTTTATATTATGGAAAATTATCTATGAACTTGAGAGTATGCATGCACCACAGACATAGATAGCAAAAGTAGACTTAGCCACAAATCTAGGTTTGCTCAGTTAAATAACTTGCAAATTCTATAAATTTTGAATAAGATGAGATTACCATTAAATAAGTAAAGTTTTCATCCAAACTTTGTGAACCAAATTTTCATCATATACTCCCTCTGCTCTTTATTATAAAGCACTAACTAACAATTCCGACAAACCAATAAAAATAGGTAAAGTCAATAAAATTGTCCTAAAATGTAAGCAACTTCCAACATTACCCTTACTAATTGTATTAAATTCTAATATTATATTAATTATTACTCTCACCCACTACCCTTATTAATTATGGTCATACATGGAAAAATAATTAATGCACTTTGGAAATAAGTAAGTGCCTTATAAAAAGGACCAAATATAATTACTAGTTTGTGGTTTATAATAACGATCAGAGGGAGTATATGCAACAACCAAACAAAGAAAAAAAAAGGAGATTTTGCTATATTATCCTAATGATTGGTATTAGTCACCCGCAGCAGCAAACTACTACCTTCAGTCCTAAATATAGAATATAGTTTATAATGTAATTTACACAATAAACCATTTACTTAGTCTACATCTAGATGCAAATGATTAAAATCCAATGTGTCAGATTTCTTTTATACTCTCTCCAATTTTATTTTTAATGTAAGATTTACTTTGTAGTTGAATTTGAACTCCAAAAATCATATATTAAGAATCTAGAGGAGTATTTGACATTATATTTAAAAAAAAATAATAAGTTGAAAATTGAAATGATAAATTAATTGCTATTTGCTAGCGTGGCGTGTGTTGGTTCAATGTCAATCAATATTAAATGATTACATAAATAAAACGAAACCTTGATGTTAAGTGTTAACTAGCATATGGGTCCGGATTCTTCCATTCTCTCTTATTGCATCAACTGGTGCACCTTCAAAGTCAAAGTCATTTTGGTAATTGGCATTCTGAAACTAAAAACGACACTTTTATTAATTTGATCCATTTAATGAGATTAAGGTATCAACCATAGAAAATAGTATTAGAAAAATCATAATTGATAAGTTACAAGACTTGTCAATATATTATTTTTTTTGTTTGAGACATGAATAATATTCTCACAGTCAAAAGTCTAGAATAAATTAGTTTGAAAAAAAAAATGATAAATATAAATATTTTAAATAATTTAACCAATTTCTTTTAATCAACATGGCCTTATATTTAGACATGGGAATTGGAATCAAAATTATGACTTTTGCTTTTGCACGTGGCATTTGGGTTTACTGTCTAGAATTAAAACTCTGTGGACCGCCCGGACACAGGAACGAAAATTTGTAAATCTGGCCTTTTTGCTAACAGCGTATAAGACGGCCCATAGTTTGCGAACCGGCCCATTAACTTCCGATCCGTCTAACACTCACCGTGTTGTTTGAACCGGCCCATAAATACATATTTACAATTTAAAGGGAGCTTATTTGTATTATTCTTCTCATAATGCTTTTAATTATTATTCTCTTTTTCTATTACATTTTTTCTTGAAGTTTTATTTATCAAATTCAATTTTGTAATGCAATTTACATTACAATCTTTGTCCTATATTTAAGACCGGAGAAGTATTAAATATTTCATAAATTAAAAATTTGTTTCACTAACCCTTATCAAAAAATGCGTCTGGAAATTTAATAAGTAGGCAAAATCAAAATGGACATTACTTATAGGGATAAAGCTAGAAAATGAGAAAATCAGAATGAGCATTGATTATCTTATAAATGATTTATATTTTGAACCAAATCGTCTTTTAGGAACGCCTTATATTGTTGGATAAGGAGCATTTTTTTTTTCCAAACATATCTTTATTCATGAAGATTATGATTTATGAGTGAGAGATAATGGGTGAGAAACGTGATGAAGAAGGCATGCAATTAATTGAGGCTAAAAATGAAAAAAGTTTATTAAATATTTAGATAAAGTAAAATTGTTGCTTATATAAAGGATCAAACTCATGAGAGAGAAAGAATTTATAAACAAATTCGGAGGGAGTACTATTCATAAGTTATAAATAGTTCAACTCAATTTAAATTTCGTGTACCCTATAAAATATGGTTTCATCAAAATATATATATACATGGTTTGGTCATGTAATTTTATATATTACTATTTTCATTTTATATGTGATATATAGTTTATTAATTTATGGACATTAAAAAATTAATTAGTTTGATTATTTTAATTGTATATTGGTTTCCTAAAATACGGAGACAATTTTCGAGGATAATTTAAGAACAATTAAATAAAAAGACCAAAAAAGATTAAGGTGACTAAAATAATTATTTTAATTATATTATATTCTATCTAATTCAAAATAAGTCATATGTTTGTCCCAAAATATAAGGGCCCGTTTGGATGGGCTTTTAAAAAAAGTGTTTTTTTTGTAGTGTTTATTTTTTAAGCTCTGTTCTGGCGTAGAACCAGAACCCTAACCCTGATGGGGCTAGGATGTTGATGTTGATGGGGACTTGACCTAGGAGAGATTCCTAGGGCCTACGTACCCTGAAGAGGGATCAAAGTCCACGTAGTTCGAGGATTGATGGATGAGGCGTTTAGCCTAAAAGGGTCTGTATGCTCTGTGACGGCTGTCTGAGAATAGCCGGAGCGTAGACCGTTGTAGAAGATAGATGTAGAAGATGATAGATAGATAATCTGTGGAAGATTGTCCTCCATGATCCTGCAGGTTCACGCTCTATATGTAGATGGCTCCCATGTCGTGCGTGTCCAAGGATCGTGCAAAACCGCCCGGTCATGGCTGGGTCCCACGGTTAGTGGGTTGTGATAGTGGGATAGTGGGCCTTGACTAGGTCCATAACAAGTTGCCCAAGCTCGGTAGTTCGGGTCTCGAACCGCCGAGGTTAGTTGTTTGATTGATTGCGCCATACGGACTTGGCCGAGCTATATCCAGTGTGCGCAACCGTGGAGTTTGCTCATTTCAAATGCTTGTTCGAGTTTGCTTTAATCCCGGTTATTGACAAGCGTATAGTAATTGCCCCCACTGGTAGTCCAGTGTCTCTGGGTCGGGGTGGATTTGTTGAATCCAGATATCGTATCGGAGTTCCGCCACTCGTTTGATTTTGATTTTGATAAAGTGTCTATCCGAGTTTCAAAGAACTTCTGAGTTACTTGTCTTCGATTGAATTGCCCCAGACATGTAGTCAGGGTTAATTTTGCTTTGAAACTTGTCTGTTTCTTTTTATGATCGCCCGCATCTCTTCTTCTTTGATCATCCGGTCTCGGGTTTGTTTACAAGGGCGATAACGGCGACCTCGCGTAATTTGGAAACCGGGCTAAGTCTTGGAAGCGCCCAACTTGGGAAAGCTTACGGTGGCGGCTTCGCTTGGCTGAAAAGCCGGGTTCGATGACCCTTTCACGGAGCCCGGACTGTAACTGTATTAACTGTAACCGGGGTCCGCTTCTTTTTCAATAACGTAACGTTTCATCCGTGTCCACGATGAATTGATATAGTGAACTCATTTGTTTTTGGAGTACTATTAAGTGACCGGGCCAAGGTCATAGATGTGATATGCAGAATCTGCGAAAGCGCGTTTGGTATTGAAACCGTAAAGTGGTGAGGATCGTATTCAAAGCGCCTCGTATAATTCCGGTTCGTTGGACCGGGTCATCCTAGGATAAAGGGAAGTTGTCACCTGCCGGGTTTGGTTTTTCACCAAAACGTCCGAACATTTTGACCTGATCAGGGTCGGCATGACAGTTCCGCTTGATATCCTGGAGTAAGTTAGGAAGCGTCCGGGCTGCGATAGCTCTACGGAGACAATTCCCTCTGACTGACAAGCCGGGTTTTAGTCTTTAGTTCGTATTCGAATTACGACCGGGTTCAGTGACCCTAGTTTGCTCTCTCGTTCATGTCTTTGTCATTAGTGTAATTTGAAGAGACTGAATCAATGCTCTCAACTGAGAGTTTCTTTACACGGAGCCGGGATTTTAACCAGATTTGGTGTAACCGGGGTCCGTCTTCAAATTTACACGGAGTAGGATTTTAACCGATTCGGTGTAACAGGGTCCGCCTTCAAAAATTCAAACGGAGCCGGGATTTTAACCAGATTTGGTGTAACCGGGGTCCGTCTTCAAATGTACACGGAGCCGGGATTGTAACCAGATTCGGTGTAACCAGGGTCCGCCTTCAAATTTACACGGAGCCGGGATTTTAACCAGATTTGGTGTAACCGGGGTCCGCCTTCAAATTTACACACGGAGCCCGGATCGTAACTGTATTCAGTATAATCGGGTTCCACATTCTGACCGCGCTTTGCTTAAATCATATTTTCTTGTCACTGCCATCAACTGAAGAAACTTCAGCACTTTCAAGATCTGCAGGCATAATAAAAATTATATCATTGGGACTCCAATAAGAGTAATGTTGTCTCAGCCCGCTTTGCAAGTTTCAAGCATGCTTTTGCCCTCAGAATAATCTACTGGAGGTGCCGAAACCAAATTGAAGAAGCAGAGGAGCTTCTTAAGAAGAAAGAAGTAGAGATATCAAAAATGGAACCGAAGCTGTAGGCGGCAGAGACAGTGAATGCAGAGCTTTGCAGATGTGTTGAAGAACTGAAGATGGAATGCCAAGAATCAAGACTGATCAAGGAAAATTGAGAGAAGTTGGTTCCTCTTTCTTCCAAATTTCGTGGGAACACGTTGTATGTGAGGAGACGAAAATCGGCCATGGGAAGGGTTGTACTAGCCGAATGGGGATATAGAATTGCTGGTGTTGCCCTTGGGTTCATAACAAAGGTAGATATTCAGGCTTCACATAATAGTGACTCTCTGGTTTTGCATTGGGGAATCGTTTGTGATAGGCAAGAGAAATGAGTTCTTCCTTTTCGTCAACCATATGGAACAGCAGTGTATAAAAACAAAGCTCTAGGAGTCCTTTTGTAAAATCTGGCTCAGGATTCACTCTTAAAAAGAAACTGATGATCCCGCGGCACAAGCTATTGATCACCATCTCGCTCTCCACGTGCTCTCCAACCTTATCATTTTTCGCCGATCCTCATGGCCTCCAATTCGCTTATCCCTACACAGTGTGAAATTGAAGGCATCCCGCAATGGAAGGTTTTCGTCTTTTGTAGGTCAGTGAAGATTTTAAATCATTGTTTGTAGCAAACACCGTCCATTGTTTAAACGACCACCCGCCACACAGTGGGCAAAAGAACAATATCCTTTGGGAGATGAAGAAGCAAAGCTCTTTAACTGATTCATGGGTGAAAATATAGATTACAGACATTGGAGCTGAGCAAGCAATGCTTATAGTAATTCCACAATAAAGTCCAGGCAGACCTCTTATCAGGAACAATTAATAAATCATCACAGAATAATCTGCGAATCCCCCGTTTAGCATCAATATTGATCAATCAGAAAGGAAAACAAGTCTGAGAATGATCAATCAGAAAGGAAAACAAGTCTGAGAATGCAAACCCAATCTCGTTCGGCTGGTTCAAGAGACTCAGACGATGGGTATTGATTCAAGGACATTCACAATTTACGCTGTTCTTTCAGCTACTCTCAATCATCGTCATTCTCCAATTTCATTTTTCAGAGACAGGATTTAGCGTCGATTTATACCGATTTGAAAAGATCGGCATTTTTCGCCTCTTGAATAGATTAGGGCATCCCGCTCTAATATCCCCCATAGTTCAAACCCGGAAAGCGGTTGATAATAGTGATGTGTGTCGACTTGCGCCTATCTCGGCCTAGGTATCCCGTTTGAGGGATTTTATTGGGGGATCTCGGCCAAACCGACATTTGACCCCGGCGCCTATTATCTCGACGCTCCCTGATTCTTGGCATGACAAGGCCCTGAATTGAGCCACACGCTGTGGTGACCCAACTTGGTGTCTAAGATGATTATCCCATCCCGGAATTCTCTGAGTCTCGGATGCCGGCTTCAGGCATTGGATCCTTTTTAACGACCCCGGTTGCCTGCCAAACCCCCAATTTCAAATAGGGCGCAATACGAAAATCGGAAATCCCCCAGCACCCACAAAACAAGAACAGATAACATAGGCGGTGGTGACGCGAGCAGATTCCATCGGAAAAAATCTGTATCCAGACTCCATCGGAAAAAATCATGAGCTCCTATGATTCTTGTTGTCGGAGTTTCGACGCACACTGTCGACCCCCCGAACGGAGCTCTCACCGCCGTGCATCCATGAAGCCAACGGCTTGGCAATAAGGCTTTGGTATATTAGGTTGAAATCAGAAACAAATGTGGTGGTGGAATAATGGCGGATGGGGCGTATCACAGCAGCCTGGCGCAACCTCTTTATGGGTTTAACGGCGGAGGAAGAAAGAAATCAGGACGAATTGGACTATCGGCTACAGGAATCATGAGGACTATCGTTCGCTGGACAAACTCTATAGATCTATGATTGTTGACTTGGCATTTTGAGATTGGAATTGTTGACCATCTTTGGTCATGGGAATCGAAATTTACGGTCCCCACGGTCGGCGCCACTGTTCTGGCGTAGAACCAGAACCCTAACCCTGATGGGGCTAGGATGTTGATGTTGATGGGGACTTGACCTAGGAGAGATTCCTAGGGCCTACGTACCCTGAAGAGGGATCAAAGTCCACGTAGTTCGAGGATTGATGGATGAGGCGTTTAGCCTAAAAGGGTCTGTATGCTCTGTGACGGCTGTCTGAGAATAGCCGGAGCGTAGACCGTTGTAGAAGATAGATGTAGAAGATGATAGATAGATAATCTGTGGAAGATTGTCCTCCATGATCCTGCAGGTTCACGCTCTATATGTAGATGGCTCCCATGTCGTGCGTGTCCAAGGATCGTGCAAAACCGCCCTGGTCATGGCTGGGTCCCACAGTTAGTGGGTTGTGATAGTGGGATAGTGGGCCTTGACTAGGTCCATAACAAGCTCAAAATTGGAGCTTTTAAAAAAAAAAACAGCATTTTGGTTTTTTTTTTGTGACTTTTGCTTTTTTAAAAAAATACCATCTAAACACATAAATTAATTAAAAAATATTTCTTTTTGCATTAAAAAAGTGCTTTTTTTTTAATTAAAAAAACCCATCCAAAAGGACCCTAAGTCACTTTTAACTTTTCCCTATTTAAATCTGTCTCATATCTCATTTTTTTCTCGATAGTCAATATGCACCGCCGTTAAATGGGAATAAAATTCAAAAATAATAATTAAGAACTCTCTAGGTGACTTATATTATAAACTTAAAATTTTTTTAAGACAACATCTTATATTTTGGATCAAATATAGTATATTATATTTAGAATGAGGAATATAAGTTTAGGCTAAACCATGGGTATTTTGTGATGCTCGTTTTTAAATTCTTAATCGTGTGCATTTTCCTTCTCACTGCATGTATAAAATATAAAATTTTAAACTTGTCATCCAAATTATACAATCAAAAATTGAATAAAGCTTCTCGTCATTTGAAGGTCTCAAGTGTTTAAATGCAGAAAGAAGAACATCGAGGAGAAGAAAAGAAAACTGAGAAAATGAAATTAAAAAGAAGGGGAAAATCATGAATGTGAAGACTTACCAAACCAGGATAATTGCATCCTGATGACGATGCAGCTTAACATTAGCACTAACTCAAACTGGGGACTTAGAGAAAAACGACCATTGCAAAAAAGGAATTATCATGTACAGTTTGTTTGGGGAGGAGGAAGAAGGAGAGGGACTGGATAATTTATTTCCACGCATATTTCGTTTGATTATGAAGGAAGAAGATTGCTAGCATTGTGGTGGTGGAAAGCGAGGTGGAAGTGCGGAGGTACAACTCTGGAGACTGTAAAATTCTCGTGGCTCTCTTGCTCTGTTTTTTCGAAGCTTCACCAGTGACAATGGTGGTCACCGGCGACGAGATATATGACGGTGAGGTGGAAGAGACCTATGATGATGGAGTCAAGCTCTCCTCGTCCGATTTTCCATGGCACAGCGCGGATGATGGAAGAGACCAATCTAGAAATGCAACCCATTACCATCGATCTTGGTTGATCCGATTTGTTTCTGGTGTTCCTTCCAGTAGTCATTAGCTAGCTAGCTATTTTACGTGCTTTCTGTCTTGTAGTTTTCTTCTTGCCTGTTGGTCTATTTGTTCGCGTGTTCCAGTACGTCTATAATAGTTCTGTTTTTGAGTAATGAAGATATCTCTGAGCAAAAAAAAAAAGAAATGAAGATATCTCTGAGCAAAAAAAAAAAAGTAATGAAGATATCTAGAATTGATTGGGGGGGGGGGGAAGAATTAGGCTTAATTTTTCAGATGCTAAAATAAAAATATATGCCAAGTCAGCATCTCTGTTAGTTAAAATGTGTAAACATTTTTTTTTAACAGAGGTGTGACTCTTACACCCATTTGTTAACCACATGTGTATTTTTGTTTTTTTAAAAAAACATATGGTGTTGGGCGCTCCCAAAGATAACGTACATGTGTATTTTTGCATCTTTACCCATTTTAGAATATACTGCTAATCACCCAAAGAATTAGTACTACTATTTTAGAATGTAACTAATTACCACTCTGGTCCTATTTATAAGTCCATTTTGACCAAAACACACATATCAAGGAGAGTTAGTTAGCTCAATGATTATGGGGTAAATTTTCAACTTTGCCCTCATTTATGAATGAGTATCTTTCAACTTTTTCTTCTCTTTCTATTTTCATTGGGTATCTTTCAACTCTTTCTTCTCTCTCTATTTTCATTAGTATAATTAATATGGGTAAAATTGTCACAATCTCATTTATTACCTAAAAGAGGACTTATAAATAGAACCAAATTTTTTCACCAAATGGGATGGTACCATAATTTAACCGATGAGCACTGCTGTGTCTTTCAGTCAATGTCACTCAGAGAGTCACAGGGCACTTGATTTTGACATTATCTTGTTCAGTTTCTACGCGCAATTAATGGCCGAAAAGCAAATTTACCAAGTTTCTTAAGCTGGTCAAAATTACAAAAATACATCTATTATTGCAAAATATTATAATTTAATGTTTTAAAAAACTTTTCTGCATGATACACTTGAAAACTCGTGTGTTGTCCTTGTACAGTTGCTTGTCAATATCAATTGGAGTTGAACAGCTGCGAGGTCATGAACGGTACTTGTATTTTTGTTTATTGAACTCCTAATTGGTTTTTTTGAGCAAAAAAAAAAAACTCCTAATTGGTTTGAACGAATTTTATAATATCTCTCCGGTCTTAATTATAAGAGTTAGTTAACTTTTTTGAAGAGATTAAGAAAGCTAATTAAATTACTTTAGAGTATACTTATTTGTATTTTTTTTTTTCAAATTTATTAGTTTGACTAATAAACTAATATATAATCTAAGAATACACAACATATGAAATGATCAATTAACTTATTAAGTAACTTATTCAGCTTCCTTAATCTCTCCAAAAAAAAAGTCAACTAGCTCTTATAATTAGGACCGGAGGTAGTAAGATTATATCAATATGCAATAAAATATTGATATAACTTGCAAGAGTATCTTAACTTTCTTTTTTTTATTTTCTTTTATGTTAGGTTTAGAGTTATTCTCAAATCTGTATTTTATTATTTCTTAAGGTCTCATTTGAGTATTTTAAACTTTGATTGTTTGAATATCATTTTGTCTTTTTATAAATAAAAAAATATCAATATGAAATAATATAATCTGATTCAGTTAAACTTGAATTTAATTATTAAAAGTCAAGTTTTTAACGAAAATATGAAAGGTGAAAGTTTTTTTGTTTTTTTCAATAATTTAATGATGTGACGTTGAACTGTGGTTTTACGAATTAAATGTATTTTTAATTTTTTATAGTAAAAAATTATTGATGGTTGACGGGAGTATAAGATCCTTAATTTCTCTTGGTTATTGCCAGACTAATAATTAAGGTGCCTAACAATAGGGCCAAGTTGATCACCAATGGAAAGAAACTATTACATAATTTGTATTATTTATTTACAGGCTACAGATATCTATAAATAAATATTTTTCCTAATAAATAATAATTAATCCGTCCAACTTGATTGGGTAAATAGTAAAATCACTTGTTTATCAGTATTCTTTTATTCGATATATTTTTATGAGCAAATGCGCTTTAGTAAATAAATCTTCAGAGATAAATTAAAATGGTTTTATTGCCATTATAATGGGTTTTCTATCTATCTATATCTATCTATATATATATATTAGAGCTGGGAATCAGGGCCTGGGGTAAGAAAAACATCTGTTTTTCAAAGTCCGGCCCGATAGTATCAGGGCCAGGGCCGGCCCTAATTACTATTTTAAATTTTAACTATTTTTTCTTCAATTTTTTCCAAAGAAATATAATTAGCAAAATTGCAACCATTAAAGTTCTAATCTATTAAATAAATGGTATCAACATTAATATCTAAACAATAAAAAATCATTCAACAAATAAACGCATTCATTAATTTGTAATAAAAAATAAATAAACACAAAGAATATGTGTTTTCCTTTTTTTTCAAAAAAAATATTAAACAAAGGAATTGCTTTAGGCATTTTGACCAAAAAATTGTATTTTAAATAAATAAATAAATACCGAATTAGTGCACTTTTCAAACTATTGTCTATACTAATGCTCACGCCAGTAGTGGCGTTTCTCTCTCTCACGCCACTCTGACGTGGCGTTTCTCTCTCTCACGCTAGTAGTGGCGTGAGACTGTCTCACCCCACTACTGGCGTGAGAGTTTTTCACGCAACACAGAGTGGCGTGAGACAGTCTCACGCCACTCTGTGTTGCGTGATTTATATATATATATATATATATATATATATATATATATATATATATATATATATATATATATATATATATATATATATATATATATATTATATATATATATATTAAAATTATAAATAATAATTCTAATTAATTATAAATAATAAAACTAGTATTATTTTAATTAATAATAGGGAATTAAAATATCTGAAATTTATTATAAACCTTAGGAACATGACTAATTAGTAAATTAATTAATTAGCAACTTTTAACATTAAGTTACTACCACTCTGGTCCTATTTATAAGTCCAGTTTGACCAAAAAATTTGGTCCTATTTATAAGTCCATTTTGACCAAATAAATAAATTAAAAAAAAAATAAGTTTAGGTTCAGACAAAGTTATCAAACAAATATTTCGAGAGATTTGATTATTTTCCCCTTCTAAATAAGATGCTGGAATCTTATAAATTGAAAAAAAAATGTGATATTGAGAATCTATCTCCACATTCACATTAGGTGCTTCTTACATGTTTGCCTATCTAATTAGAGAGATGATACATTTTTTTATATATTTTATTTATTTAGATTAAATTATATGTTGTTTTCTTATTTTTATTTTTTTGCACCTAGTATCTCAAACTAATTAGTTTTCAGGATACGAGTGGTGCGTACAGGACAAATATTTTTTAGTGCAAAGCTGGAAACTAATTAATTTGAGATACGAGGTGGAAAAAAACATTTAAAAAAACAACATATAATTTAATCTAAATAAATATTTTATATATATAAAAAAAAGTATCATCCCTCTAATTAGAGGGACAAGCGTGTAAGAAGTACATAAGGGAGAAGCACCTTACGTGCTTCCATTTTTTTTTTTAGGCCATGAGAATAAAGTCTAGTAGCTAGATGAGAGAAGAGAGAAAATATAAATATTGTTTTGATATTATATATCATCTGGTACCTGGTTCAAGGTTTGTTGTTATCTCTCCCATAACATGTGTCTCTTCTGGGAGACGAACTCAAGACCCAAAAAAATCTAATAGGATCTTACATCATTAGACTAATTATGTGCTTAGAAAGAAAATATAAATATATATTTTTAGAGAGAGGGAGTGATGAGGGGGAGAGGGGCATGAGGGAACAAGGAAAAAAAAAATGAAGGGACATAATTTTTTTTTTGGGGGGGGAATTATTGTGTGCACTGGTGGACCACATCATTCATGCATTGGCCAATAAAAAGGTGCCATGTCATTAAATTTCATCTGATATGTATAAAAAGGTGCCATGTCATTAAATTTCATCTGATATGTCAGTTTATCTATCAGGCTCTTAATTTATAAATAAGATGATGATTTAATTATTTTATTTTAGAAACTCGTGCCTACCTTTTTCACTCGAATCTCCTCTCTTTGGGTTGAGTTTATCTCATCATTCATTATAATCATTAAATTTTATTCCTCCAATTGATCTAAAAAGTCACAATACTACTTTAATTTTTATCTCACCTTCCTATCCAACGGTTTAAATGAACTGATGAAAAATAATTAAAACAAAATGATAAAAAGAGGATATGCTTCCCTCTCTCCCCATCCGCCATCTTCCTAATTCATATAAGCTAAGTTTGGAAGAAGAAAAAAGAAGAGGAGGAATTATGAAGATGGCGGGTGGGGAGAGAGAGAATGAAGTTGGGGGGGGGGGGTTCTAAAATAAAAGTTGAATTAAATTATCATTTTATTTATAAATTAAGATCCTGCAGATAGGCTAACATATCAGATAAAATTTAGTGACATGGCAACTTTTTATTGGCCAGTGCTGCAGTGCATGAATGATGTGGTGCTCCCATCCCACACAACAAGAATTTCTCGGGTGGCGATTATGTATAACAAAATCAAAATTTAAACGTTTCCCATCTTTGAATTTTTATTTTTATGGTGGTCCCCACTTTAAACACCCCTCTCACTGTCTCTTTTCCTTCTCAATTCAGTCCCTCTTTTCCTACTTTATTCCTTTTCCTAATTTTAGCTACCTACCCTCCGCAATCAATCAACCCCTTCTAACCACCCATATATATATAATGATACACACACATATATATATATCCCAATTTTAAAAAATACAAATATAAAAAACCACTTGCACCTTGAGCTTCATCTATGGGACAAGAGTGTGTGAAGAGAAGTTGAGAGCTCAAAATTTTCTAATATAAGTATCCCCTTTTGTGGTATGTATGAGTAGTGAGTTATGATTTTTGAAACATAGTAAGGTTGGTACGTCCTTATTATAAGTTATATTTTTGTTTGACAAATTTTTTTTTTTCTCCATTTTTACCTCAGTTAGTTACATATCATTCTCATTTTCTGTTTTTACTAATTTCCCTCATTATTTAAAAAAATACATTTATATGTTCATTAACTTTGATAAATTTTAACCAACTTTTTTATTTATGCAATTCAGTTATTTCATTTATATAGCGTAAATACAGGAACAGACGGATACAACAAATAAATGGAAGGAGTATCTATTATAAAAAGTAATTCTATTCGGTTGAATTATTCATATTTTGTAAATTAATAATATAATTTTTATAGTTTTTATTAACATATTAATTAGTTTCATGATTCTGTTTTGGTTTTTAAAATTCTCATTATCTAATGTAGATTCTTTGTCGGTTGAAATAGTACTTTTTGTGCTCAATTAAATTAACGTTGTATGCTGTTCAAAGTCTAAAGAAAAAGTCGTGATTCATGGTTTGAAAAAAAAAAAAAATTCACTGCTATTTAATTAAGTGTTTAACTTTAAATTTTAAATTTTATATGCAGATGGATAAAATTTGACAGGTTGTTGTCAACTGATCATACCGTCGGTCTGATACCTTAAAAACACATCGACCACATTAAATGTATGTTCAGAACCAGTGTGAACAGAATATATATTCATAACATAGTATCTAATCTGAATTAATATATATATTATGATCTGTCGACAAATAAAAACTAGGAAAAAACGCACATCAAATATAGGTAACTTAAAAAAAATTAAAGGATTATTTCGTTTCTGATAGTTATTTACTCTCTCTAGTCCTTATTATAAGGTATCAACTAACTTTTCTCACAAACCAATAAAAGTAGTTAAAGTCAATAAATTTGTCTTAGAATATAAGTAGTAATTTCTAATATTATCCCTACTAATTGCACTAAACTTTAATATTATATTAATTATTACTCTCACTCATTACCTTTATCAATTAGGGGCAGACATGGAAAAATATAATCAATGCTGATTGGGAATAAACAAGTGCCTTATAAAAAGAATCAAATAAACTTGCTAGTTGGTGCCTTATAATAAGGACCAGATGGAGTATTTAATGAGTGGATAGGAGCATACTCTGGATCAGAATAATTCTAGTCGGTGATAACATTACTGTTCTCATCGCTATTACAGAACCGTACATGAGATTTTCACCTCATACGGCTCCTCGAAGGTCATAAATAAATCTAAGGGACCGGGTTGGTTATTTATCTTGATATATCTCTTATCAGTCCAGATTTAAATTCCTGGTGATTCCTGGTGACGACACGTGGTCAGAGCCAAAATCAAGGCAATTAATCCACATAATAATATAATCTATCAAAGCTGATTTTTAAAAAATAAAAAATAAAGAAAACATTCTAGAGTATAAATAGTTACTGACCTTTTTTTAAAAAAAATGATCCCTTTAATTCATTTAAAAAAAAAACAACGGAAAAAGTTACAAACCATTACACATAGTAATATTAGAACCCATTTCTTTGTGATATTTAGTCGGTCATCAAACAAAATCAAATCAAATTAAACTTATATATCTGTATATATAATATAAATTTTTTTATAAAAATGAAATTTATTAAAACTATTTTCTCTTATTACGTGGAAACTGTGAATCACATTATAATTTTTTTTTTTCACCAGTAAAATCACATTCTAGTTTTTTAGGTTACCGTACTTATCACTCTCGTCCTATTTATAAGCCCAGTTTGACCAAAAAATTTGGTCCTACTTATAAGTCCATTTTCATGTAATAAATGAGATTATGACAGTTTTGCCCATATTAATTGTACTCGTAAAGATAGAGAGATAAGAAACAGTTGAAAAATACGCAATCATAAATGAGGGCAAAGTTGAAAATTTACCCCATAATCATTGAGATAACTAATTTTCCTTGGTATGTGAGATTTGGTTAAACTGGACTTATAAATAGAATTAGGATGGTATGCACTAAATAAAACCTGTTATAAATTATTAATAAATGATTCATTCAACCTCGTAATTCGTAAAGTTGCATGAACATTAGTACAATGGACCCCTGACTCACTCGTTTATTCAGTTATTTAACTTTTTACCATATGTATTTTATTTATTTACCCAACGAGTATATATATATATTATTATTAGGGTTAATGTGCAAAAATAGACAAATACTTTTGTCAAAAGAGCGTCGAGTAGCAAATACTTTTTTTAGGTGCAAAAGTAACTACGTGGTTACAAAAGTGGAGCAAAAATAGCATTGACCGTTAGTTGACTTTTTCTGAACTGAAAATGATGACGTGGACGATGACGTGGATGTTTATGTTTTATAAATTACAGTTCAGCCCCAGATGTATTTCAAAAAAATTCATTTTAGTCCCTGTATAAACTTTTAAAATTTTTATCTAAGTCCCTGGTCAAAACTTGCATTTTAACCAGAACCTTCTTCTTCCTCCAGCGACGAACCAGACACTCCGCCATGATCATCAATGATATTACCAAATATTAGGCTTTTCTTCTTTCTAAGAGATCATGCCAATAATTCAGATAAAATTTTCAATTCTACAAAAAAGCATCCTTTTCAGAAACCTTTTATGAAGCTCATGATGAAATTGTTAGCGAAGCATCTGAATGCATTCCATAAACCTGGATTGCAAGTGACATCAGCAAAAAAAAAATTCATTTTTTCATTTATCAGACATGCATAAATATTTTTCCAATCAGACGAACTTGACTATGCAGTGTCCGTAGGACGAAGCCCCGCGGATCTTCCAAGTTGAGTGTAGACAGAATAGAAAAAAGCAAAAAATTGAGAACGCCGACAAAAAAAAAAAATCATTAGAACAGCAAATATTCATTCTTAAACTCACCAGGAAATTATGATAAACAAAGGCTCTAGGCTCCCATGATATTATTTCAACCCACCGCTCTCCCCTTCCCTCTTCACCCTCACTTCGCTAATAATAATGAGAAGCAGAAAAATTCAAACCATCTCATTTAAAAACAAACTCTAAACAGGAAAAAAAGAAAAAGACAACCAAATGAATTGAATCAAGAAAGCGACCTACGACCATACCTGTCGGGAGTGCTACGAATTATGGAGTTAAGATCGTTGGCCTTAGGAAAATCGCGACCACCAGAAGGAGGAGGAGACGAAGGCGTCGCCGGCGGTGGAGCAAATGGTGTAGATCAGGCTTTGGGGGTTCAGATCAGATCGAGCTTGGAAGGGAGAGGGGGTTCAGATCGAGAGTTGGGGAGGTCAGATCGAAGGCCGAGGGGTTCGATCCACAGAGCCGGGGGGTTCAGGTCGACAGCGCCGGGAGGGGGAGGGGGAGGGGGAGGGTCGACCGGGGGGTTCAGTGAAGGAGCAAAATGTTTTTTTTTTTTGTTTTTTTGTTTTTTTAATTTTCAAAGGAGGAGGAGTAAAGGACGGTCAAACTAGATAAAAAAAAATTAATTCGTGGATTTTTTTTTAATTTTTTCTTTCTTCTTTCACTGCCAACTAGGATAAAAATTTGATGAGTCAGCATCCATGTTGATGTTTTTGGTCAAACTAACGGTCAACTAACGGTCAATGCTATTTTTGCTCCACTTTTGTAACCACGTAGTTACTTTTGCACCTAAAAAAAATATTTGCTACTGGACGCTCTTTTGACAAAAGTATATGTCTATTTTTGCACCTTAACCCTTATTATTATTAAGTTCCCATTTTGCAGTTGCAATTCTGTGATGTTGCCAAGGGCAAACACGTAAAATGGGGAGAAAGGCTCACTTTATTTAAGATGGGGTACTTTCCATGTGATAGGCGCCCTCATTGTCTTTTTTTGCGGGCTAAATAAATACAAAAGCGTTGTGATTGGAACCGTTTAAAATGTCTTGCGTCATAGTGAAAGGACGTGCGCTTATTTCCTGACGAGAACACGAGATAAGATATTTGGAAGAGAAGGAAGCTTCCTTCCACACATTTCGCGATACACGACGAAACGATATACGATACGATACGATAAGATACGAAATGAAGACGACAAATTAAGACGTCTGTCACACGCCTGTTTTATTATGCAAAACCATTGATGGGGAAAAGTGCTTCCTCCTCGGATCCCTTACCCTCGCGAGTACCCGACAAGCGCCACTCGCCTTTTACGTGAAGTCTGTACTATTGCTTTGCCACCTCAAATTTCTCAACTTTAAAACAATTATTTATAATTCTAAAATTCTTATTCAAAGTAAGCGTAGAAAATTCTTATTATACTTTTCTTTCTCCATCACTCTCCATTTTTGACCTCGTGTAGTCGTGTTATATACACTTTATCATCTTCAAAACCATGTGGATGGTGCCCACGTCCTTTTCATACAATTAAATAAAGATGTTGCATATAGTTGATAATTGAATATTAATAAAATTAGTTAAATTAATTATTTTTTAAAAAATAATTGCATATTACTTCCTCCCCTTATAATTATTTGTTTGGAAAGTGGAAACTAAGATTTTATATATATTTAGGATTTGAGTAAATGTCTCTCTTGCTCTTTTATTTAATAGAGTATGGATTATACGTAGGGGTGCGCATTCAGTTTTTGGTTAAAACCGAAATACATCCATTTTAAAAACCGAACGGAAATGGAAGAATCGAAAACACCGAACCGAAAAAACCAAAATATTTCGATTCAGTTAATTCGTTTTAACCGAAATATTTCATGATCTACAGAATTAATGATCTACAATTTCTTCATACTCTTATAAAAAAAAAATCAAGTAGACCAAAGGAAAGGAAATATTGATTTGATGTGGCAATTTCTATTAAAAAGATAACAATGAATTAATGAAATTTTTGATAAAAAAATTCAAATTTTGGGGGAAGATTTGGCCTAATTTTTAATCAACCTAAATTTTAATTCGCAAAAATAAATAAACAAAAATATCATTAAAAATATAATAAAAAAATTCACAAAAAAATCATTTTTTTCGGTTATATCCGAAATGTTTTTGCAAAAATCGAACCGAAAACTGAACTAAACTAGTTTAAAAAACTAAACTGAAAAACCGAAAACCGAATTATTCGGTTTGGTTTTCGGTTTTGATTTCGATTTGCTCACCCCTAATTATACGGTATTGGGGAGTTCTTGTTACTCTACTTTTTTTGCTCGGAAGTTCTTGTTACTCTACTGTTATTGTGTGGGATGTATGTGCCCATTTTATTTAAAAAAAATTAAAATCTAAAAGATAACGTAAATAAGTGCACAATGTAAATGTACGTCCAGGAACAAAGTGGGACCCATTAAAGGGCACATGCATAAAAAAAAGTGAAAAAGGAAGTAACTTGAAAGCGAACTCCAATCTTCTTCTCTCTCCCTCGTCTGTGCAGTGCACTCGGCCTTCTTCTCTTACGGTTCGCCGAACCTTGCAAAGACAGACCTTCCTCCTCTTCAATGACTCATCTTTTACAGCATAGAAAACACAATCTTCCTTTGGTCGATCTCCGCCGTCTTCTCCAGCATCGATGGTGAAAATGGGAGCAAATATCTTATCAGAACGAGACCGATAATGGCAATGAATGAGGGAGAAAATTGATCTGGGTTTCGAAATCACAGCTTATGGTTGAGGCAATGATAAGATTTGGCGCTTCCATTAATCGACATTTTCATTCTTGGGAAGATTAAGCACCTAATCTGATTTTGTAGCAAGACGAAGAAATATATGGTTTCAGTCAGCAGTTCATCTTTTTCTTTTTTTGGAATGTTTATACTGTTATAGTTCGATTCCAGGTTATCAGTTGACCATGGTAGCTGGGGAGTGTTTTATTCTTTGCTTTCATTTTGGCTTGAATCTGTGCTTTCTTGAAAAAAAAAATAAAAAATCATGCTGGTTGGAGACCCATTGCCACCATTGGAGATGACGTATTTGGGCGAGGAGAAAAGTTGCTGGAGGAAAGAGAAACTTGGGTATTCATGGATCCGATTCTCTCAGAAGAAGCAAGCCTCAGTATTCCTCAGTATCTTTCGATCTTATCCGTTCAAAAATTGATCCAATGATTCAGATCTATTTTTCAAAAAACCGCGCGCGGTTTTTGTTTGCCTCATTGAGATTTGAGCTTTTCAATTTTTCTCTCCAACAGACGGTAGTGATAGGATATTGAGGGATTCTGATCGAGATTGTGCTTACGAGGAAATCCGGTTCCGAGGATTCATTGCATGTTTCTACCTAGTTGCTACCAGTATGTGACAATTTTTTTAATATTTTATTTATGTAATACTCTTTTGAAATATTTTTTCACCTAATATCTTAAATTAATTAAATTTGAAAACACTAGTGTTATAGAAAAAATACTTTTGAATGCAGGACTAAAAATTAATTAATTTAAGATACTAAGTGAAAAAAATATATTTTATGATGCAAAGGACAAAACCCCTAGAGGACCGACCACCGTGCAGGCGTCAAAGCTAGGCTCCGGAGACGGTGGTCCCGCTATTCCAATGGGAACCCCGGTGGTGAGCCGTTACATATAATATATAATGTTTTTTTTAAAAATTATACTTCATCATAGACTATTTTTTTAGGTACAAATATCCTCCTAGATGATCATATCTTAAGTTGTTGCACCGAGGAATTCAATACTTGTTCATTAAATGTACTATATGTATATGCTTAAGAATTATAAATTTAAAAGTAATTTTAAAGGAGCTATCACATGTAGACCATGAGACTGACATAGAATTGTCTAACATCTTGAGGGTAAATTATTGACATATTTATTGATAACAACAAGTAACTTAATATATTTTCTTATTTTTTATAATTTGGATAAAAAAATCTAATTTATACTATAATTGTGTAAGGTTCTTGATCGGCTAGAAAGTCTTATCTTGTTCAAGTGGGATACCATATTTATTGATAACAAGTAACTACGTAGTTGTTTATTTGATATTACTGTGGTTGCTCATACCTTCCACTGGCAAATAGTAATACATTTTTTTCAGTACATTTTAAATGGTATGATGTGACATGATCTAATCACCTTCTAAAATTTAATAAATATTATTCGGATAAGTATGGGGGGTAGTTTTATTAATTAAGATTAATAAAATTATCCTTAAAATTACTTTTCGGATAACTATGCATTAAAGTTGTGATAAAAAGGTGGCAAGTGAAACAACACCAAGAATAAAGTTTCCTTGACGTCCATGAGAGTGATGGGTAAAATTTAAAAAGAAATTGATGAACAAGATTCATCAATTCAAAGGCTAAATATTCTGGTCCTTATTATAAGGCACCAACTAACTTTTATTACAAACCAATAAAAACAGTTAAAGTCAATAAAATTGTCATAGAATTTAAAAAAATTCCAATATTACCCCTACTAACTGCACTAAACTCTAATATCATATTAATGATTACTTTCACCCACTACTCTTATTAATTATGGGCATATATGGAAAAACATAATTAATACTCATTGGAAACAAAGCAATTGCCTTATAAAAAGGACCAAATAAACTTTTTAATTAGTGCTTTATAATAAGAACCAGAGAACGTATTTAATTAATTTTTGTGGACTACGCGACACCCGTTTTGTTATTATGTGATTGTATAGTAATTATCTCATAATCATGAAATACATATCTCTAAAACTTGTACTCACATGGCATGCTTAATCAATAATTATTGGCTATTTAGGGCAACAACACTACAAAAAAACATCGTATTACCCACAGAAAAAATTCCGTGGGAAATTACCCACAAAATTCGGTGGGTAATTTTCACTACCCACAGAAAATTTCCGTCACAAAAAAAGTCATGGCTTATTCGACGGAAATTTTACCACGTCTTTTTTTGCGACAAAAATTTTCCGTGGGTAATGAACACAGGGAATTCCATGGGTAAATGAAATTACCCACGAATTCCGTAGGTAATTTCCGTGTGTAATTTCCCACGGATTTTTTTTCCGTGGGTAATATGATATTCTTTTGTAGTGCAATCAATGTTGTCAAACTAGCGAGTTTAAGCAAACTTGTGATAGTGACATAAATTTATATCGTAAACTCGTAAGAGTTTACTTTTATTATTAAATAGGTATTACTAGTGTATAATTAAGTAATTAAAATAAAAAAATGACAACAATTTGATTTAAATATATTTTAAATCCAAATAATTGAAATTAAATCCATCAACATTCATCATTTATCACATTTAACCAAGGTTCTTAAACTCGGACCGGTCACTGAACCGGTCAGGGTACTGGGTTAAGGGTTAGTGGGTCAGACCGGAGTCAAACCGGAGTTAAACCGGTAAGCAATTAAGTATTTTTTTTTTACCTCACATCCTCTATTTTTTATGTTTAATTTTTTTTTTTTAAAAAGACCTCCTCCCTCCTGACATGACAACCAGTACGCCTCATCTCAATTAATAAGCAAGCATATGACATGACCCATCAGTGATTCAATCTAATATCCAGTGGGTTTTTTGCTTTTTCTTTTCTCACTCGTCAATGCCTTCAATCAATTTTTACATGGATTTTTTTTTTGGACAAAAGTTTTTACATGGATGAGGTATCGCCACATTGGAAGTTTTCCAAGACCGTGCTTCTTTTGATCCCAACAAATAATAAAAAAGCAATGTCTCCTAGGATATCCCGCCGCACAGTGCCAGAGTCTTTCTAATATTTGTTCTCAATCGGTATATCAAGTGCCAGAGTCCCATTTCCCTCTTCAGATTTATCTCTTCCTCCATCTTCAGCACTTCAAAGCTCTCTCTCTCCTCTTCTTGGCTCCTTCTCGTTCTCCTTCCCTCCATAGATCTCCCATTCATTGCTCCTTCTTCGGCCTCCACTCACTCTTTTCTCATCGTCGGAAAGTATGAAACTCACCGCCAGCACCGCCGTCACTCTCTCCTCCTTCTCTCGTTCAGTTAATTTTTTTTTTTAAAAAAAGATTTTGACTCGGCCGGTTTAGGCCGAGTTGACCGAGTTAACCCCGAACCAACTCGTGACTCCGGTTTTGCCCTTAACTCGGACCGGTTTTCCGCCGGTTCGCCGGTTTCCGGTCCAAACCGGCCGGTCCGGTCCGGGTTTCAAAACCATGCATTTAACAAAGAAATTTCTATAAAATTTATATATATAGCCGCTAAGCATGACCAAATCAAAAAAGTTAACATAAGTTTAAAAGTAAGTTAACACAATTTTATAAACTAGAAACGTAAAAACGGTAAATTTGGTGTATAAACTCGTGAGTTTGACCAAATTTACAATTGACACGAGTTTATCAGTGACTCGACTCGTTTTTATAAACTAGAAACGTAAAAACGATAAATTCAGAGAGTCAACTTGTGAGTTTGACAACAATAACAGCAACATAAAAATAATCCACGTCAGTACATACTATGTACATTCGTTTGACATTAAAAAAAAGGCATACAGAGTTGCGGCCGCCCTAAAATAAACTATCATTGGTCAATCAACTGCCCTCCCTACAATTTAAATTTAAGAAAAATGTTTTTTCAGTCGCAACCAAAAAAAATAATATTAATAAGTTAATTAGTTGTCATTAATAATTTATGGCACTTGTCAATAAGTAAATTATCATTCTCCCTTTAATTTATTGCTTCGTCTATTCCCTATGTCCCATTCATTTCCCCATGCAATTACCTTCAAATCGTCTAACACCTTACACTTAACCCACATGGAGAATTCGCCAAGTATATTCCCATTGGTCAATTCCGTCAAAAACTTCTACATTCGTCACCCTCGTCATTTATTTGAAGCAAAACGCGTACCCTAAATAGCCTCTTATTTAGCTATATAAATACCGTCTTGGGATGTTGCTTCCTTCACTCAAGTCGATGTTACCCATAATTTCTGGGTTATATATGCGAAGGTTATTGCCGGATTTTGGGATATACCTCATCCAAGGAGCCACCACTGCACCAAGTCACATATAATGCTGTTAAGGGATGCACTCAACCACTCTATATGAGCTTATATGTGTTATCACAACATTCTGACGTTAGCAGTTGTCTGATAAATCCTTATGACTGATCTGTTGATTATTATCATTTTGACGTCTTTTGTATATGTACAGTGAAAATCCAATCTAGCTATTGTTGTTTCAGAGGCACTCCGGCATTCTGGGCTTGCATCAATTATTCTAAGGTAGTAGTGGATAAAGATGACGTTGTTACGTTGTTGTACTCATCTGGGTTAAGATCGAACATGTTCGTGTTGTCAGCTCATATCAAGTGCCTTCAAAATATTCTGATTAACAGTTATTTATGAAAGCTCGTATTCGCAGGTACGAAAACTCATCAAGTTCTATGGATGAGTTTTGTGCCAAACTCGATCGTCTGAGGACTGCCGATCGATGAAGTGGTTAGCAGGGAATCATCACCCACCGTTTGAATGAACATCAACAAACAGTTGTAATATTTCAACTTTGTTTCTAAATCTTTTGAACAAGTCATTACTGTTTGCTGTCAAGAGTCAATTGTGTACTTTTTGAAGCCATGATCAACTCTATGTACCAGCAAATATTAAGTTGTCGATCATATTTCTAGGAAGAAGCTTTGTACCTTCCAATGTTCTTAATTTTTTGTACGTTCAAGACTAAGTCAGTCACAAGAAATTTTAATTGCCCATGTTTAACCCGTTGAAATTTCTCAGCAATTTCAAGTAGCGTTAAATTACACCTGTCAATCACTTGACATTCCAATCATCGTTAGATTGCAAAATTTGTCTTGGAGTAATTTAAGTTGGATTATAATTAACTTTCCTTACTGAAAACATAAATACATTTTATAACCATCCCTTTGGATTTATACCTCAATACGCAACTATTTTCACCGATCAATGGAATGATCCCTGCCCAATTCCCGATTAAATGCATGCGTTTTTTTTTCTTCACATTTTTTATTATTGTATATTTGAATAAGCAATGGTCTTATAAGTGATTATACGTAATATTAATGTGACGCTAATGGCATTATTAGTATTTTTATAGTGACCATGTGTGCCATCAAATCTGTAAACGTTATATTTAATTTCTGACATGTTATTTTAATATAATGGGTTTGCTATTTCCATTAATTAGTATTAATCAAAATTTTATCACCGCTAGATGCTCCTAGAGGTTATTAATTAATGGATTGTCGATGATAAACATATAATTAACAGTAAAAGATAGCTTTGAGAAAAAAAAAAACAAGTAAAAGATAGTTAACTATAAGGAATTACCATATGCTAATTAATGTTGAATTAGTGGGATATACTTACATGAACTGCGCCTAGATATCTTTCTGATATGCTTAATAACCAATGAATGGCTTACAAATATAATGAGCCTTGGTTAGCACAAATGTGATTGGCTTTTTAGTCTTTACGTGAGGGATTCTAAATTAAGCTAAATTCACTACAAAAAAAGACCATTAGTAGCGGTTAAAATGAACTATTTGTAGCAGTTTTAGGCGCAACTAATGACATTTGTAGCGGTTAGAGTAACCGCAACAAAATCCACTGTGGCAAGCTGATTTATAGTGGTTGTCTAAAACCGCTACTGTATTAGTAGCGATTTTGAGTTACCGCTACAAGATGCTCTCAAGATGACGAATTTCAAAAAAAAATTGGCGCTCAAATTTTGTAGCGGTTGTAAAACCGCTACAAATATTTAATCCGAATTTAAATTAAAATTTGTAGCGGTGGTTGTAGCGGTTGTAAAATATTGCAAAATTGAAAAAAAAAAACAATTCATAATTTATGTCCATTGTTACAATATTATGTTGAATATTTTTATTATTTAAGTGACAAATTAAATGATAATAGTTAATATTTAAAAAACTGATTAACTTAAGTTAGATAAGTATAAATATTATGTAGGTATAATATTGAGGATGTGTAGATAATAAGGATTTATTGTGTTGTCCATCTCTGAGCAAAAAAATTATGTTGTACATTAGATGATATATTTGATTATGTAAAAAAAGTTGATGATGATAGAAGGAATATTGAAGAAATATACTTAAAGTTCTAGATAAGGAAAAAAATAGTATCAATATTATAAGAAGGAAAAAATAAAACATTGAAATCAAAGATTTTGGAAGGGTTGGGAAGAAATGAGAGAAAACGAGAGAGAAGGGGGTGGGAAGAAATGAATAAGTGTATGAGATGAGGTGTGGTGGAGATATTTATAGAGATATACGTAATATTTGTAGCTGTTGATGTAACGGATTTTATAGCGGTTTAATGTTTTGTTGCGGT